>OX104119.1:943574-1348574 GCA_944474755.1 Limnoperna fortunei
TGTCCTGATATCCACTGTTACAATGGACTAATTATATGCTGGTACTGTGTGTCCTGATATCCACTGTTACAATGGACTAATTATATGCTGGTGCCATGTGTCCTGATATCCACTCTTACAATGGACTAATTATATGTTGGTGCCCCGTGTCCTGATATCCACTGTTACAATGGACTAATTATGTGCTGGTGCCGTGTGTCCTGATATCCACGGTTACAATGGACTAATTATATGCTGGTGCCGTGTGTCCTGATATCCACTGTTACAATGGACTAATTATATGCTGGTGCCGTGTGTCCTGATATCCACTGTTACAATGGACTAATTATATGCTGGTGCCGTGTGTCCTAATATCCACTGTTACAATGGACTAATTATATCCTGGTGCCGTGTGTCCTGATATCCACTGTTACAATGGACTGATTATATGCTGGTGTGGTGTGTCCTGATATCCACTGTTACAATGGACTAATTTTATGCTGGTGTGGTGTGTCCTGATATCCTCTGTTGCAATGGACTAATTATATGTTGATGTGGTGTGTCCTGATATCCACTGTTACAATGCACTGATTATATGCTGGTGCCGTGTGTCCTGATATCCACTGTTACAATGGACTGATTATATGCTGGTGCCATGTGTCCTGATATCCACTGTTACAATGGACTGATTATATGCTGGTGCCGTGTGTCCTGATATCCACTGTTACAATGGACTAATTATATGCTGGTGTGGTGTGTCCTAATATCCACTGTTACAATGGACTAATTATATGCTGGTGTCATGTGTCCTAATATCAACTGTTACAATGGACTAATTATATGTTGGTGCCATGTGTCCTGATATCCACTGTTACAATGGACTAATTATATGATGGTGCCCCGTGTCCTGATATCCACTGTTACAATGGACTAATTATATGCTGGTGCCGTGTGTCCTGATATCCACTGTTACAATGGACTGATTATATGCTGGTGTGGTGTGTCCTAATATCCACTGTTACAATGGACTAATTATATGCTGGTGTCATGTGTCCTAATATCCACTGTTACAATGGACTAATTATATGTTGGTGCCATGTGTCCTGATATCCACTGTTACAATGGACTAATTATATGATGGTGCCATGTGTCCTGATATCCACTCTTACAATGGACTGATTATATGCTGGTGCCGTGTGTCCTGAAATCCACTGTTACAATGGACTAATTATATGCTGGTGCCATGTGTCCTGATATCCACTGTTACAATGGACTGATTATATGCTGGTGTCGTGTGTCCTGATATCCACTCTTACAATGGACTAATTATATGCTGGTGTGGTGTGTCCTGATATCCACTGTTACAATGGACTAATTATATGCTGGTGTCATTTGTCCTGATATCCACTGTTACAATGGACTAATTATATGCTGGTGTGGTGTGTCCTGATATCCACTGTTACTATGGACTAATTATATGTTGGTGCCATGTGTCCTGATATCCACTGTTACAATGGACTGATTATATGCTGGTGCCGTGTGTCCTGATATCCACTGTTACAATGGACTAATTATATGCTGGTGCCCCGTGTCCTGATATCCACTGTTACAATGGACTAATTATATGCTGGTGCCATGTGTCCTGATATCCACTGTTACAATGGACTAATTATATGTTGGTGCCATGTGTCCTGATATCCACTGTTACAATGGACTAATTATATGCTGGTACTGTGTGTCCTGATATCCACTGTTACAATGGACTAATTATATGCTGGTGCCATGTGTCCTGATATCCACTGTTACAATGGACTAATTATATGTTGGTGCCATGTGTCCTGATATCCACTGTTACAATGGACTAATTATATGTTGGTGCCATGTGTCCTGATATCCACTGTTACAATGGACTAATTATATGCTGGTACTGTGTGTCCTGATATCCACTGTTACAATGGACTAATTATATGCTGGTGCCGTGTGTCTTGATATCCACTCTTACAATGGACTAATTATATGCTGGTACTGTGTGTCCTGATATCCTCTGTTACAATGGACTAATTATATGCTGGTGCCATGTGTCCTGATATCCACTCTTGCAATGGACTAATTATATGCTGGTGCCGTGTGTCCTGATATCCACTGTTACAATGGACTAATTATATGCTGGTGCCATGTGTCCTGATATCCACTCTTGCAATGGACTAATTATATGCTGGTGCCGTGTGTCCTGATATCCACTGTTACAATGGACTAATTATATGCTGGTGCCGTGTGTCCTGATATCCACTGTTACAATGGACTAATTATATGCTGGTGCCGTGTGTCCTGATATCCACTCTTGCAATGGACTAATTATATGCTGGTGCCGTGTGTCCTGATATCCACTGTTACAATGGACTAATTATATGCTGGTGCCGTGTGTCCTGATATCCACTCTTACAATGGACTAATTATATGCTGGTACTGTGTGTCCTGATATCCACTGTTACAATGGACTAATTATATGCTGGTGCCATGTGTCCTGATATCCACTCTTACAATGGACTAATTATATGCTGGTGCCCCGTGTCCTGATATCCACTGTTACAATGGACTAATTATATGCTGGTGCCGTGTGTCCTGATGTCCACGGTTACAATGGACTAATTATATGCTGGTGCCGTGTGTCCTGATATCCACTGTTACAATGGACTAATTATATGCTGGTGCCGTGTGTCCTGATATCCACTCTTACAATGGACTAATTATATGCTGGTGCCCCGTGTGTCCTAATATCCACTGTTACAATGGACTAATTATATCCTGGTGCCGTGTGTCCTGATATCCACTGTTACAATGGACTGATTATATGCTGGTGTGGTGTGTCCTGATATCCACTGTTACAATGGACTAATTTTATGCTGGTGATGTGTGTCCTGATATCCTCTGTTGCAATGGACTGATTATATGCTGGTGCCCCGTGTCCTGATATCCACTGTTACAATGGACTAATTATATGCTGGTGCCATGTGTCCTGATATCCACTGTTACAATGGACTAATTATATGCTGGTGTGGTGTGTCCTGATATCCACTGTTACAATGGACCAATTATATGCCGTTGTGGTGTGTCCTGATATCCACTGTTACAATGGTCTAATTATATGCTGGTGCCCCGTGTCCTGATATCCACTGTTACAATGGACTAATTATATGCTGGTGTGTGTGTGTCCCGATATCCACTGTTACAATGGACTAATTATATGCTGGTGCCATGTGTCCTAATATCCACTGTTACAATGGACTAATTATATGCTGGTGCCATGTGTCCTAATATCCACTGTTACAATGGACTAATTATATGCTGGTGCCCCGTGTCCTGATATCCACTGTTACAATGGACAAATTATATGTTGGTGCCCCGTGTCCTGATATCCACTGTTACAATGGACTAATTATATACTGGTGCCATGTGTCCTGATATCCACTGTTACAATGGACTAATTATATGTTGGTGCCATGTGTCCTGATATCCACTGTTACAATGGACTAATTATATACTGGTGCCATGTGTCCTGATATCCACTGTTACAATGGACAAATTATATGATGGTGCCCCGTGTCCTGATATCCACTGTTACAATGGACTAATTATATACTGGTGCATGTGTCCTGATATCCACTGTTACAATGGACTAATTATATGTTGGTGCCATGTGTCCTGATATCCACTGTTACAATGGACTAATTATATACTGGTGCCATGTGTCCTAATATCCACTGTTACAATGGACTGATTATATGCTGGTGCCATGTGTCCTAATATCCACTGTTACAATGGACTAATTATATGCTGGTGTGGTGTGTCCTGATATCCACTGTTACAATGGACTAATTATATGATGGTGCCCCGCGTCCTGATATCAACTGTTACAATGGACTAATTATATGTTGGTGCCATGTGTCCTGATATCCACTGTTACAATGGACTGATTATATGCTGGTGCCATGTGTCCTAATATCCACTGTTACAATGGACTAATTATATACTGGTGTCATGTGTCCTAATATCCACTGTTACAATGGACTAATTATATGCTGTTGTGGTGTGTCCTGATATCCACTGTTACAATGGACTAATTATATGATGGTGCCCCGTGTCCTGATATCAACTGTTACAATGGACTAATTATATGTTGGTGCCATGTGTCCTGATATCCACTGTTACAATGGACTGATTATATGCTGGTGCCGTGTGTCCTGATATCCACTGTTACAATGGACTAATTATATGCTGGTGCCGTGTGTCCTAATATCCACTGTTACAATGGACTAATTATATGCTGGTGTGGTGTGTCCTGATATCCACTGTTACAATGGACTAATTATATGCTGGTGCCATGTGTCCTGATATCCACTCTTACAATGGACTAATTATATGCTGGTGCCATGTGTCCTAATATCCACTGTTACAATGGACTAATTATATGCTGGTGCCATGTGTCCTGATATCCACTGTTACAATGGACTAATTATATGATGGTGCCCCGTGTCCTGATATCAACTGTTACAATGGACTAATTATATGCTGGTGCCATGTGTCCTAATATCCACTGTTACAATGGACTAATATGCTGGTGCCGTGTGTCCTGATATCCACTCTTACAATGGACTAATTATATCCTGGTGTGGTGTGTCCTGATATCCACTGTTACAATGGACTAATTATATGCTGGTGCCATGTGTCCTGATATCCACTCTTACAATGGACTAATTATATGCTGGTACTGTGTGTCCTGATATCCACTGTTACAATGGACTAATTATATGCTGGTGCCATGTGTCCTGATATCCACTCTTGCAATGGACTAATTATATGCTGGTGCCGTGTGTCCTGATATCCACTGTTACAATGGACTAATTATATGCTGGTGCCGTGTGTCCTGATATCCACTCTTACAATGGACTAATTATATCCTGGTGCCCCGCGTCCTGATATCCACTGTTACAATGGACTAATTATATCCTGGTGCCGTGTGTCCTGATATCCACTGTTACAATGGACTAATTATATCCTGGTGCCGTGTGTCCTGATATCCACTGTTACAATGGACTAATTATATGTTGGTGCCATGTGTCCTGATATCCACTGTTACAATGGACTGATTATATGCTGGTGCCGTGTGTCCTGATATCCACTGTTACAATGGACTAATTATATGCTGGTGCCCCGTGTCCTGATATCCACTGTTACAATGGACTAATTAGATGCTGGTGCCATGTGTCCTGATATCCACTGTTGCAATGGACTAATTATATGTTGGTGCCATGTGTCCTGATATCCACTGTTACAATGGACTAATTATATGCTGGTACTGTGTGTCCTGATATCCACTGTTACAATGGACTAATTATATGCTGGTGCCATGTGTCCTGATATCCACTCTTACAATGGACTAATTATATGTTGGTGCCCCGTGTCCTGATATCCACTGTTACAATGGACTAATTATATGCTGGTGCCGTGTGTCCTGATATCCACGGTTACAATGGACTAATTATATGCTGGTGCCGTGTGTCCTGATATCCACTGTTACAATGGACTAATTATATGCTGGTGCCGTGTGTCCTGATATCCACTGTTACAATGGACTAATTATATGCTGGTGCCGTGTGTCCTAATATCCACTGTTACAATGGACTAATTATATCCTGGTGCCGTGTGTCCTGATATCCACTGTTACAATGGACTGATTATATGCTGGTGTGGTGTGTCCTGATATCCACTGTTACAATGGACTAATTTTATGCTGGTGTGGTGTGTCCTGATATCCTCTGTTGCAATGGACTAATTATATGCTGATGTGGTGTGTCCTGATATCCACTGTTACAATGCACTGATTATATGCTGGTGCCGTGTGTCCTGATATCCACTGTTACAATGGACTGATTATATGCTGGTGCCATGTGTCCTGATATCCACTGTTACAATGGACTGATTATATGCTGGTGCCGTGTGTCCTGATATCCACTGTTACAATGGACTAATTATATGCTGGTGTGGTGTGTCCTAATATCCACTGTTACAATGGACTAATTATATGCTGGTGTCATGTGTCCTAATATCAACTGTTACAATGGACTAATTATATGTTGGTGCCATGTGTCCTGATATCCACTGTTACAATGGACTAATTATATGATGGTGCCCCGTGTCCTGATATCCACTGTTACAATGGACTGATTATATGCTGGTGCCGTGTGTCCTGATATCCACTGTTACAATGGACTGATTATATGCTGGTGTGGTGTGTCCTAATATCCACTGTTACAATGGACTAATTATATGCTGGTGTCATGTGTCCTAATATCAACTGTTACAATGGACTAATTATATGTTGGTGCCATGTGTCCTGATATCCACTGTTACAATGGACTAATTATATGATGGTGCCATGTGTCCTGATATCCACTCTTACAATGGACTGATTATATGCTGGTGCCGTGTGTCCTGAAATCCACTGTTACAATGGACTAATTATATGCTGGTGCCATGTGTCCTGATATCCACTGTTACAATGGACTGATTATATGCTGGTGTCGTGTGTCCTGATATCCACTCTTACAATGGACTAATTATATGCTGGTGTGGTGTGTCCTGATATCCACTGTTACAATGGACTAATTATATGCTGGTGTCATTTGTCCTGATATCCACTGTTACAATGGACTAATTATATGCTGGTGTGGTGTGTCCTGATATCCACTGTTGCTATGGACTAATTATATGTTGGTGCCATGTGTCCTGATATCCACTGTTACAATGGACTGATTATATGCTGGTGCCGTGTGTCCTGATATCCACTGTTACAATGGACTAATTATATGCTGGTGCCCCGTGTCCTGATATCCACTGTTACAATGGACTAATTATATGCTGGTGCCATGTGTCCTGATATCCACTGTTACAATGGACTAATTATATGTTGGTGCCATGTGTCCTGATATCCACTGTTACAATGGACTAATTATATGCTGGTACTGTGTGTCCTGATATCCACTGTTACAATGGACTAATTATATGCTGGTGCCATGTGTCCTGATATCCACTGTTACAATGGACTAATATGTTGGTGCCATGTGTCCTGATATCCACTGTTACAATGGACTAATTATATGTTGGTGCCATGTGTCCTGATATCTACTGTTACAATGGACTAATTATATGCTGGTACTGTGTGTCCTGATATCCACTGTTACAATGGACTAATTATATGCTGGTGCCGTGTGTCTTGATATCCACTCTTACAATGGACTAATTATATGCTGGTACTGTGTGTCCTGATATCCTCTGTTACAATGGACTAATTATATGCTGGTGCCATGTGTCCTGATATCCACTCTTGCAATGGACTAATTATATGCTGGTGCCGTGTGTCCTGATATCCACTGTTACAATGGACTAATTATATGCTGGTGCCATGTGTCCTGATATCCACTCTTGCAATGGACTAATTATATGCTGGTGCCGTGTGTCCTGATATCCACTGTTACAATGGACTAATTATATGCTGGTGCCGTGTGTCCTGATATCCACTGTTACAATGGACTAATTATATGCTGGTGCCGTGTGTCCTGATATCCACTCTTGCAATGGACTAATTATATGCTGGTGCCGTGTGTCCTGATATCCACTGTTACAATGGACTAATTATATGCTGGTGCCGTGTGTCCTGATATCCACTCTTACAATGGACTAATTATATGCTGGTACTGTGTGTCCTGATATCCACTGTTACAATGGACTAATTATATGCTGGTGCCATGTGTCCTGATATCCACTCTTGCAATGGACTAATTATATGCTGGTGCCGTGTGTCCTGATATCCACTGTTACAATGGACTAATTATATGCTGGTGCCGTGTGTCCTGATATCCACTGTTACAATGGACTAATTATATGCTGGTGCCATGTGTCCTGATATCCACTCTTGCAATGGACTAATTATATGCTGGTGCCGTGTGTCCTGATATCCACTGTTACAATGGACTAATTATATGCTGGTGCCGTGTGTCCTGATATCCACTGTTACAATGGACTAATTATATGCTGGTGCCGTGTGTCCTGATATCCACTCTTGCAATGGACTAATTATATGCTGGTGCCGTGTGTCCTGATATCCACTGTTACAATGGACTAATTATATGCTGGTACTGTGTGTCCTGATATCCACTGTTACAATGGACTAATTATATGCTGGTACTGTGTGTCCTGATATCCACTGTTACAATGGACTAATTATATGCTGGTGCCATGTGTCCTGATATCCACTCTTGCAATGGACTAATTATATGCTGGTGCCGTGTGTCCTGATATCCACTGTTACAATGGACTAATTATATGCTGGTACTGTGTGTCCTGATATCCACTGTTACAATGGACTAATTATATGCTGGTACTGTGTGTCCTGATATCCACTGTTACAATGGACTAATTATATGCTGGTGCCATGTGTCCTGATATCCACTCTTGCAATGGACTAATTATATGCTGGTGCCGTGTGTCCTGATATCCACTGTTACAATGGACTAATTATATGCTGGTGCCGTGTGTCCTGATATCCACTCTTACAATGGACTAATTATATCCTGGTGCCGTGTGTCCTGATATCCACTCTTACAATGGACTAATTATATGCTGGTACTGTGTGTCCTGATATCCACTGTTACAATGGACTAATTATATGCTGGTGCCATGTGTCCTGATATCCACTCTTGCAATGGACTAATTATATGCTGGTACTGTGTGTCCTGATATCCACTGTTACAATGGACTAATTATATGCTGGTGCCATGTGTCCTGATATCCACTCTTGCAATGGACTAATTATATGCTGGTACTGTGTGTCCTGATATCCACTGTTACAATGGACTAATTACATGCTGGTGCCGTGTGTCCTGATATCCACTCTTACAATGGACTAATTATATGCTGGTACTGTGTGTCCTGATATCCACTGTTACAATGGACTAATTATATGCTGGTGCCATGTGTCCTGATATCCACTCTTGCAATGGACTAATTATATGCTGGTACTGTGTGTCCTGATATCCACTGTTACAATGGACTAATTATATGCTGGTGCCGTGTGTCCTGATATCCACTCTTACAATGGACTAATTATATGCTGGTACTGTGTGTCCTGATATCCACTGTTACAATGGACTAATTATATGCTGGTGCCATGTGTCCTGATATCCACTCTTGCAATGGACTAATTATATGCTGGTGCCGTGTGTCCTGATATCCACTGTTACAATGGACTAATTATATGCTGGTGCCGTGTGTCCTGATATCCACTGTTACAATGGACTAATTATATGCTGGTGCCGTGTGTCCTGATATCCACTCTTACAATGGACTAATTATATGCTGGTACTGTGTGTCCTGATATCCACTGTTACAATGGACTAATTATATGCTGGTGCCATGTGTCCTGATATCCACTCTTGCAATGGACTAATTATATGCTGGTGCCGTGTGTCCTGATATCCACTGTTACAATGGACTAATTATATGCTGGTGCCGTGTGTCCTGATATCCACTGTTACAATGGACTGATTATATGCTGGTGTGGTGTGTCCTGATATCCACTCTTACAATGGACTAATTATATGCTGGTGCCCCGTGTGTCCTAATATCCACTGTTACAATGGACTAATTATATCCTGGTGCCGTGTGTCCTGATATCCACTGTTACAATGGACTAATTATATGTTGGTGCCATGTGTCCTGATATCCACTGTTACAATGGACTGATTATATGCTGGTGCCGTGTGTCCTGATATCCACTGTTACAATGGACTAATTATATGCTGGTGCCCCGTGTCCTGATATCCACTGTTACAATGGACTAATTAGATGCTGGTGCCATGTGTCCTGATATCCACTGTTGCAATGGACTAATAATATGTTGGTGCCATGTGTCCTGATATCCACTGTTACAATGGACTAATTACATGCTGGTACTGTGTGTCCTGATATCCACTGTTACAATGGACTAATTATATGCTGGTGCCATGTGTCCTGATATCCACTCTTACAATGGACTAATTATATGCTGGTGCCCCGTGTCCTGATATCCACTGTTACAATGGACTAATTATATGCTGGTGCCGTGTGTCCTGATGTCCACGGTTACAATGGACTAATTAAATGCTGGTGCCGTGTGTCCTGATATCCACTGTTACAATGGACTAATTATATGCTGGTGCCGTGTGTCCTGATATCCACTCTTACAATGGACTAATTATATGCTGGTGCCCCGTGTGTCCTAATATCCACTGTTACAATGGACTAATTATATCCTGGTGCCGTGTGTCCTGATATCCACTGTTACAATGGACTGATTATATGCTGGTGTGGTGTGTCCTGATATCCACTGTTACAATGGACTAATTTTATGCTGGTGTGGTGTGTCCTGATATCCTCTGTTGCAATGGACTGATTATATGCTGGTGCCCCGTGTCCTGATATCCACTGTTACAATGGACTAATTATATGCTGGTGCCGTGTGTCTTGATATCCACTCTTACAATGGACTAATTATATGCTGGTACTGTGTGTCCTGATATCCTCTGTTACAATGGACTAATTATATGCTGGTGCCATGTGTCCTGATATCCACTCTTGCAATGGACTAATTATATGCTGGTGCCGTGTGTCCTGATATCCACTGTTACAATGGACTAATTATATGCTGGTGCCATGTGTCCTGATATCCACTCTTGCAATGGACTAATTATATGCTGGTGCCGTGTGTCCTGATATCCACTGTTACAATGGACTAATTATATGCTGGTGCCGTGTGTCCTGATATCCACTGTTACAATGGACTAATTATATGCTGGTGCCGTGTGTCCTGATATCCACTCTTGCAATGGACTAATTATATGCTGGTGCCGTGTGTCCTGATATCCACTGTTACAATGGACTAATTATATGCTGGTGCCGTGTGTCCTGATATCCACTCTTACAATGGACTAATTATATGCTGGTACTGTGTGTCCTGATATCCACTGTTACAATGGACTAATTATATGCTGGTGCCATGTGTCCTGATATCCACTCTTGCAATGGACTAATTATATGCTGGTGCCGTGTGTCCTGATATCCACTGTTACAATGGACTAATTATATGCTGGTGCCGTGTGTCCTGATATCCACTGTTACAATGGACTAATTATATGCTGGTGCCATGTGTCCTGATATCCACTCTTGCAATGGACTAATTATATGCTGGTGCCGTGTGTCCTGATATCCACTGTTACAATGGACTAATTATATGCTGGTGCCGTGTGTCCTGATATCCACTGTTACAATGGACTAATTATATGCTGGTGCCGTGTGTCCTGATATCCACTCTTGCAATGGACTAATTATATGCTGGTGCCGTGTGTCCTGATATCCACTGTTACAATGGACTAATTATATGCTGGTACTGTGTGTCCTGATATCCACTGTTACAATGGACTAATTATATGCTGGTGCCATGTGTCCTGATATCCACTCTTACAATGGACTAATTATATACTGGTGCCGTGTGTCCTGATATCCACTCTTACAATGGACTAATTATATGCTGGTACTGTGTGTCCTGATATCCACTGTTACAATGGACTAATTATATGCTGGTGCCATGTGTCCTGATATCCACTCTTGCAATGGACTAATTATATGCTGGTGCCGTGTGTCCTGATATCCACTGTTACAATGGACTAATTATATGCTGGTGCCGTGTGTCCTGATATCCACTCTTACAATGGACTAATTATATCCTGGTGCCCCGCGTCCTGATATCCACTGTTACAATGGACTGATTATATGCTGGTGCCGTGTGTCCTGATATCCACTCTTGCAATGGACTAATTATATGCTGGTGTGGTGTGTCCTGATATCCACTGTTACAATGGACTAATTATATGTTGGTGCCATGTGTCCTGATATCCACTCTTACAATGGACTAATTATATGCTGGTACTGTGTGTCCTGATATCCACTGTTACAATGGACTAATTATATGCTGGTGCCATGTGTCCTGATATCCACTCTTGCAATGGACTAATTATATGCTGGTACTGTGTGTCCTGATATCCACTGTTACAATGGACTAATTATATGCTGGTGCCATGTGTCCTGATATCCACTCTTGCAATGGACTAATTATATGCTGGTACTGTGTGTCCTGATATCCACTGTTACAATGGACTAATTATATGCTGGTGCCGTGTGTCCTGATATCCACTCTTACAATGGACTAATTATATGCTGGTACTGTGTGTCCTGATATCCACTGTTACAATGGACTAATTATATGCTGGTACTGTGTGTCCTGATATCCACTGTTACAATGGACTAATTATATGCTGGTACTGTGTGTCCTGATATCCACTGTTACAATGGACTAATTATATGCTGGTGCCGTGTGTCCTGATATCCACTCTTACAATGGACTAATTATATGCTGGTACTGTGTGTCCTGATATCCACTGTTACAATGGACTAATTATATGCTGGTGCCATGTGTCCTGATATCCACTCTTGCAATGGACTAATTATATGCTGGTGCCGTGTGTCCTGATATCCACTGTTACAATGGACTAATTATATGCTGGTGCCGTGTGTCCTGATATCCACTGTTACAATGGACTAATTATATGCTGGTGCCGTGTGTCCTGATATCCACTCTTACAATGGACTAATTATATGCTGGTACTGTGTGTCCTGATATCCACTGTTACAATGGACTAATTATATGCTGGTGCCATGTGTCCTGATATCCACTCTTGCAATGGACTAATTATATGCTGGTGCCGTGTGTCCTGATATCCACTGTTACAATGGACTAATTATATGCTGGTGCCGTGTGTCCTAATATCCACTGTTACAATGGACTGATTATATGCTGGTGTGGTGTGTCCTGATATCCACTCTTACAATGGACTAATTATATGCTGGTGCCCCGTGTGTCCTAATATCCACTGTTACAATGGACTAATTATATCCTGGTGCCGTGTGTCCTGATATCCACTGTTACAATGGACTAATTATATGCTGGTGCCGTGTGTCCTGATATCCACTGTTACAATGGACTGATTATATGCTGGTGCCGTGTGTCCTGATATCCACTGTTACAATGGACTAATTATATGCTGGTGCCCCGTGTCCTGATATCCACTGTTACAATGGACTAATTAGATGCTGGTGCCATGTGTCCTGATATCCACTGTTGCAATGGACTAATAATATGTTGGTGCCATGTGTCCTGATATCCACTGTTACAATGGACTAATTACATGCTGGTACTGTGTGTCCTGATATCCACTGTTACAATGGACTAATTATATGCTGGTGCCATGTGTCCTGATATCCACTCTTACAATGGACTAATTATATGCTGGTGCCCTGTGTCCTGATATCCACTGTTACAATGGACTAATTATATGCTGGTGCCGTGTGTCCTGATGTCCACGGTTACAATGGACTAATTATATGCTGGTGCCGTGTGTCCTGATATCCACTGTTACAATGGACTAATTATATGCTGGTGCCGTGTGTCCTGATATCCACTCTTACAATGGACTAATTATATGCTGGTGCCCCGTGTGTCCTAATATCCACTGTTACAATGGACTAATTATATCCTGGTGCCGTGTGTCCTGATATCCACTGTTACAATGGACTGATTATATGCTGGTGTGGTGTGTCCTGATATCCACTGTTACAATGGACTAATTTTATGCTGGTGTGGTGTGTCCTGATATCCTCTGTTGCAATGGACTGATTATATGCTGGTGCCCCGTGTCCTGATATCCACTGTTACAATGGACTAATTATATGCTGGTGCCATGTGTCCTGATATCCACTGTTACAATGGACTAATTATATGCTGGTGTGGTGTGTCCTGATATCCACTGTTACAATGGACTAATTATATGCTGGTGTGGTGTGTCCTGATATCCACTGTTACAATGGACTAATTATATGCTGGTGCCCCGTGTCCTGATATCCACTGTTACAATGGACTAATTATATGCTGGTGTGGTGTGTCCCGATATCCACTGTTACAATGGACTAATTATATGTTGGTGTCATGTGTCCTAATATCCACTGTTACAATGGACTAATTATATACTGGTGCCATGTGTCCTAATATCCACTGTTACAATGGACTAATTATATGCTGGTGCCCCGTGTCCTGATATCCACTGTTACAATGGACAAATTATATGTTGGTGCCCCGTGTCCTGATATTCACTGTTACAATGGACTAATTATATACTGGTGCCATGTGTCCTGATATCCACTGTTACAATGGACTAATTATATGTTGGTGCCATGTGTCCTGATATCCACTGTTACAATGGACTAATTATATACTGGTGCCATGTGTCCTGATATCGACTGTTACAATGGACAAATTATATGATGGTGCCCCGTGTCCTGATATCCACTGTTACAATGGACTAATTATATACTGGTGCCATGTGTCCTGATATCCACTGTTACAATGGACTAATTATATGTTGGTGCCATGTGTCCTGATATCCACTGTTACAATGGACTAATTATATACTGGTGCCATGTGTCCTAATATCCACTGTTACAATGGACTGATTATATGCTGGTGCCATGTGTCCTAATATCCACTGTTACAATGGACTAATTATATGCTGGTGTGGTGTGTCCTGATATCCACTGTTACAATGGACTAATTATATCCTGGTGTGGTGTGTCCTGATATCAACTGTTACAATGGACTAATTATATGTTGGTGCCATGTGTCCTGATATCCACTGTTACAATGGACTGATTATATGCTGGTGCCATGTGTCCTAATATCCACTGTTACAATGGACTAATTATATACTGGTGTCATGTGTCCTAATATCCACTGTAACAATGGACTAATTATATGCTGTTGTGGTGTGTCCTGATATCCACTGTTACAATGGACTAATTATATGATGGTGCCCCGTGTCCTGATATCAACTGTTACAATGGACTAATTATATGTTGGTGCCATGTGTCCTGATATCCACTGTTACAATGGACTGATTATATGCTGGTGCCGTGTGTCCTGATATCCACTGTTACAATGGACTAATTATATGCTGGTGCCATGTGTCCTAATATCCACTGTTACAATGGACTAATTATATGCTGGTGCCGTGTGTCCTGATATCCACTGTTACAATGGACTAATTATATGCTGGTGCCGTGTGTCCTGATATCCACTGTTACAATGGACAAATTATATGTTGGTGCCCCGTGTCCTGATATTCACTGTTACAATGGACTAATTATATACTGGTGCCATGTGTCCTGATATCCACTGTTACAATGGACTAATTATATGATGGTGCCCCGTGTCCTGATATCAACTGTTACAATGGACTAATTATATGTTGGTGCCATGTGTCCTGATATCCACTGTTACAATGGACTAATTATATGCTGGTGCCGTGTGTCCTGATATCCACTCTTACAATGGACTAATTATATGCTGGTACTGTGTGTCCTGATATCCACTGTTACAATGGACTAATTATATGCTGGTGCCATGTGTCCTGATATCCACTCTTGCAATGGACTAATTATATGCTGGTGCCGTGTGTCCTGATATCCACTGTTACAATGGACTAATTATATGCTGGTGCCGTGTGTCCTGATATCCACTGTTACAATGGACTAATTATATGCTGGTGCCGTGTGTCCTGATATCCACTCTTACAATGGACTAATTATATGCTGGTACTGTGTGTCCTGATATCCACTGTTACAATGGACTAATTATATGCTGGTGCCGTGTGTCCTGATATCAACTGTTACAATGGACTAATTATATGCTGGTGCCGTGTGTCCTGATATCCACTGTTACAATGGACTAATTATATGCTGGTGCCGTGTGTCCTGATATCCACTGTTACAATGGACTGATTATATGCTGGTACTGTGTGTCCTGATATCCACTGTTACAATGGACTAATTATATGCTGGTGCCATGTGTCCTGATATCCACTCTTGCAATGGACTAATTATATGCTGGTGCCGTGTGTCCTGATATCCACTGTTACAATGGACTAATTATATGCTGGTGCCGTGTGTCCTAATATCCACTGTTACAATGGACTGATTATATGCTGGTGTGGTGTGTCCTGATATCCACTCTTACAATGGACTAATTATATGCTGGTGCCCCGTGTGTCCTAATATCCACTGTTACAATGGACTAATTATATCCTGGTGCCGTGTGTCCTGATATCCACTGTTACAATGGACTAATTATATGTTGGTGCCATGTGTCCTGATATCCACTGTTACAATGGACTGATTATATGCTGGTGCCGTGTGTCCTGATATCCACTGTTACAATGGACTAATTATATGCTGGTGCCCCGTGTCCTGATATCCACTGTTACAATAGACTAATTAGATGCTGGTGCCATGTGTCCTGATATCCACTGTTGCAATGGACTAATAATATGTTGGTGCCATGTGTCCTGATATCCACTGTTACAATGGACTAATTACATGCTGGTACTGTGTGTCCTGATATCCACTGTTACAATGGACTAATTATATGCTGGTGCCATGTGTCCTGATATCCACTCTTACAATGGACTAATTATATGCTGGTGCCCCGTGTCCTGATATCCACTGTTACAATGGACTAATTATATGCTGGTGCCGTGTGTCCTGATGTCCACGGTTACAATGGACTAATTATATGCTGGTGCCGTGTGTCCTGATATCCACTGTTACAATGGACTAATTATATGCTGGTGCCGTGTGTCCTGATATCCACTCTTACAATGGACTAATTATATCCTGGTGTGGTGTGTCCTGATATCCACTGTTACAATGGACTAATTATATGTTGGTGCCATGTGTCCTGATATCCACTCTTACAATGGACTAATTATATGCTGGTACTGTGTGTCCTGATATCCACTGTTACAATGGACTAATTATATGCTGGTGCCATGTGTCCTGATATCCACTCTTGCAATGGACTAATTATATGCTGGTGCCGTGTGTCCTGATATCCACTGTTACAATGGACTAATTATATGCTGGTGCCGTGTGTCCTGATATCCACTGTTACAATGGACTAATTATATGCTGGTGCCGTGTGTCCTGATATCCACTGTTACAATGGACTAATTAGATGCTGGTGCCATGTGTCCTGATATCCACTGTTACAATGGACTAATTATATCCTGGTGTGGTGTGTCCTGATATCCACTCTTACAATGGACTAATTATATCCTGGTGTGGTGTGTCCTGATATCCACTCTTACAATGGACTAATTATATGCTGGTGCCCCGTGTGTCCTAATATCCACTGTTACAATGGACTAATTATATCCTGGTGCCGTGTGTCCTGATATCCACTGTTACAATGGACTAATTATATGTTGGTGCCATGTGTCCTGATATCCACTGTTACAATGGACTGATTATATGCTGGTGCCGTGTGTCCTGATATCCACTGTTACAATGGACTAATTATATGCTGGTGCCCCGTGTCCTGATATCCACTGTTACAATGGACTAATTAGATGCTGGTGCCATGTGTCCTGATATCCACTGTTGCAATGGACTAATTATATGTTGGTGCCATGTGTCCTGATATCCACTGTTACAATGGACTAATTATATGCTGGTACTGTGTGTCCTGATATCCACTGTTACAATGGACTAATTATATGCTGGTGCCATGTGTCCTGATATCCACTCTTACAATGGACTAATTATATGTTGGTGCCCCGTGTCCTGATATCCACTGTTACAATGGACTAATTATATGCTGGTGCCGTGTGTCCTGATATCCACGGTTACAATGGACTAATTATATGCTGGTGCCGTGTGTCCTGATATCCACTGTTACAATGGACTAATTATATGCTGGTGCCGTGTGTCCTGATATCCACTCTTACAATGGACTAACTATATGCTGGTGCCCCGTGTGTCCTAATATCCACTGTTACAATGGACTAATTATATCCTGGTGCCGTGTGTCCTGATATCCACTGTTACAATGGACTGATTATATGCTGGTGTGGTGTGTCCTGATATCCACTGTTACAATGGACTAATTTTATGCTGGTGTGGTGTGTCCTGATATCCTCTGTTGCAATGGACTGATTATATGCTGGTGCCCCGTGTCCTGATATCCACTGTTACAATGGACTAATTATATGCTGGTGCCATGTGTCCTGATATCCACTGTTACAATGGACTAATTATATGCTGGTGCCATGTGTCCTGATATCCACTGTTACAATGGACTAATTATATGCTGGTGTGGTGTGTCCTGATATCCACTGTTACAATGGACTAATTATATGCTGGTGTGGTGTGTCCTGATATCCACTGTTACAATGGACTAATTATATGCTGGTGCCCCGTGTCCTGATATCCACTGTTACAATGGACTAATTATATGCTGGTGTGGTGTGTCCCGATATCCACTGTTACAATGGACTAATTATATGTTGGTGTCATGTGTCCTAATATCCACTGTTACAATGGACTAATTATATACTGGTGCCATGTGTCCTAATATCCACTGTTACAATGGACTAATTATATGCTGGTGCCCCGTGTCCTGATATCCACTGTTACAATGGACAAATTATATGTTGGTGCCCCGTGTCCTGATATTCACTGTTACAATGGACTAATTATATACTGGTGCCATGTGTCCTGATATCCACTGTTACAATGGACTAATTATATGTTGGTGCCATGTGTCCTGATATCCACTGTTACAATGGACTAATTATATACTGGTGCCATGTGTCCTGATATCCACTGTTACAATGGACAAATTATATGATGGTGCCCCGTGTCCTGATATCCACTGTTACAATGGACTAATTATATACTGGTGCCATGTGTCCTGATATCCACTGTTACAATGGACTAATTATATGTTGGTGCCATGTGTCCTGATATCCACTGTTACAATGGACTAATTATATACTGGTGCCATGTGTCCTAATATCCACTGTTACAATGGATTGATTATATGCTGGTGCCATGTGTCCTAATATCCACTGTTACAATGGACTAATTATATGCTGGTGTGGTGTGTCCTGATATCCACTGTTACAATGGACTAATTATATGATGGTGCCCCGCGTCCTGATATCAACTGTTACAATGGACTAATTATATGTTGGTGCCATGTGTCCTGATATCCACTGTTACAATGGACTGATTATATGCTGGTGCCATGTGTCCTAATATCCACTGTTACAATGGACTAATTATATGCTGGTGCCATGTGTCCTAATATCCACTGTTACAATGGACTAATTATATGCTGGTGCCGTGTGTCCTGATATCCACTGTTACAATGGACTAATTATATGCTGGTGCCGTGTGTCCTGATATCCACTGTTACAATGGACAAATTATATGTTGGTGCCCCGTGTCCTGATATTCACTGTTACAATGGACTAATTATATACTGGTGCCATGTGTCCTGATATCCACTGTTACAATGGACTAATTATATGATGGTGCCCCGTGTCCTGATATCAACTGTTACAATGGACTAATTATATGTTGGTGCCATGTGTCCTGATATCCACTGTTACAATGGACTAATTATATGCTGTTGCCGTGTGTCCTGATATCCACTCTTACAATGGACTAATTATATGCTGGTACTGTGTGTCCTGATATCCACTGTTACAATGGACTAATTATATGCTGGTGCCATGTGTCCTGATATCCACTCTTGCAATGGACTAATTATATGCTGGTGCCGTGTGTCCTGATATCCACTGTTACAATGGACTAATTATATGCTGGTGCCGTGTGTCCTGATATCCACTGTTACAATGGACTAATTATATGCTGGTGCCGTGTGTCCTGATATCCACTCTTACAATGGACTAATTATATGCTGGTACTGTGTGTCCTGATATCCACTGTTACAATGGACTAATTATATGCTGGTGCCGTGTGTCCTGATATCCACTCTTACAATGGACTAATTATATGCTGGTGCCGTGTGTCCTGATATCCACTGTTACAATGGACTAATTATATGCTGGTGCCGTGTGTCCTGATATCCACTGTTACAATGGACTAATTATATGCTGGTGCCATGTGTCCTGATATCCACTCTTGCAATGGACTAATTATATGCTGGTGCCGTGTGTCCTGATATCCACTGTTACAATGGACTAATTATATGCTGGTGCCGTGTGTCCTAATATCCACTGTTACAATGGACTGATTATATGCTGGTGTGGTGTGTCCTGATATCCACTCTTACAATGGACTAATTATATGCTGGTGTGGTGTGTCCTAATATCCACTGTTACAATGGACTAATTATATGCTGGTGCCATGTGTCCTGATATCCACTGTTACAATGGACTAATTATATGCTGGTGCCGTGTGTCCTAATATCAACTGTTACAATGGACTAATTATATGCTGGTGCCATGTGTCCTGATATCCACTGTTACAATGGACTAATTATATCCTGGTGCCGTGTGTCCTAATATCCACTGTTACAATGGACTAATTATATGTTGGTGCCATGTGTCCTGATATCCACTGTTACAATGGACTGATTATATGCTGGTGCCGTGTGTCCTGATATCCACTGTTACAATGGACTAATTATATGCTGGTGCCCCGTGTCCTGATATCCACTGTTACAATGGACTAATTAGATGCTGGTGCCATGTGTCCTGATATCCACTGTTGCAATGGACTAATAATATGTTGGTGCCATGTGTCCTGATATCCACTGTTACAATGGACTAATTACATGCTGGTACTGTGTGTCCTGATATCCACTGTTACAATGGACTAATTATATGCTGGTGCCATGTGTCCTGATATCCACTGTTACAATGGACTAATTATATGCTGGTGCCGTGTGTCCTGATGTCCACGGTTACAATGGACTAATTATATGCTGGTGCCGTGTGTCCTGATATCCACTGTTACAATGGACTAATTATATGCTGGTGCCGTGTGTCCTGATATCCACTCTTACAATGGACTAATTATATCCTGGTGTGGTGTGTCCTGATATCCACTGTTACAATGGACTAATTATATGTTGGTGCCATGTGTCCTGATATCCACTGTTACAATGGACTAATTATATGTTGGTGCCATGTGTCCTGATATCCACTGTTACAATGGACTAATTATATGCTGGTGCCGTGTGTCCTGATGTCCACGGTTACAATGGACTAATTATATGCTGGTGCCCCGTGTCCTGATATCAACTGTTACAATGGACTAATTATATGTTGGTGCCATGTGTCCTGATATCCACTCTTACAATGGACTAATTATATGCTGGTGCCGTGTGTCCTGATATCCACTCTTACAATGGACTAATTATATGCTGGTACTGTGTGTCCTGATATCCACTGTTACAATGGACTAATTATATGCTGGTGCCATGTGTCCTGATATCCACTCTTGCAATGGACTAATTATATGCTGGTGCCGTGTGTCCTGATATCCACTGTTACAATGGACTAATTATATGCTGGTGCCGTGTGTCCTGATATCCACTCTTACAATGGACTAATTATATCCTGGTGTGGTGTGTCCTGATATCCACTCTTACAATGGACTAATTATATGCTGGTGCCCCGTGTGTCCTAATATCCACTGTTACAATGGACTAATTATATCCTGGTGCCGTGTGTCCTGATATCCACTGTTACAATGGACTAATTATATGTTGGTGCCATGTGTCCTGATATCCACTGTTACAATGGACTGATTATATGCTGGTGCCGTGTGTCCTGATATCCACTGTTACAATGGACTAATTATATGCTGGTGCCCCGTGTCCTGATATCCACTGTTACAATGGACTAATTAGATGCTGGTGCCATGTGTCCTGATATCCACTGTTGGAATGGACTAATTATATGTTGGTGCCATGTGTCCTGATATCCACTGTTACAATGGACTAATTATATGCTGGTACTGTGTGTCCTGATATCCACTGTTACAATGGACTAATTATATGCTGGTGCCATGTGTCCTGATATCCACTCTTACAATGGACTAATTATATGTTGGTGCCCCGTGTCCTGATATCCACTGTTACAATGGACTAATTATATGCTGGTGCCGTGTGTCCTGATATCCACGGTTACAATGGACTAATTATATGCTGGTGCCGTGTGTCCTGATATCCACTGTTACAATGGACTAATTATATGCTGGTGCCGTGTGTCCTGATATCCACTCTTACAATGGACTAACTATATGCTGGTGCCCCGTGTGTCCTAATATCCACTGTTACAATGGACTAATTATATCCTGGTGCCGTGTGTCCTGATATCCACTGTTACAATGGACTGATTATATGCTGGTGTGGTGTGTCCTGATATCCACTGTTACAATGGACTAATTTTATGCTGGTGTGGTGTGTCCTGATATCCTCTGTTGCAATGGACTGATTATATGCTGGTGCCCCGTGTCCTGATATCCACTGTTACAATGGACTAATTATATGCTGGTGCCATGTGTCCTGATATCCACTGTTTCAATGGACTAATTATATGCTGGTGCCATGTGTCCTGATATCCACTGTTACAATGGACTAATTATATGCTGGTGCCGTGTGTCCTGATATCCACTCTTACAATGGACTAATTATATCCTGTTGTGGTGTGTCCTGATATCCACTCTTACAATGGACTAATTATATGCTGGTGCCCCGTGTGTCCTAATATCCACTGTTACAATGGACTAATTATATCCTGGTGCCGTGTGTCCTGATATCCACTGTTACAATGGACTAATTATATGCTGGTGTGGTGTGTCCTGATATCCACTGTTACAATGGACTAATTATATGCTGGTGCCCCGTGTCCTGATATCCACTGTTACAATGGACTAATTATATGCTGGTGTGGTGTGTCCCGATATCCACTGTTACAATGGACTAATTATATGTTGGTGTCATGTGTCCTAATATCCACTGTTACAATGGACTAATTATATACTGGTGCCATGTGTCCTAATATCCACTGTTACAATGGACTAATTATATGCTGGTGCCCCGTGTCCTGATATCCACTGTTACAATGGACAAATTATATGTTGGTGCCCCGTGTCCTGATATTCACTGTTACAATGGACTAATTATATACTGGTGCCATGTGTCCTGATATCCACTGTTACAATGGACTAATTATATGTTGGTGCCATGTGTCCTGATATCCACTGTTACAATGGACTAATTATATACTGGTGCCATGTGTCCTGATATCCACTGTTACAATGGACAAATTATATGATGGTGCCCCGTGTCCTGATATCCACTGTTACAATGGACTAATTATATACTGGTGCCATGTGTCCTGATATCCACTGTTACAATGGACTAATTATATGTTGGTGCCATGTGTCCTGATATCCACTGTTACAATGGACTAATTATATACTGGTGCCATGTGTCCTAATATCCACTGTTACAATGGATTGATTATATGCTGGTGCCATGTGTCCTAATATCCACTGTTACAATGGACTAATTATATGCTGGTGTGGTGTGTCCTGATATCCACTGTTACAATGGACTAATTATATGATGGTGCCCCGCGTCCTGATATCAACTGTTACAATGGACTAATTATATGTTGGTGCCATGTGTCCTGATATCCACTGTTACAATGGACTGATTATATGCTGGTGCCATGTGTCCTAATATCCACTGTTACAATGGACTAATTATATACTGGTGTCATGTGTCCTAATATCCACTGTTACAATGGACTAATTATATGCTGTTGTGGTGTGTCCTGATATCCACTGTTACAATGGACTAATTATATGATGGTGCCCCGTGTCCTGATATCAACTGTTACAATGGACTAATTATATGTTGGTGCCATGTGTCCTGATATCCACTGTTACAATGGACTGATTATATGCTGGTGCCGTGTGTCCTGATATCCACTGTTACAATGGACTAATTATATGCTGGTGCCGTGTGTCCTAATATCCACTGTTACAATGGACTAATTATATGCTGGTGTGGTGTGTCCTGATATCCACTGTTACAATGGACTAATTATATGCTGGTGCCATGTGTCCTGATATCCACTCTTACAATGGACTAATTATATGCTGGTGCCATGTGTCCTAATATCCACTGTTACAATGGACTAATTATATGCTGGTGCCATGTGTCCTGATATCCACTGTTATAATGGACTAATTATATGATGGTGCCCCGTGTCCTGATATCAACTGTTACAATGGACTAATTATATGCTGGTGCCATGTGTCCTAATATCCACTGTTAGAATGGACTAATATGCTGGTGCCATGTGTCCTAATATCCACTGTTACAATGGACTAATTATATGCTGGTGCCATGTGTCCTAATATCTACTGTTACAATGGACTAATTATATGCTGGTGCCATGTGTCCTAATATCAACTGTTACAATGGACTAATTATATGTTGGTGCCATGTGTCCTGATATCCACTGTTACAATGGACTGATTATATGCTGGTGCCGTGTGTCCTGATATCCACTGTTACAATGGACTAATTATATGTTGGTGTGGTGTGTCCTAATATCCACTGTTACAATGGACTAATTATATGCTGGTGTGGTGTGTCCTGATATCCACTGTTACAATGGACTAATTATATGTTGGTGTGGTGTGTCCTAATATCCACTGTTACAATGGACTAATTATATGCTGGTGCCGTGTGTCCTAATATCCACTGTTACAATGGACTAATTATATGTTGGTGCCCCGTGTCCTGATATCCACCGTTACAATGTACTGATTATATGATGGTGCCCCGTGTCCTGATATCCACTGTTACAATGTACTGATTATATGATGGTGCCATGTGTCCTGATATCCACTGCTACAATGGACTAATTATATGTTGGTGCCATGTATCCTAATATCCACTGTTACAATGTACTGATTATATGTGGGTGCCATGTGTCCTGATATCCACTGTTACAATGGACTGATTATATGCTGGTGTCATGTGTCCTAATATCCACTGTTACAATGGACTAATTATATGCTGGTGCCATGTGTCCTAATATCTACTGTTACAATGGACTAATTATATGCTGGTGCCGTGTGTCCTGATATCTACTGTTACAATGGACTAATTATATGCTGGTGCCGTGTATCCTAACATCCACTGTTACAATGGACTAATTATATGCTGGTGCCGTGTGTCCTGATATCCACTGTTACAATGGACTAATTATATGCTGGTGTGGTGTGTCCTGATATCCACTGTTACAATGTACTGATTATATGATGGTGCCCCGCGTCCTGATATCCACTGTTACAATGGACTGATTATATGCTGGTGCCGTGTGTCTTGATATCCACTGTTACAATGGACTAATTATATACTGGTGCCGTGTGTCCTAATATCCACTGTTACAATGGACTAATTATATGCTGGTGTGGTGTGTCCTGATATCCACTGTTACAATGTACTGATTATATGATGGTGCCCCGCGTCCTGATATCCATGGTTACAATGGACTGATTATATGCTGGTGCCGTATGTCTTGATATCCACTGTTACAATGGACTAATTATATGCTGGTGTGGTGTGTCCTGATATCCACTCTTACAATGGACTAATTATATACTGGTGCCATGTGTCCTAATATCCACTGTTACAATGGACTAATTATATGCTGGTGTGGTGTGTCCTGATATCCACTGTTACAATGTACTGATTATATGATGGTGCCCCGCGTCCTGATATCCACTGTTACAATGGACTAATTATATGCTGGTGTCGTGTGTCCTAATATCCACTGTTACAATGGACTAATTATATGCTGGTGTGGTGTGTCCTGATATCCACTGTTACAATGGACTAATTATATGCTGGTGCCGTGTGTCCTGATATCCACTGTTACAATGGACTGATTATATGCTGGTGCCATGTGTCCTGATATCCACTTTTACAATGGACTAATTATATGCTGGTACTGTGTGTCCTAATATCCACTGTTACAATGGACTAATTATATGCTGGTGTGGTGTGTCCTAATATCCACTGTTACAATGGACTGATTATATACTGGTGCCATGTGTCCTGATATCCACTCTTACAATGGACTAATTATATGCTGGTGCCATGTGTCCTAATATCCACTGTTACAATGGACTAATTATATGCTGGTGTGGTGTGTCCTGATATCCACTGTTACAATGGACTAATTATATGATGGTGCCCCGCGTCCTGATATCCACTGTTACAATGGACTGATTATATGATGGTGCCCCGCGTCCTGATATCCACTGTTACAATGGACTGATTATATGCTGGTGTCGTGTGTCCTGATATCCACTGCTGCAATGGACTAATTATATGCTGGTGTGGTGTGTCCTAATATCCACTGTTACAATGGACTGATTATATACTGGTGCCGTGTGTCCTGATATCCTCTGTTACAATGGACTGATTATATGCTGGTGCCATGTGTCCTAATATCCACTGTTACAATGGAGTAATTATATGCTGGTGCCATGTGTCCTGATATCCACTGTTACAATGGACTAATTATATGCTGGTGCCATGTGTCCTGATATCCACTGTTACAATGGACTAATTATATGCTGGTGCCATGTGTCCTAATATCCACTGTTACAATGGACTAATTATATGCTGGTGTGGTGTGTCCTGATATCCACTGTTACAATGGACTAATTATATGCTGGTGCCATGTGTCCTGATATCCACTGTTACAATGCACTGATTATATGCGGTGCCATGTGTCCTGATATCCACTATTACAATAGACTGATTATATGCTGGTACCGTGTGTCCTGATATCCACTGTTACAATGGACTGATTATATGCTGGTGTCGTGTGTCCTGATATTCTCTGTTACAATGCACTGATTATATGCTAGTGCCATGTGTCCTGATATCCTCTGTTACAATGTACTGATTATATGCTGGTGCCTTGTGTCCTGATATCCACTGTTACAATGTACTGATTATATGCTGGTGCCATGTGTCCTAATATCCACTGTTACAATGTACTGATTATATGCTGGTGCCATGTGTCCTAATATCCACTGTTACAATGTACTGATTATATGTTGGTGCCATGTGTCCTGATATCCACTGTTACAATGGACTGATTATATGCTGGTGTCGTGTGTCCTAATGTCCACTGTTACAATGGACTGATTATATGCTGGTGACGTGTGTCCTAATATCCACTGTTACAATGGACTCATTATATGCTGGTACCGTGTGTTCTGATATCCACTGCTACAATAGACTAATTATATGCTGGTGCCGTGTGTCCTAATATCCACTGTTACAATGGACTAATTATATGCTGGTACCGTGTGTCCTGATATCCACTGTTACAATGGACTAATTATATGCTGGTGCCATGTGTCCTGATATCCACTGTTACAATGCACTGATTATATGCGGTGCCATGTGTCCTGATATCCACTATTACAATGGAATGATTATATGCTGGTGTCGTGTGTCCTAATGTCCACTGTTACAATGGACTGATTATATGCTGGTGACGTGTGTCCTAATATCCACTGTTACAATGGATTCATTATATGCTGGTACCGTGTGTTCTGATATCCACTGCTACAATGGACTAATTATATGCTGGTGCCGTGTGTCCTAATATCCACTGTTACAATGGACTGATTATATGCTGGTACCGTGTGTCCTGATATCCACTGCTACAATGGACTAATTATATGCTGGTGTCGTGTGTCCTGATATCCACTGTTACAATGGACTAATTATATGCTGGTGCCATGTGTCCTGATATCCACTGTTACAATGGACTAATTATATGCTGGTGCCATGTGTCCTGATATCCACTGTTACAATGGACTAATTATATGTTGGTGCCATGTGTCCTGATATCAACTGTTACAATGGACTAATTATATGTTGGTGCCATGTGTCCTGATATCCACTGTTACAATGGACTGATTATATGCTGGTACCGTGTGTCCTGATATCCACTGTTACAATGGACTGATTATATGCTGGTGTCGTGTGTCCTGATATCCACTGCTACAATGGACTAATTATATGTTGGTGCCATGTGTCCTGATATCCACTGTTACAATGGACTGATTATATGCTGGTGTCGTGTGTCCTAATGTCCACTGTTACAATGGACTGATTATATGCTGGTGACGTGTGTCCTAATATCCACTGTTACAATGGACTCATTATATGCTGGTACCGTGTGTTCTGATATCCACTGCTACAATGGACTAATTATATGCTGGTGCCGTGTGTCCTAATATCCACTGTTACAATGGACTGATTATATGCTGGTACCGTGTGTCCTGATATCCACTGCTACAATGGACTAATTATATGCTGGTGTCGTGTGTCCTGATATCCACTGTTACAATGGACTAATTATATGCTGGTGCCATGTGTCCTGATATCCACTGTTACAATGGACTAATTATATGCTGGTGCCATGTGTCCTGATATCCACTGTTACAATGGACTAATTATATGTTGGTGCCATGTGTCCTGATATCAACTGTTACAATGGACTAATTATATGTTGGTGCCATGTGTCCTGATATCCACTGTTACAATGGACTGATTATATGCTGGTACCGTGTGTTCTGATATCCACTGTTACAATGGACTGATTATATGCTGGTGTCGTGTGTCCTGATATCCACTGCTACAATGGAATAATTATATGTTGGTGCCATGTGTCCTGATATCCACTGTTACAATGGACTGATTATATGCTGGTACCGTGTGTCCTGATATCCACTGTTACAATGGACTGATTATATGCTGGTGTCGTGTGTCCTGATATCCACTGCTACAATGGACTAATTATATGCTGGTGTGGTGTGTCCTAATATCCACTGTTACAATGGACTGATTATATGCTGGTGCCGTGTGTCCTAATATCCACTGTTACAATGGACTAATTATATGCTGGTGTGGTGTGTTCTGATATCCACTGTTACAATGGACTAATTATATGCTGGTGCCATGTGTCCTAATATCCACTGTTACAATGGACTAATTATATGCTGGTGTGGTGTGTCCTGATATCCACTGTTACAATGGACTGATTATATGATGGTGCCCCGTGTCCTGATATCAACTGTTACAATGGACTAATTATATGCTGGTGCCATGTGTCCTGATATCCACTGTTACAATGGACTAATTATATGCTGGTGCCATGTGTCCTGATATCCACTGTTACAATGGACTAATTATATGTTGGTGCCATGTGTCCTGATATCAACTGTTACAATGGACTAATTATATGTTGGTGCCATGTGTCCTGATATCCACTGTTACAATGGACTGATTATATGCTGGTACCGTGTGTCCTGATATCCACTGTTACAATGGACTGATTATATGCTGGTGTCGTGTGTCCTGATATCCACTGCTACAATGGACTAATTATATGTTGGTGCCATGTGTCCTGATATCCACTGTTACAATGGACTGATTATATGCTGGTACCGTGTGTCCTGATATCCACTGTTACAATGGACTGATTATATGCTGGTGTCGTGTGTCCTGATATCCACTGCTACAATGGACTATCTATATGCTGGTGTGGTGTGTCCTAATATCCACTGTTACAATGGACTGATTATATGCTGGTGCCGTGTGTCCTAATATCCACTGTTACAATGGACTAATTATATGCTGGTGTGGTGTGTCCTGATATCCACTGTTACAATGGACTAATTATATGCTGGTGCCATGTGTCCTAATATCCACTGTTACAATGGACTAATTATATGCTGGTGTGGTGTGTCCTGATATCCACTGTTACAATGGACTGATTATATGATGGTGCCCCGTGTCCTGATATCAACTGTTACAATGGACTAATTATATGCTGGTGCCCCGTGTCCTGATATCCACTGTTACAATGGACTAATTATATGCTGGTGCCGTGTGTCATGATATCCACTGTTACAATGGACTGATTATATGCTGGTGCCCTGTGTCCTGATATCCTCTGTTACAATGGACTGATTTTATCCTGGTGCCGTGTGTCCTGATATCCACTGTTACAATGGACTAATTATATGCTGGTGCCGTGTGTCCTGATATCCACTCTTACAATGGACTAATTATATGCTGGTGCCATGTGTCCTAATATCCACTGTTACAATGGACTGATTATATGCTGGTGCCGTGTGTCCTGATATCAACTGTTACAATGGACTGATTATATGCTGGTGCCGTGTGTCCTGATATCCACTCTTACAATGGACTGATTATATCCTGGTGCCCCGTGTCCTGATATCCACTGTTACAATGGACTGATTATATGCTGGTGCCGTGTGTCCTGATATCCACTGTTACAATGGACTAATTATATGCTGGTGCCGTGTGTCCTGATATCCACTCTTACAATGGACTAATTATATGCTGGTGCCATGTGTCCTAATATCCACTGTTACAATGGACTAATTATATCCTGGTGTGGTGTGTCCTGATATCCACTGTTACAATGGACTGACTATATGATGGTGCCCCGTGTCCTGATATCAACTGTTACAATGGACTAATTATATGCTGGTGCCCCGTGTCCTGATATCCACTGTTACAATGGACTAATTTAATGCTGGTGCCGTGTGTCCTGATATCCACTGTTACAATGGACTAATTATATCCTGGTGCCGTGTGTCCTAATATCCTCTGTTACAATGGACTGATTATACGCTTCTGCCGTGTGTCCTGATATCAACTGTTACAATGGACTGATTATATGCTGGTGCCGTGTGTCCTGATATCCTCTGTTACAATGGACTGATTATATGCTGGTGCCCTGTGTCCTGATATCAACTGTTACAATGGACTGATTATATCCTGGTGCCGTGTGTCCTAATATCCACTGTTACAATGGACTGATTATATGCTGGTGCCGTGTGTCCTGATATCCACTGTTACAATGGACTGATTATATGCTGGTGCCGTGTTTCCTGGTATCCACTGTTACAATGGACTGATTATATGCTGGTGCTGTGTGTCCTGATATCCACTGTTACAATTGACTAATTATATGCCGGTGAAGTGTGACATGATATCCACTCTTGCAATGGACTAATTATATGCTGGTACTGTGTGTCATGATTTCCACTGTTACAATGGACTAATTATATGATGGTGCCGTGTGTCTTGATATCCTCTGTTAAAATGTACTAATTATATGCTGGTGCCGTGTGTCCTGATATCCTCTGTTACAATGGACTGATTATATCCTGGTGCCGTGTGTCCTGATATCCACTGTTACATTGGACTGATTATATGCTGGTGCCGTGTGTCCTGATATCCACTGTTACAATAAACTAATTATAATCTGGTGCCGTGTGTCCTGATATCTTATGTAACAATTGACTGATTATATGCTGGTGGCCTGTGTCATAATTTCCACTGTTACAATGGACTGATTATATGCTGGTGCCGTGTGTCCTGATATCCACTCTTACAATGGACTAATTATATGCTGGTGTGGTGTGTCCTGATATCCACTGTTACAATGGACTGGTTATATGCTGGTGCCTCGTATCCTGATATCCACTGTTACAATGGACTAATTATATGCTGGTGCCTCGTATCCTGATATCCTCTGTTACAATGGACTAATTATATGCTGGTGCCCTGTGTCCTGATATCCTCTGTTACAATGGACTAATTATACGCTGGTGCCCCGTGTCCTGATATCAACTGTTACAATGGACTAATTATATGATGGTGCCTCGTATCCTGATATCCTCTGTTACAATGGACTAATTATATGCTGGTGCCCTGTGTCCTGATATCCTCTGTTACAATGGACTAATTATATACTGGTGCCGTGTGTCCTGATATCCTCTGTTACAATGGACTGATTATATCCTGGTGCCGTGTGTCCTGTTATCAACTCTTGCAATGGACTAATTATATACTGGTGCCGTGTGTCCTGATATTTTCTGTTACAATGGACTGATTATATCCTGGTGCCGTGTGTCCTGATATCCTCTGTTGCAATGGACTGATTATATCCTGGTGCCGTGTGTCCTGATATCCTCTGTTACAATGGACTAATTATATACTGGTGCCGTGTGTCCTGATATCCTCTGTTACAATGGACTAATTATATACTGGTGCCGTGGGTCCTGATATCCTCTGTTACAATGGACTAATTATATCCTGGTGCCGTGTGTCCTGATATCCTCTGTTACAATGGACTAATTATATACTGGTGCCGTGTGTCCTGATATCCTCTGTTACAATGGACTGATTATATCCTGGTGCCGTGTGTCCTGATATCCACTGTTACATTGGACTGATTATATGCTGGTGCCGTGTGTCCTGATATCCGCTGTTACAATAAACTAATTATAATCTGGTGCCATGTGTCCTGATATCTTATGTAACAATTGACTGATTATATGCTGGTGGCCTGTGTCATAATTTCCACTGTTACAATGGACTAATTATATGCTGGTGCCCTGTGTCCTGATATCCTCTGTTACAATGGACTGATTATATCCTGGTGCCGTGTGTCCTGTTATCAACTCTTACAATGGACTAATTATATACTGGTGCCGTGTGTCCTGATATTTTCTGTTACAATGGACTGATTATATGCTGGTGCTGTGTGTCCTGATATCCACTGTTACAATGGACTAATTATATACTGGTGCCGTGGGTCCTGATATGCACTATTACAATGGACTAATTATATGCTAATGTCCTGTGTCATGATATTCACTGTTACAATGGACTGATTATATGCTGGTGCCATGTGTCCTAATATCCACTGTTACAATGTACTGATTATTTGCTGGTGCCATGTGTCCTAATATCCACTGTTACAATGTACTGATTATATGTTGGTGCCATGTGTCCTGATATCCACTGTTACAATGGACTGATTATATGCTGGTGTCGTGTGTCCTAATGTCCACTGTTACAATGGACTGATTATATGCTGGTGACGTGTGTCCTAATATCCACTGTTACAATGGACTCATTATATGCTGGTACCGTGTGTTCTGATATCCACTGCTACAATGGACTAATTATATGCTGGTGCCGTGTGTCCTAATATCCACTGTTACAATGGACTGATTATATGCTGGTACGTGTGTCCTGATATCCACTGCTACAATGGACTAATTATATGCTGGTGTCGTGTGTCCTGATATCCACTGTTACAATGGACTAATTATAAGCTGGTGCCATGTGTCCTGATATCCACTGTTACAATGGACTAATTATATGCTGGTGCCATGTGTCCTGATATCCACTGTTACAATGGACTAATTATATGTTGGTGCCATGTGTCTTGATATCAACTGTTACAATGGACTAATTATATGTTGGTGCCATGTGTCCTGATATCCACTGTTACAATGGACTGATTATATGCTGGTACCGTGTGTCCTGATATCCACTGTTACAATGGACTGATTATATGCTGGTGTCGTGTGTCCTGATATCCACTGCTACCATGGACTAATTATATGTTGGTGCCATGTGTCCTGATATCCACTGTTACAATGGACTGATTATATGCTGGTGTCGTGTGTCCTAATGTCCACTGTTACAATGGACTGACTATATGCTGGTGACGTGTGTCCTAATATCCACTGTTACAATGGACTCATTATATGCTGGTACCGTGTGCTCTGATATCCACTGCTACAATGGACTAATTATATGCTGGTGCCGTGTGTCCTAATATCCACTGTTACAATGGACTGATTATATGCTGGTACCGTGTGTCATGATATCCACTCCTACAATGGACTAATTATATGCTGGTGTCGTGTGTCCTGATATCCACTGTTACAATGGACTAATTATATGCTGGTGCCTTGTGTCCTGATATCCACTGTTACAATGGACTAATTATATGCTGGTGCCATGTGTCCTGATATCCACTGTTACAATGGACTAATTATATGTTGGTGCCATGTGTCCTGATATCAACTGTTACAATGGACTAATTATATGTTGGTGCCATGTGTCCTGATATCCACTGTTACAATGGACTGATTATATGCTGGTACCGTGTGTCCTGATATCCACTATTACAATGGACTGATTATATGCTGGTGTCGTGTGTCCTGATATCCACTGCTACAATGGACTAATTATATGTTGGTGCCATGTGTCCTGATATCCACTGTTACAATGGACTGATTATATGCTGGTACCGTGTGTCCTGACATCCACTGTTACAATGGACTGATTATATGCTGGTGTCGTGTGTCCTGATATCCACTGCTACAATGGACTAATTATATGCTGGTGTCGTGTGTCCTAATATCCACTGTTACAATGGACTGATTATATGCTGGTGTCGTGTGTCCTAATATCCACTGTTACAATGGACTAATTATATGCTGGTGTGGTGTGTTCTGATATCCACTGTTACAATGGACTAATTATATGCTGGTGCCATGTGTCCTAATATCCACTGTTACAATGGACTAATTATATGCTGGTGTGGTGTGTCCTGATATCCGCTGTTACAATGGACTGATTATATGATGGTGCCCCGTGTCCTGATATCAACTGTTACAATGGACTAATTATATGCTGGTGCCCCGTGTCCTGATATCCACTGTTACAATGGACTAATTATATGCTGGTGCCATGTGTCCTGATAGCCACTGTTACAATGGACTAATTATATGCTGGTGCCATGTGTCCTGATATCCACTGTTACAATGGACTAATTATATGTTGGTGCCATGTGTCCTGATATCAACTGTTACAATGGACTAATTATATGTTGGTGCCATGTGTCCTGATATCCACTGTTACAATGGACTGATTATATGCTGGTACCGTGTGTCCTGATATCCACTGTTACAATGGACTGATTATATGCTGGTACCGTGTGTCCTGATATCCACTGTTACAATGGACTGATTATATGCTGGTGTCGTGTGTCCTGATATCCACTGCTACAATGGACTAATTATATGCTGGTGTGGTGTGTCCTAATATCCACTGTTACAATGGACTGATTATATGCTGGTGCCGTGTGTCCTAATATCCACTGTTACAATGGACTAATTATATGCTGGTGTGGTGTGTCCTGATATCCACTGTTACAATGGACTAATTATATGCTGGTGCCATGTGTCTTAATATCCACTGTTACAATGGACTAATTATATGCTGGTGTGGTGTGTCCTGATATCCACTGTTACAATGGACTGATTATATGATGGTGCCCCGTGTCCTGATATCAACTGTTACAATGGACTAATTATATGCTGGTGCCCCGTGTCTTGATATCCACTGTTACAATGGACTAATTATATGCTGGTGCCGTGTGTCATGATATCCACTGTTACAATGGACTGATCATCTGCTGGTGCCCTGTGTCCTGATATCCTCTGTTACAATGGACTGATTTTATCCTGGTGCTGTGTGTCCTGATATCCACTGTTACAATGGACTAATTATATACTGGTGCCGTGGGTCCTGATATCCACTATTACAATGGACTAATTATATGCTAATGTCCTGTGTCATGATATTCACTGTTACAATGGACTGATTATATGCTGGTGCCATGTGTCCTAATATCCACTGTTACAATGTACTGATTATATGCTGGTGCCATGTGTCCTAATATCCTCTGTTACAATGTACTGATTATATGTTGGTGCCATGTGTCCTGATATCCACTGTTACAATGGACTGATTATATGCTGGTGTCGTGTGTCCTAATGTCCACTGTTACAATGGACTGATTATATGCTGGTGACGTGTGTCCTAATATCCACTGTTACAATGGACTCATTATATGCTGGTACCGTGTGTTCTGATATCCACTGCTACAATGGACTAATTATATGCTGGTGCCGTGTGTCCTAATATCCACTGTTACAATGGACTGATTATATGCTGGTACCGTGTGTCCTGATATCCACTGCTACAATGGACTAATTATATGCTGGTGTCGTGTGTCCTGATATCCACTGTTACAATGGACTAATTATAAGCTGGTGCCATGTGTCCTGATATCCACTGTTACAATGGACTAATTATATGCTGGTGCCATGTGTCCTGATATCCACTGTTACAATGGACTAATTATATGTTGGTGCCATGTGTCTTGATATCAACTGTTAGAATGGACTAATTATATGTTGGTGCCATGTGTCCTGATATCCACTGTTACAATGGACTGATTATATGCTGGTAACGTGTGTCCTGATATCCACTGTTACAATGGACTGATTATATGCTGGTGTCGTGTGTCCTGATATCCACTGCTACAATGGACTAATTATATGTTGGTGCCATGTGTCCTGATATCCACTGTTACAATGGACTGATTATATGCTGGTGTCGTGTGTCCTAATGTCCACTGTTACAATGGACTGACTATATGCTGGTGACGCGTGTCCTAATATCCACTGTTACAATGGACTCATTATATGCTGGTACAGTGTGTTCTGATATCCACTGCTACAATGGACTAATTATATGCTGGTGCCGTGTGTCCTAATATCCACTGTTACAATGGACTGATTATATGCTGGTACCGTGTGTCCTGATATCCACTGCTACAATGGACTAATTATATGCTGGTGTCGTGTGTCCTGATATCCACTGTTACAATGGACTAATTATATGCTGGTGCCATGTGTCCTGATATCCACTGTTACAATGGACTAATTATATGCTGGTGCCATGTGTCCTGATATCCACTGTTACAATGGACTAATTATATGTTGGTGCCATGTGTCCTGATATCAACTGTTACAATGGACTAATTATATGTTGGTGCCATGTGTCCTGATATCCACTGTTACAATGGACTGATTATATGCTGGTACCGTGTGTCCTGATATCCACTGTTATAATGGACTGATTATATGCTGGTGTCGTGTGTCCTGATATCCACTGCTACAATGGACTAATTATATGTTGGTGCCATGTGTCCTGATATCCACTGTTACAATGGACTGATTATATGCTGGTACCGTGTGTCCTGACATCCACTGTTACAATGGACTGATTATATGCTGGTGTCGTGTGTCCTGATATCCACTGCTACAATGGACTAATTATATGCTGGTGTGGTGTGTCCTAATATCCACTGTTACAATGGACTGATTATATGCTGGTGCCGTGTGTCCTAATATCCACTGTTACAATGGACTAATTATATGCTGGTGTGGTGTGTTCTGATATCCACTGTTACAATGGACTAATTATATGCTGGTGCCATGTGTCCTAATATCCACTGTTACAATGGACTAATTATATGCTGGTGTGGTGTGTCCTGATATCCACTGTTACAATGGACTGATTATATGATGGTGCCCCGTGTCCTGATATCAACTGTTACAATGGACTAATTATATGCTGGTGCCCCGTGTCCTGATATCCACTGTTACAATGGACTAATTATATGCTGGTGCCATGTGTCCTGATATCCACTGTTACAATGGACTAATTATATGCTGGTGCCATCTGTCCTGATATCCACTGTTACAATGGACTAATTATATGTTGGTGCCATGTGTCCTGATATCAACTGTTACAATGGACTAATTATATGTTTGTGCCATGTGTCCTGATATCCACTGTTACAATGGACTGATTATATGCTGGTACCGTGTGTCCTGATATCCACTGTTACAATGGACTGATTATATGCTGGTGTCGTGTGTCCTGATATCCACTGCTACAATGGACTAATTATATGTTGGTGCCATGTGTCCTGATATCCACTGTTACAATGGACTGATTATATGCTGGTACCGTGTGTCCTGATATCCACTGTTACAATGGACTGATTATATGCTGGTGTCGTGTGTCCTGATATCCACTGCTACAATGGACTAATTATATGCTGGTGTGGTGTGTCCTAATATCCACTGTTACAATGGACTGATTATATGCTGGTGCCGTGTGTCCTAATATCCACTGTTACAATGGACTAATTATATGCTGGTGTGGTGTGTCCTGATATCCACTGTTACAATGGACTAATTATATGCTGGTGCCATGTGTCCTAATATCCACTGTTACAATGGACTAATTATATGCTGGTGTGGTGTGTCCTGATATCCACTGTTACAATGGACTGATTATATGATGGTGCCCCGTGTCCTGATATCAACTGTTACAATGGACTAATTATATGCTGGTGCCCCGTTTCCTGATATCCACTGTTACAATGGACTAATTATATGCTGGTGCCGTGTGTCATGATATCCACTGTTACAATGGACTGATCATATGCTGGTGCCCTGTGTCCTGATATCCTCTGTTACAATGGACTGATTTTATCCTGGTGCCGTGTGTCCTGATATCAACTGTTACAATGGACTAATTATATGCTGGTGCCGTGTGTCCTGATATCCACTGTTACAATGGACTGATTATATGCTGGTGCCGTGTGTCCTGATATCAACTGTTACAATGGACTGATTATATGCTGGTGCCGTGTGTCCTGATATCAACTGTTACAATGGACTAATTATATGCTGGTGTCGCGTGTCCTGATATCCACTGTTACAATGGACTGATTATATGCTGGTGCCGTGTGTCCTGATATCAACGGTTACAATGGACTGATTATATGCTGGTGCCGTGGGTCCTGATATCCACTCTTACAATGGACTGATTATATCCTGGTGCCCCGTGTCCTGATATCCACTGTTACAATGGACTGATTATATGCTGGTGCCGTGTGTCCTGATATCCACTGTTACAATGGACTAATTATATGCTGGAGCCGTGTGTCCTGATATCCACTCTTACAATGGACTAATTATATGCTGGTGCCATGTGTCCTAATATCCACTGTTACAATGGACTAATTATATTATGGTGCCTCGTATCCTGATATCCTCTGTTACAATGGACTAATTATATGCTGGTGCCATGTGTCCTGATATCCTCTGTTACAATGGACTAATTATATACTGGTGCCGTGTGTCCTGATATCCTCTGTTACAATGGACTGATTATATCCTGGTGCCGTGTGTCCTGTTATCAACTCTTGCAATGGACTAATTATATACTGGTGCCGTGTGTCCTGATATTTTCTGTTACAATGGACTGATTATATCCTGGTGCCGTGTGTCCTGATATCCTCTGTTGCAATGGACTGATTATATCCTGGTGCCGTGTGTCCTGATATCCTCTGTTACAATGGACTAATTATATACTGGTGCCGTGTGTCCTGATATCCTCTGTTACAATGGACTAATTATATACTGGTGCCGTGTGTCCTGATATCCTCTGTTACAATGGACTAATTATATCCTGGTGCCGTGTGTCCTGATATCCTCTGTTACAATGGACTAATTATATACTGGTGACGTGTGTCCTGATATCCTCTGTTACAATGGACTGATTATATCCTGGTGCCGTGTGTCCTGATATCCACTGTTACATTGGACTGATTATATGCTGGTGCCGTGTGTCCTGATATCCGCTGTTACAATAAACAAATTATAATCTGGTGCCGTGTGTCCTGATATCTTATGTAACAATTGACTGATTATATGCTGGTGGCTTGTGTCATAATTTCCACTGTTACAATGGACTAATTATATGCTGGTGCCCTGTGTCCTGATATCCTCTGTTACAATGGACTGATTATATCCTGGTGCCGTGTGTCCTGTTATCAACTCTTACAATTCACTAATTATATACTGGTGCCGTGTGTCCTGATATTTTCTGTTACAATGGACTGATTATATGCTGGTGCTGTGTGTCCTGATATCCACTGTTACAATGGACTAATTATATACTGGTGCCGTGGGTCCTGATATCCACTATTACAATGGACTAATTATATGCTAATGTCCTGTGTCATGATATTCACTGTTACAATGTACTGATTATATGTTGGTGCCATGTGTCCTGATATCCACTGTTACAATGGACTGATTATATGCTGGTGTCGTGTGTCCTAATGTCCACTGTTACAATGGACTGATTATATGCTGGTGACGTGTGTCCTAATATCCACTGTTACAATGGACTCATTATATGCTGGTACCGTGTGTTCTGATATCCACTGCTACAATGGACTAATTATATGCTGGTGCCGTGTGTCCTAATATCCACTGTTACAATGGACTGATTATATGCTGGTACCGTGTGTCCTGATATCCACTGCTACAATGGACTAATTATATGCTGGTGTGGTGTGTCCTGATATCCACTGTTTCAATGGACTAATTATAAGCTGGTGCCATGTGTCCTGATATCCACTGTTACAATGGACTAATTATATGCTGGTGCCATGTGTCCTGATATCCACTGTTACAATGGACTAATTATATGTTGGTGCCATGTGTCTTGATATCAACTGTTACAATGGACTAATTATATGTTGGTGCCATGTGTCCTGATATCCACTGTTACAATGGACTGATTATATGCTGGTACCGTGTGTCCTGATATCCACTGTTACAATGGATTGATTATATGCTGGTGTCGTGTGTCCTGATATCCACTGCTACAATGGACTAATTATATGTTGGTGCCATGTGTCCTGATATCCACTGTTACAATGGACTGATTATATGCTGGTGTCGTGTGTCCTAATGTCCACTGTTACAATGGACTGACTATATGCTGGTGACGTGTGTCCTAATATCCACTGTTACAATGGACTCATTATTTGCTGGTACCGTGTGTTCTGATATCCACTGCTACAATGGACTAATTAAATGCTGGTGCCGTGTGTCCTAATATCCACTGTTACAATGGACTGATTATATGCTGGTACCGTGTGTCCTGATATCCACTGCTACAATGGACTAATTATATGCTGGTGTCGTGTGTCCTGATATCCACTGTTACAATGGACTAATTATATGCTGGTGCCATGTGTCCTGATATCCACTGTTACAATGGACTAATTATATGCTGGTGCCATGTGTCCTGATATCCACTGTTACAATGGACTAATTATATGTTGGTGCCATGTGTCCTGATATCAACTGTTACAATGGACTAATTATATGTTGGTGCCATGTGTCCTGATATCCACTGTTACAATGGACTGATTATATGCTGGTACCGTGTGTCCTGATATCCACTGTTACAATGGACTGATTATATGCTGGTGTCGTGTGTCCTGATATCCACTGCTACAATGGACTAATTATATGTTGGTGCCATGTGTCCTGATATCCACTGTTACAATGGACTGATTATATGCTGGTACCGTGTGTCCTGACATCCACTGTTACAATGGACTGATTATATGCTGGTGTCGTGTGTCCTGATATCCACTGCTACAATGGACTAATTATATGCTGGTGTGGTGTGTCCTAATATCCACTGTTACAATGGACTGATTATATGCTGGTGCCGTGTGTCCTAATATCCACTGTTACAATGGACTAATTATATGCTGGTGTGGTGTGTTCTGATATCCACTGTTACAATGGACTAATTATATGCTGGTGCCATGTGTCCTAATATCCACTGTTACAATGGACTAATTATATGCTGGTGTGGTGTGTCCTGATATCCACTGTTACAATGGACTGATTATATGATGGTGCCCCGTGTCCTGATATCAACTGTTACAATGGACTAATTATATGCTGGTGCCCCGTGTCCTGATATCCACTGTTACAATGGATTAATTATATGCTGGTGCCATGTGTCCTGATATCCACTGTTACAATGGACTAATTATATGCTGGTGCCATTTGTCCTGATATCCACTGTTACAATGGACTAATTATATGTTGGTGCCATGTGTCCTGATATCAACTGTTACAATGGACTAATTATATGTTGGTGCCATGTGTCCTGATATCCACTGTTACAATGGACTGATTATATGCTGGTACCGTGTGTCCTGATATCCACTGTTACAATGGACTGATTATATGCTGGTGTCGTGTGTCCTGATATCCACTGCTACAATGGACTAATTATATGTTGGTGCCATGTGTCCTGATATCCACTGTTACAATGGACTGATTATATGCTGGTACCGTGTGTCCTGATATCCACTGTTACAATGGACTGATTATATGCTGGTGTCGTGTGTCCTGATATCCACTGCTACAATGGACTAATTATATGCTGGTGTCGTGTGTCCTGATATCCACTGTTACAATGGACTGATTATATGCTGGTGCCGTGTGTCCTAATATCCACTGTTACAATGGACTAATTATATGCTGGTGTGGTGTGTCCTGATATCCACTGTTACAATGGACTAATTATATGCTGGTGCCATGTGTCCTGATATCCACTGTTACAATGGACTAATTATATGCTGGTGTGGTGTGTCCTGATATCCACTGTTACAATGGACTGATTATATGATGGTGCCCCGTGTCCTGATATCAACTGTTACAATGGACTAATTATATGCTGGTGCCCCGTGTCCTGATATCCACTGTTACAATGGACTAATTATATGCTGGTGCCGTGTGTCATGATATCAACTGTTACAATGGACTGATTATATGCTGGTGCCGTGTGTCCTGATATCAACTGTTACAATGGACTGATTATATGCTGGTGCCGTGGGTCCTGATATCCACTCTTACAATGGACTGATTATATCCTGGTGCCCCGTGTCCTGATATCCACTGTTACAATGGACTGATTATATGCTGGTGCCGTGTGTCCTGATATCCACTGTTACAATGGACTAATTATATGCTGGTGCCGTGTGTCCTGATATCCACTCTTACAATGGATTAATTATATGCTGGTGCCATGTGTCCTAATATCCACTGTTACAATGGACTAATTATATGCTGGTGTGGTGTGTCCTGATATCCACTGTTACAATGGACTGATTATATGATGGTGCCCCGTGTCCTGATATCAACTGTTACAATGGACTAATTATATGCTGGTGCCCCGTGTCCTGATATCCACTGTTACAATGGAGTAATCATATGCTGGTGCCGTGTGTCATGATATCCACTGTTACAATGGACTGATTATATGCTGGTGCCCTGTGTCCTGATATCAACTGTTACAATGGACTGATTATATGCTGGTGCCCTGTGTCCTGATATCAACTGTTACAATGGACTGATTATATGCTGGTGCCCTGTGTCCTGATATCAACTGTTACAATGGACTGATTATATGCTGGTGCCCTGTGTCATGATATCCACTGTTACAATGGACTGATTATATGCTGGTGCCCTGTGTCCTGATATCCTCTGTTACAATGGACTGATTTTATCCTGGTGCCGTGTGTCCTGATATCAACTGTTACAATGGACTTATTATATGCTGGTGCCGTGTGTCCTGGTATCCACTGTTACAATGGACTGATTATATGCTGGTGCCGTGTGTCCTGATATCAACTGTTACAATGGACTGATTATATGCTGGTGCCGTGTGTCCTGATATCCACTGTTACAATGGACTGATTATATGCTGGTGCCGTGTGTCCTGATATCCACTGTTACAATGGACTGATTATATGCTGGTGCCGTGTGTCCTGGTATCCACTGTTACAATGGACTGATTATATGCTGGTGCTGTGTGTCCTGATATCCACTGTTACAATTGACTGATTATATGCCGGTGAAGTGTGACATGATATCCACTCTTGCAATGGACTAATTATATGCTGGTACTGTGTGTCATGATTTCCACTGTTACAATGGACTAATTATATGATGGTGCCGTGTGTCTTGATATCCTCTGTTAAAATGTACTAATTATATGCTGGTGCCCTGTGTCCTGATATCCTCTGTTACAATGGACTGATTATATCCTGGTGCCGTGTGTCCTGATATCCACTGTTACATTGGACTGATTATATGCTGGTGCCGTGTGTCCTGATATCCACTGTTACAATAAACTAATTATAATCTGGTGCCGTGTGTCCTGATATCTTATGTTACAATTGACTGATTATATGCTGGTGGCCTGTGTCATAATTTCCACTGTTACAATGGACTGATTATATGCTGGTGCCGTGTGTCCTGATATCCACTCTTACAATGGACTAATTATATGCTGGTGTGGTGTGTCCTGATATCCACTGTTACAATGGACTGATTATATGCTGGTGCCTCGTATCCTGATATCCACTGTTACAATGGACTAATTATATGCTGGTGCCTCGTATCCTGATATCCTCTGTTACAATGGACTAATTATATGCTGGTGCCCTGTGTCCTGATATCCTCTGTTACAATGGACTAATTATACGCTGGTGCCCCGTGTCCTGATATCAACTGTTACAATGGACTAATTATATGATGGTGCCTCGTATCCTGATATCCTCTGTTACAATGGACTAATTATATGCTGGTGCCCTGTGTCCTGATATCCTCTGTTACAATGGACTAATTATATACTGGTGTCGTGTGTCCTGATATCCTCTGTTACAATGGACTGATTATATCCTGGTGCCGTGTGTCCTGTTATCAACTCTTGCAATGGACTAATTATATACTGGTGCCGTGTGTCCTGATATTTTCTGTTACAATGGACTGATTATATCCTGGTGCCGTGTGTCCTGATATCCTCTGTTACAATGGACTGATTATATCCTGGTGCCGTGTGTCCTGATATCCTCTGTTACAATGGACTAATTATATACTGGTGCCGTGTGTCCTGATATCCTCTGTTACAATGGACTAATTATATACTGGTGCCGTGTGTCCTGATATCCTCTGTTACAATGGACTAATTATATCCTGGTGCCGTGTGTCCTGATATCCTCTGTTACAATGGACTAATTATATACTGGTGCCGTGTGTCCTGATATCCTCTGTTACAATGGACTGATTATATCCTGGTGCCGTGTGTCCTGATATCCACTGTTACATTGGACTGATTATATGCTGGTGCCGTGTGTCCTGATATCCACTGTTACAATAAACTAATTATAATCTGGTGCCGTGTGTCCTGATATCTTATGTAACAATTGACTTATTATATGCTGGTGGCCTGTGTCATAATTTCCACTGTTACAATGGACTATTTATATGCTGGTGCCCTGTGTCCTGATATCCTCTGTTACAATGGACTGATTATATCCTGGTGCCGTGTGTCCTGTTATCAACTCTTACAATGGACTAATTATATACTGGTGCCGTGTGTCCTGATATTTTCTGTTACAATGGACTGATTATATGCTGGTGCTGTGTGTCCTGATATCCACTGTTACAATGGACTAATTATATACTGGTGCCGTGGGTCCTGATATCCACTATTACAATGGACTAATTATATGCTAATGTCCTGTATCATGATGTTCACTGTTACAATGGACTGATTATATGCTGGTGCCCCGTGTCCTGATATCTATCCTAATAATAGACTGATTTTATGCTGGTGAACCGTGTCCTGATATCCTCTGTTACAATGGACTAATTATATGCTGGTGCTCCGTGTCCTGATATCCACTGTTACAATGGACTAATTATATGCTAATGTCCTGTGTCATGATATTCACTGTTACAATGGACTGATTATATGCTGGTGCCCCGTGTCCTGATATCTACCCTAATAATAGACTGATTTTATGCTGTGAACCGTGTCCTGATATCCTCTGTTACAATGGACTAATTATATGCTGGTGCTGTGTGTCCTGATATCCACTGTTACAATGGACTAATTATATACTGGTGCCGTGGGTCCTGATATCCACTATTACAATGGACTAATTATATGCTAATGTCATGTGTCATGATATTCACTGTTACAATGGACTGATTATATGCTGGTGCCCCGTGTCCTGATATCTATCCTAATAATAGACTGATTTTATGCTGGTGAACCGTGTCCTGATATCCTCTGTTACAATGGACTAATTATATGCTGGTGCTCCGTGTCCTGATATCCACTGTTACAATGGACTAATTATATGCTGGTGCCGTGTGTCCTGATATCCTCTGTTACAATGGACTAATTATATACTGGTGCCGTGTGTCCTGATATCCACTGTTACAATGGACTAATTATATGCTGGTGCCCTGTGTCCTGATATCCTCTGTTACAATGGACTAATTATATGCTGGTGCTGTGTGTCCTGATATCCACTGTTACAATGGACTAATTATATGCTGGTGCTGTGTGTCCTGATATCCTCTGTTACAATGGACTAATTATATACTGGTGACTCGTATCCTGATATCCTCTGTTACAATGGACTAATTATATGCTGGTGCTGTGTATCCTGATATCCTCTGTTACAATGGACTAATTATATGCTGGTGCTGTGTGTCCTGATATCCTCTGTTACATTGGACTAATTATATACTGGTGCCTCGTATCCTGATATCCTCTGTTACAATGGACTAATTATATGCTGGTGCTGTGTATCCTGATATCCTCTGTTACAATGGACTGATTATATGCTGGTACCCCGTGTCCTGATATCAACTGTTACAATGGACTAATTATATGCTGGTGCCTCGTATCCTGATATCCTCTGTTACAATGGACTAATTATATGATGGTGCCTCGTATCCAGATATCCTCTGTTACAATGGACTAATTATATGCTGGTGCATCGTATCCTGATATCCTCTGTTACAATGGACTAATTATATGCTGGTGCCCTGTGTCCTGATATCCTCTGTTACAATGGACTAATTATATGATGGTGCCGCGTGTCCTGATATCCTCTGTTACAATGGATTAATTATATGCTGGTGCCCCGTGTCCTGATATCAACTGTTACAATAGACTAATTATATGCTGGTCCCTCGTATCCTGATATCCTCTGTTACAATGGACTAATTATATGCTGGTGCCCCGTGTCCTGATATCAACTGTTACAATGGACTAATTATATGCTGGTGCCCTGTGTCCTGATATCCTCTGTTACAATGGACTAATTATATGCTGGTGCTGTGTGTCCTGATATCCTCTGTTACAATGGACTAATTATATGCTGGTGCCATGTGTCCTGATATCCTCTGTTACAATGGACTAATTATATGCTGGTGCCCTGTGTCCTGATATCCTCTGTTACAATGGACTAATTATATGCTGGTGCCATGTGTCCTGATATCCTCTGTTACAATGGACTAATTATATGCTGGTGCTGTGTGTCCTGATATCCACTGTTACAATGGACTAATTATATACTGGCGCCGTGGGTCCTGATATCCACTATTACAATGGACTAATTATATGCTAATGTCCTGTGTCATGATATTCACTGTTACAATGGACTGATTATATGCTGGTGCCCCGTGTCCTGATATCTATCCTAATAATAGACTAATTTTATGCTGGTGAACCGTGTCCTGATATCCTCTGTTACAATGGACTAATTATATGCTGGTGCCTCGTATCCTGATATCCTCTGTTACAATGGACTAATTATATGCTAGTGCATCGTATCCTGATATCCTCTGTTACAATGGACTAATTATATGCTGGTGCCTCGTATCCTGATATCCTCTGTTACAATGGACTAATTATATGCTGGTGCATCGTATCCTGATATCCTCTGTTACAATGGACTAGTTATATGCTGGTGCCTCGTATCCTGATATCCTCTGTTACAATGGACTAATTATATGCTGGTGCCTCGTATCCTGATATCCTCTGTTACAATGGACTAATTATATGCTGGTGCCTCGTATCCTGATATCCTCTGTTACAATGGACTAATTATATGCTGGTGCATCGTATCCTGATATCCTCTGTTACAATGGACTAATTATATGCTGGTGCATCGTATCCTGATATCCTCTGTTACAATGGACTAATTATATGCTGGTGCATCGTATCCTGATATCCACTGTTACAATGGACTAATTATATGCTGGTGCTCCGTGTCCTGATATCAACTGTTACAATGGACTAATTATATGCTGGTGCATCGTATCCTGATATCCACTGTTACAATGGACTAATTATATGCTGGTGCCCCGTGTCCTGATATCAACTGTTACAATGGACTAATTATATGATGGTGCCTCGTATCCTGATATCCTCTGTTACAATGGACTAATTATATGATGGTGCCCCGTGTCCTGATATCAACTGTTACAATGGACTAATTATATGATCGTGCCTCGTATCCTGATATCCTCTGTTACAATGGACTAATTATATGCTGGTGCCCTGTGTCCTGATATCCTCTGTTACAATGGACTAATTATATGCTGGTGCCCCGTGTCCTGATATCAACTGTTACAATGGACTAATTATATGATGATGCCTCGTATCCTGATATCCTCTGTTACAATGGACTAATTATATGCGGTGCCATGTGTCCTGATATCCTCTGTTACAATGGACTAATTATATGCTGGTGCCCCGTGTCCTGATATCAACTGCTACAATGGACTAATTATATCATGGTGCCTCGTATCCTGATATCCTCTGTTACAATGGACTAATTATATGCGGTGCCATGTGTCCTGATATCCTCTGTTACAATGGACTAATTATATGCTGGTGCCCCGTGTCCTGATATCAACTGTTACAATGGACTAATTATATGATGGTGCCTCGTAACCTGATATCCTCTGTTACAATGGACTAATTATATGCTGGTGCCCCGTGTCCTGATATCAACTGTTACAATGGACTAATTATATGATGGTGCCTCGTATCCTGATATCCTCTGTTACAATGGACTAATTATATGCTGGTGCCCTGTGTCCTGATATCCTCTGTTACAATGGACTAATTATATGATGGTGCCTCGTATCCTGATATCCTCTGTTACAATGGATTAATTATATGCTGGTGCCCCGTGTCCTGATATCAACTGTTACAATGGACTAATTATATGATGGTGCCTCGTATCCTGATATCCTCTGTTACAATGGACTAATTATATGCTGGTGCCCTGTGTCCTGATATACTAGTTTACATTCTTGTTTGTTTATACTTAACGTTAAAATTATAAACCAAGCTTATGAAAAATCAATATTTAGTATCAAGTAATAATAATCTATATAAAGTGGAATGTTAGCTTTATAACTGGTAAAATTTACTGTTAATTCCTCTTGAATTAAATGTAACGCCACATAAAAGCCGTTTAGAGGAAACATAAGTAAATTTGTGTCTACTAATTTGTTATCAATGTTTTCTTCTCAACTTGGATACGCTAGTATTTCCTCTGTTTATTTTGTTTCTAATGTTATCCAAGGACATCACTTCAAATACACAATACTTCCTTGTTATTTACTTACGGGTTTATTTATCCACTTGACTGCTTTCATACGTTTTAACAATTCCGTACTCTTTAAGATATCATATCATCTGTCGTTGTTATCTGTTACGTAAGAGCAATCTCTTCATATATTGTTTAATGATTAAAACAATTTTATATTTATCTTATAACGGGTATTTCCAATAATAATTAATCAATCTGTCTGAAGTTCTCGGCAAACGGTGTAAGAGGGGGTCATGATTGGGCTCCTCCTAGATGTTAGAAAAATTGTTTTAAATTGGTACAACTTTGAGCAATTCTAGCGCGTTCTGAACTACGTTTGATAAATATGATATTTCATAAATGACAGGCTGTCGTCTGCATCCTGTGATATTGAAGTAAAAACAATACATTTGGCAAACATTTAACATTTATCTTAATTTTGATTGGCCCAGGGTATCATGAAAAGTATTATGCAGACAGTGAGTTAATACTGATATAAAAGTTTTGACTTTAGAATATTTATCACTTTTCAGTGGTTAAAAATAGAATTCAACAATGGAGAAATAAGCATTAATTTGATTGGCTGAATTATAAACATCAGCCAATCAAAATCATTGTTTTAAACATTCTTTTTGTGGACATTGGCTCAAAATGGCTGACGAGCAGCAGACAAGTTCTGCAACTGTCAATGAACAGGAACTGTTTTTGCCAATTTTTCATAATTGCTCTAAAATTACTATAAATTTTAATTGGAAAATGTGAATATTTCAATTTAAAATGTGATAGCCTACTGTTGTTATTTTGAAATAAATTTTTATTGTTATCCTTTTTCATAAAAGACTTACAGTGTAAAAGTAAAAATAGTCATATAATAAAACATTCATCGACTTTTATATAGGTTAATACCTGGTTTTATCAATTTTTTTAACACTCAAAAATAATATCCACACTCGCCGTTGGCTCGGTGGATATAAATTTTTCAGTGTTGATAAAGCCATGTATTAACCTATATCAGAGTCAATAAATGTATAGTCATATATATTTTGATTGTCAGTAAGATGACAATAATTGTGTTAAATGGAGGGAGGGCTCGATAGCACCCAAAGCACCGCCATTCCGACGGCCACGAACAAATTACATTAGTGGACTATAATTAAGTGCTTTATATACCTATAAAACTTCCATAATTTGTCAGTCAAAATTAATTGCATTGTGTTTTTATCATGGATAAGTCATAATATGGAGTATGCATTGCCAAAATGCGAGCACAGACAAATATGTTTTTTTTCTAACTTTAACCAATAATTCCTTGTTTTACTTTGTTCCTTAATTTTGCGAGTACCTTACTTCACTATTTCATTACATGTAGTTATAGCGTCAACAAGAAGTAACTACCTAAGTAAAATAGATGCCAACAATTCATTAAACTATTTATTTAGTCATAACACTGTAATGAACATTTAGAATAGTTCCATTTCACTCCTGTTTCCCAAAATACCATTGGAACTCTTAACGAGGAAAATTGTATCTTAAAACACGCACATATTGCACAATGTTGTGAAATTGGTTTGTAAAACAGGGTCAGTGAGGTTCATGATGGACAATATATCCTTATTTGTAAAGTTGCACCCCCCCCCCCCAAGTAATTTCTAAATTGTATCTAGGAAGTAAAAAATTCTGGTAAGTAGCATATGCCTCTAGAGCATACAGAACATACAACATTTTTCGGACATACTTTCCGCAACCCCCCCCCCCCCCCATTTCAGAAGACAGAATATTTCATTAACTTTTGTTAAGAGTTATCCCGCCTTGGTCAGTGTTACTATCCTTCCCATTACCCCTACTTGGAACCCCCTTTTTAACAACCGATGAAAATTAAGGGCCATGAACAAAAATAGTCAGGTTGACACAGTTTGCATTGGCGGAAAATATTCAAAATGTGTTCTATTCCGATATTCTAGAAATTTGTCAGTTAACAGCTGCATAATTCGATAAATAATTATGTGATTAGAATGTGTTCTATGGGAAAATAACATATTGGTAAGGATTAGTTTAATTGTATGGATCCGTTATAGTTACTTATGTTTTATGTTGGTGGAATAATGTGCCATTTGTGCCTTATACTCATGTAGCAGCTGGGTCTAGTAATAACAAGTGATTCGGTACTATGTTTCCAAATGTTTATTATAGTTCTGTAATAACACTAAGTGTATAATTGAGATAACATAATATATTAGTTTCAATATTCTTACAAGCGTATAAAACTAAAGCATTACACAAGGTTTAGTCAATGTAATTGAAATGTATTCGAATAACAAAAAGGTACAATGTCAGATTTAACAATGCAAAATCATTATTACATGTACTGTTTGTATACCAATGAAATAGTATAGGTGTGTGTGATATTATTCTCTTTCAATTGTATGCAAATTGAATAATATACATTATTACTAAGATCAAATCTATGATCTATCAATCGAACCTCATTAAATACATTACAAAATGATAAAATTATAAAACATTCTTACCACTTGTGGAGTGAACTAATCTGGAATGATTAATCCAGGCACCTCTCACAGTGTTACAGAAAAATATATACGAGTCCTGAAACAAATATACAACTTATAAATATCGGACTCATAAATAATAAATATTAAATATGGTATTGGACGATTAACATCTTGCATCAATTTTAACCCAAGATATTATTGTTTTCAGTAAAACACATTTAAAATGGATCACTATTACTACTACGGATACATACTTTTAATGTACCATTTCTATGCACAAAGAGCTAAGTACGATTATATTACATGTTACTGAAAAATACCTGCTTGCCTAATAAAATTTAGCGGCAAATAAATATATCATTTATGCGTATCTTTCATACAAATATTAATCTAAAGAACATGCAAACTAGATGTTTCGAGAAGGATAGTAATTTACTCAATCTTCTGTTATTTGTGTAAAATATCGTATTAAAAGAAGTGAAAATAACTTACTTCGTCTGTCAATATCGTATATTGATAATTATAGTCAGTAAATCTAACGAAGTAACAAAAAAAAACAACTAGCCAGGTAAATCTACATCTTATCTATCGCTATCCTGCCCCAATTCTGCTTTGTCTTGAACAAAGAACTCACCAAACTCGCGCCAAACTAACAATGACCAATCGAAATCAACAAGTAATTAATACTTATGAATATTCAATATATTTTCAAAAAAAGAAATATAGTCTCTTCAAATAAAATATAACTCTTACAATATATAATTTAGATAATTTTATTAATTATGTTCAGGTTATAAATGAAACATTTATAAATAATAACAATATTTTGAATACACAAAAATTCCCACTACTACACTCAGATGTTTTAGATTTTTGTCAGTGAAGAATTTCATAAAAAAACATGTGATAAGAAAGTGTTCTATGGAGCAATAAGATATTGTAAGGATTCGTTTGTTTTCGTGGATCAGTTCCAGTTACAGTTGGATGTTTTTCATGGTTTTATGTTGTCGGAAATAGTGTGTCATTAGGGAATATTATACTACAGTAAGTGTTACAGTTTTAGTTTACTGTTATTCATGTTGATCTACTGTACAGTTTGTTGTATTGTTCGTATTTAATAACGCATAAATACAGTTTGGTTAGCTATATTGCATTTTATTAAATTCAATTAACGAATTGAAAACCGGACCTGTCGCTGTGTAATGTGATGGTGTTTTTGCCAATTTTTATTTGGTCCACCAAATAAAAAAAAATTGGAACGAATACAGTACGGTTCCGGATCCGCTATTGTATTATAACTGGCATTTAGAGTTGAACAAAGTAAGTGTAGTTTTTAAAAAATTGTATGGCTACAAAATATTTTCTTATTTGGCGGAGTATCGCGAAAATGTTGAGACAAATTTAAGTTAGGGGTCCAATAACTCTTCACAGTCTAGTTTGATATGTGTTGTATTTTTCTGATTTTGCAGACCATATTATAAATAAGTCATTGTAGCATACTTTAAATAACGGCTAAGGACGTAAAGAAATAAATTTAAAACATTAAATAACCTTCTTTGGACTTAAAAAGGTACGAATAAGCAGCTTGTTATTCTTGAACCATTTTGTGCCCCACGTAATAAACGGGTGATTGCGTGATAAATTATATATTGAAGAAATACATTGGGGAAAAGTTAGTTTTTCCTTACTTCTTATGCACATAAGAGGTTTTATGTGTTAGTCACTGTTTTATAAAATTAAATAATTCATAATCTTATCAAAATTGTGAAATTAGCAGAAAGAAATTGATGTCAATTTACCAAACGAAAATCAGTAAGCGTATGAGACGTAGTCGATGCATAATTTTGAGACATATACTATATATTTGGTGGAGAATGAAGAATTTACTCTAATTATGACAAAAATTGTTCGAAACATTATTTTGTACAAATTTAAAAAGTGCGTTAAAATGTATGAAAATTCCTCGTTGTGTATTGTAAAGGGGTAGTATTATAACGCTACTTTATTTTTTAAAATAAATCAAGAAGGCAAACAGCTTGCAACAACATGTTTTTGTTTAAAACACAATATTATTTTAATTGCCATATAATTCTAAATTTTTACTTTATAATGTTAACACCACATTTAATACTTGTCGTTACCGAACACCCTATGACAGTGCCTATAAAAGTCCAGTGGTCACACGACGTCTTTCTTTGTAATGGTGACGTCACATGAAATGTCTTCAGTTTTTAAAGATCGATTTAGAAATTCCAACAAATAGTATGCAATTTTTGTTGTTATCTAAAAAAAATATAATATTTACTTTTTATCGATGTCAACCTTAAGTCTTTCTTTATAATTAATTTTTGCCCTTCTTCATTCACTTTGTTACAGTTTTTAGACGGTATCAACGTCCGGGCGAAGAAAAGCATTAAACAGATTTTGATCACGTGACACGTAATTGCCGTAGAGCTCAAAGCAATACCTACACATACTAAATGATAAGTAAAAAAGTTAAACCTACAAATATTATCATATTTGTGTCAAGTTAAACATTGTTTATGCAAAGTTTAAGCAAATAATTGTGAAAAGCATTTTGCCATCGTCACTGTAATCCTACTATACTATTATCTTTGAACTCGAGCTCCATGACCACTCATAACAGAATAGTAAACAATAATTAGACAACAGAATGATAATGTTCATGTTAACAATTGAACAAGAAACAGTTTATGTTTTGCTGAATTTTGATTACGGACTCTTTAGTGAAATGTAAAAAGACACTATAACACAAAGATTTCAGTTATTTATGACATCACAGTACTGCATAATCAACTTTTCAGTTGTTCCTCAGGCATTAATCAATTACCAATCACTTGTAGAATAACAATTTAAATATAAGCACCAGGGAACCTCCAAACACTAAGTTACATCATTATCTATATACTGAGAGAATGCTTCGATGACTAGGTAACATAATTGATTAGACGGGGTATAAAGAGGCTTGTGGTGAAGATATACTTATTAGTTAGCTCCAACTATCGAACCATGTCGTGTCAACACTGTGGTGGTGAGTTCTCGACCAACTTCAACCTTAATTGACAAAAATTGTCAGTTGTTTTGTCGAAGGTAATGGTTCAAACAGGGTACACTGACTTCAGCTTCCTTCCTTGATAAAACCTTTACTTGAAAGTGGCATTAAACGCCATCTAACATTGTATGTGTAGATAAGGACGCAAGAGTATTACTACAAAGAGATTATGGCTTTCAATTGAGACTGAATAAGTTCAAAGGAAAATAACATTAAAACAGGTGTTCCCTTCCGCTAAACACATTATGAAAAACATGTTTGCGAAAAACTCGGAATTATAGCTTATTTCAACTTGCCGGTTTGCTTTATTCACAATCGACAATCAAATAATCTTCCTCCGCCCAGGTGGAGAATAGTGAAGACCCGCTCATTGGGGAGTTTGTCAGGTCATAAAACAGAAAGCCTGTCCTCGGAACGCCCATACCAAATACTCATTACTTTTCTAGTGGCAGTCAAAATTGTGTGTGTTCCATTGTCCCTATTCCTTTCCTCTGATATATTTTATTAACTTGTTCTTGGTACATTGAGTAATTAACACACACTCACTTCTCATCCATAACTAATTCCTAATTCGTCATTTTATTTGCAGACAGCTCTAAAAGAAGAAAGATATATTCGAGGCATGTCATATTTGACCGGTTATCTACTAGGAAAGAGGTAACACAATACAAGTTCAATTATGTGTCATAGTCTTATCATAAAGAATGTGTTACTGGCGTAAACTTCAATAATAAAAGACTTATTTTTTTAATTTTATTATATTTAGCTAAAAATTTGTTAAATGTTTCCTGAGTACAAGACCATATCAGGTACATGTGAAATAAAACAATAAAATTTCAAACTTTTAGACAAATATCGTATTGTTCAGAATATCTTTTTATTTTTTATTTTGCATATTAAAGTTTGCATTAAAAGTTATATAAATATAGGATCTTACATTGGTACGAGTGGATTATCGGATTTCTCCAATCGAGATAGTTAAATTATGGAATTTTAAGTCCGAGCCTTGGGGAGGACTTAAATTTCCATAATTTAACTATCGAGATTGGAGAAATCCGATAATCCAAGAGTACTAATGTAAGATTCTGTTTCTCTAACTTTAAAAAGTAGTAAATTTGCGAAACGAAGTACAAATTCTCCCAACCCCAATTTTACGTTCATGACGTGAATACGCGGTAAATTGAAGGTGTTTTGTTTATGACGTCATGAGTTCTTATTGTGACGTTATTATTTTTAACCAATCAAATGCTGAGAACAACAAATTCACTAGTGACGAGAAATATTTTTTCCACACCGGTCAAGCGGTTGAAATAATATGTAGTAGGCATTGCCAAAATGCGAGCACAGACAAATATGTTTTTCTAACTTTTACACATAATTCCTTGTTTTACTTTGTTCCTTAATTTTGTGAGGACCTAATACTAAATTTTGATGTATTTTGGTTATTGTTTTTGCGTGACAAATGAAAACTGCTTACCGCGTATGGTCCAGATTACGCTCATTTTGTAGAATAATAACTGTGTAAATTGAATTCATCACTTTATTTTCCAGTTATTTAGCGTTTTGAAATGTGGCGTATTTTTCAATGTGATAGAGCAATTTTCTATAGTAAAGCTTGACCTAAATTACAACGGAAGTGTATGTTTGGAAGAGTCTATTGTCGTATGTTCGAAATCTTTCGGGTAATATCGTCTGCAGTTAAGGCGGACAAATCCTTGCGGTTTGTCTGAATACCACTGAACGTTACGAAAGCAGACGATCTTTTTGAAAACAACGCGAGGTCCCTGTAGAAATTCAAATGGCTGACTTCCTATTAAAATTCCCGTAGCAAATGCCAAGGACGATTTGGAACATGTCAACAACAAAGGCATAATATATAAAATATGGACTTGTTATTGTGTAGAAATGTTTTAAATTGGATAACACTACAAAGGTACAATATGGAATAATAAAAAATGCAAGCAAAACACCTAGCGCAGGGGGTGTAACATTTAGTACAATACACTATTTCACTACATGTAGTTATAGCGTCAACAATAAGTAACTAAGTCAAATAGATGCCAACAATTTATTTATCTATTTATTCAGTCATATTTTGTAATGAACATTAAGCATAGTTCCATTTATACAGATTTCACTCCTTCTTCCATTTCCGGACATACTATCCGAGCCCCTCCCATTTCAGAAGACAGAATTTCATTAACTTTTGTTAAGAGTTATCCCGCTTTGGTCAGTGTTACTATCCTTCTCATAACCCCTACTTGGAACCCCTTTTTAAACAACCAATGAAAATTAAGGGCCTTGACCTAAAAAAGTCAGGTTGACACAGTTTGCATTGGCGGAAAATATTCAAAATATGTTCTATTTCGATATTTTAGAAATTTGTCAGTTAACAGCTGCATAATTCGATAAATAATTATGTGATTAGAATGTGTTCTACGGGGAAATAACATATTGGTAAGGATTAGTTTGATTTTATGGATCCGTTCCGTTACTTATGTTTTATGTTGGTGGAATAATTAATGTGTCATTTGTGCCTCATACTCAGATGTTTTAGATTTTTGTCAGTGAAGAAGTTCATAACATGATTAAAAAAACATGTGATAAGAAAGTGTTCTATGGAGCAATAACATTTTGTGAGGATTCTTTTGTTTTCGTGGATCAGTTCCAGTTACAGTTGGATGTTTCATGGTTTTATGTTGCCGGAAATATTATGTCATTAGGGAATATTATACTACAGTAAGTTTCTTTTTTCATGTTGATCTACTTTACAGTTTGTTGTATTTTTCGTATTAAATAACGCATATACAGTTTGGTCAGGTATATTGCATTTTATTAAATTGTTACAAATTGAAAACGGGACCTGTAGCTGTGTAATGTGATGTTGTAGCTGCGGAACCGTAGCTTGTTATAATTTGGTCCACTACATTATACATAAAAAAATTGGTACGAATACAGTACGGTTCCGCAGTTGTAGTATGACTGTTAATGATTATGTATATTTAGAGTTGAACAAAGTAAATACATGTTATAGTGTAGTTTTCAAAAAAATTGTATGGCTAAAAAATATTTTATGATTTGGCTAACTATCGCGAAAATATTGAGACAAATTTAAGTTAATTAGGGGTCCAGTAGAGCTCTTCGCAGTCTTGTTTGATAAGTGTTGTATTTTTCTGATTTTGCAGTCCATATTATAATTATAATTAGCATACTTTAAATAACGGCTAAGGACATAAAGAAATAAATCTAAAACATGAAATAACCTTCTTCGGACTTAAAAAGGTACGAACTCGCAGCTTGTTATTCTTGTTCCGTTTTTGTGCCACAGGTAATAAACAGGTGATTACGTAATAAATCTTGAAGAAATAGATTGGGAAAAGTTAGTTTTTCTTTAATTTTTATGCACATAAGAATTTGTATGTGTTAGTCACTGCTTTATACAATTAAATAATTCATAATATTATTCTTACCAAAATTGTTGAATTAGCAGGAAAAAATTATGGTCAATTTACTTTTTATATATATTCTGTACCAAGCGAAAATCAGTAAGCGCATGAGCCGTAGTCGATGCATATATAGAGACAAATACTATATATTTGGTAGATAATGAAGAATTTACTTTATTTATAACAAAATTGTTCGAAACATTATTTTGTACAAATGTCAAAAGTGCGTTGAAATGTATGAAAATTCCTCGTTGTGTAGTGTAAGGGGGTTGTATTATCACGCTACTTATTTTATAAAATAAATCAAGAAGGCAAACAGCTTGCAACTAAATTTTTGTTTGGAACACAATATTATTTTAATTTCCATCAAATTCTAAATTTTTAATTTATAATGTTAAGACCACATTTAATACTTGTCGCTACCCTATGACAGTGCCTCTAAATTCCAGTTGTCACGTGACGTCTTTCTTTGTAATGGTGACGTCACATGAAATGTCTTTGATTGTCAGTTTTTAAGGATCGATTTAGAGATTCCAAAAAAATAGTATGAAATTTTTGTTGTTATCTTTAAATATAACATTTACTTTTTATCGATGTCAACTTTATTTTTAAGTCTTTCTTTAAAATTAATGTCTGCCCTTCTTCATTCACTTTGTTCCAGTTTTTTGACGATATCACCTTCCGGACGAAAAAAAATCAATATCAGCATTAAGCAGATTTTGATCACGTGATTTCATTTTGATCACGTGACACGTAATTGCCGTAGAGCTCACCGCTCTTCGCGGGCAGCTTCGCTGTCCGCTGCGAGCTGTGCTCGCTATTACGTCAAAATTAGAGAAATAGATTTTCTGCATTTTATTCTAAACGATTTACAAATTTATATGAAAGTATAGAGGTAAGACGGCAAGAAATAATTGAATTTTTTTTTAAATTTAAGAATGCTTTTATTATATCATCTATAGATGTTCTCAATTTTTCAGGATATACCAGAATTGAACAGATATCTAATTTAAAACGAATGAAAAACAGTAATAGTTGTTGATAGAAATTATATGTCAATTATTGAACGAAAATAGTGGTCGAATTATAGATGCGTTAGTTCAATTTTATAGTTTTATTCCTTACCATTTCGTTGATTATAATCTTTCGACTTATGCAAATCCGCACTAAATCACCACACTTGCTCCATGTTATTATGAGCTCTTGGAACTTTTGGTTTCTTGAGTCATTCTTGTGGTCATATAAAACATACTATTTTGCGTTCGCTTTCATAATAAATAAGGTCTTTCCACGCGGCACATAGCATTGTATTCAGTTAATCGGAAGATTTACTTGCCTCCTGTTGATCATAATATGTCTTAGTCGATACACATTGAATATTTGTTCTAATTGATAAAAGTAGGAAAAATACTGTTCCAGTGCACGTGATATCTATTGAATACAATGACGGAATGTACGGAACAAGTCAAATATAATAGACGCTCCTTCCCACCTTACTGAACCTTTAACTGTAGAACATACTTTTATTAAAAAAAATCCACAGACGTTAAACATTCACTTCTTAACAATCAATACTTTAATCCAAACTAACCTTTCGTCCCCGATCCATAAAAACATGTTTACGCTTCTGCTTACCATTTCTATGCGGACATCATGGGATGATCTGAATAGGGAGAAAAGAATTTCGGATACTCGATTCCGTCATATCAACAAATAGTTCCGTATTCTGAGCATCAGAATCAGATGCACACCCGTCCCTCCGTCCGAATTGGGTGCATTGCTTTTTTCTGCAGTTTATATTTTCGTTGATTTTTTTGCACATATGCGGGAGTGACGGGCTAAAAGATAGATTGTTTAAAATTTCTCTGGTTTTCTATAACATTACTTTCAGTATTAGTGTTCAAAATTACAATAAAATATAAATAGATGTTTCGATTTAAACGATAGCTTATAATATGTTTTAAGAAACTAGTAACTGGTCTCTGGTTTTAATCATTGACAGCTTAGTACGCAATGTGGTAATGAGTACGAATACAAAAGCTTTATGTTTACAACAAACATACAATATAACGATTTTTTTGCCGAACTGATCAAACAATAATAATCCTGTTCAACGTTACTTGATTTTATGAATAAATGTACTGTGCTGCAGTATGAGTTGCCATTAATTAAGTCTTTCCCACTACAGTGGAAATACTTTCTTACTTTTCTTTATCTATTATTATTTTTTCCTTTTTTCCGCCATCATTTGCAGAAAAAGTGTCGCAGCATACCCTTTTGATGCTCGGTGACATTTATCGGTTATACTGACAGATGACTCAGTTCTCCCTGAGAAACCGATCTATTTTTAACCGACTCTCAAAATCTTAAGTGTGAAAAATGTAGGCTGAACTAAGGCGATGATTTACCATGCACATTTTTATCCAATTAACTTCCTGTAACGTATTCGCAACTCGTATTTTTTTTTGAAAACCGTAAGTCCTAGAGACTTGGGACCACCACCGTTGGTCTTAAATGACATATAACGTTTAAAAATGTCTAGGCCAAAGATCAAAAGTCAAGGTCAAAGGTCAAATTTGGTCTTCTTAGCACTATTTTTAAAAAAACCATAAAAGATAGAAGAAGACAGAAAAAAGGGAAAATACTCCTCCTATCAAGACCTTCATTTGATACGTATGGCCAAAAGCTGTGCGATGAACTGTTTACAGCTCTTGACTCATTTCGGTTAATCGGTGTTTTGCTTACAATTTGAAGGGGCCCCGGTGGCCTAGTGGTTAAGGTAGTTCGTCAACAATTGATCACGTGGTCTGTCAACACCGAATGTCACAGGTTTTCTCCGGGTTCTCCGACTTTCTCCGCAAATAAAAAACTGGACGCCATAATACAGCTGAAAAATTTGCTGAAAGTGGCGTTAAACACCATTGAAACAAACAAACAAAACCTTACAATTTGAAAAGAGTTCACTATTATATACGGTGAAAATATTTAAAGAAATCAATAGGAAAAGAGCTTCAATTTGAGCCAAAGGTCAGGTCATACAATAGAAACAAGGTTTCTCTTTATAAAAGTCTTTTTTAGCTACTATATATTTTTTAGAATCAGGATGATATACTTTATTGAATTTTATCATTTCATGACCGGAAGTGACATTTTGTCCCTAGCAAAAGACATAACAATCCTTTACAACCATATGTATTTTACTTGAGACCCCTTTCTTCTCTTAAATAACTATTGTTTATGACTCGAAGTGACACTTTGTGCTTAGCAACGACACAAAAGTCCATAGCATCACGTGGAAAGAAACTTCTCATTTGTTCTCAGAGTAAATGATATTTTAATTCATTTTACATTGTGTTGCATTAATATTGTCATTTTGGTAATTTTTAACACCAGACCAGCAATTTGATTTAACTGTTTACAACATCCGTTAAATAATTGTTAGATGGTTTTATTTATTTGTTAAATAAGACAACAGAAAATGAGTTAAATGCATTTTAGCTGACAACATTTTTATCAGATTATTCAACTGCATCAGTTAGTAAGCAAAAGATAACACGTGTGGACTGATCATATGATACTATAGGATAAAGCAATATGCCAATTATTAGGCTTCTGCATCCTATAGTTGCTTAGAAAACTGCGACGAAAATTATGTATGTCAACTATGTGCAAAAATTCAAAGTCGGTAAACAGGATGTAGATGACCAAGAAGCGCAAAATCGCTATACACCATATGATACTACAAATAAATATGCAAAATATAAGGTTTTTGCATCCTATAGTTGCTTAGAAAACTGTAACAAACATTTTTGTTACGAACGGACTGACGAGCAGACAGACGGAGAGACATTGGTAAAACAGTATACTCCTCTTCTTCGAAGTGGGGTATAAAAACCCAATACAATCATTAATAGCACAAATTCATAACTAACAACTGTAATTAAGAAGAAATATATCAATGGATTATATTGTTTAATTGTAACTACATACTAAGGATTAATATTTCATGTAACAAAAAAATTTAGTTTAGTTATTTTGTGAAAAGCTATGAACATAACAAAGTTTTATTAAAAAAATGAACAATTTGTAACCGGGTGAATTTTTGCTTTTGATTTTTAATAACCAAAAGTCCATGAGTCAATGTAATTAATGCATCGTTGTAGCACACGTACCCACTGAACTATCAAATTTCTAATCTTTTGTTAACACAGATTAACAAATGTAACCTTGAAAATGAACAACGTACATGAAAAAAGTGATTCAACTTAATATGAAGTATGAATTTGATCATAATAACGTATGTATCATAAAAACTACAAATCTCTCTATTTTGATATGTAATCTTAAAGCTAAATATCGATGTAAAAGTTTAACTACATTGAGGCGTATTTTGAACAAAATTGTATGAAGTAAATTACTAGAGAGAAATGATAGTTGTAATAATTTATTCCAAATGTTATCTATGTTATAGCTACACCAGTACTTAATAAACCCAATGAACCATATTGAAAATTATTCAATAATATATAAAACATTTTGTATAAAAATAATGTGACTGAAAAATTTGAATAAAAAAGGATATTCACTAAAAATAAAATGGTTATTCACCGCGGGAAAATGCATGCGATTGTTATTTATAGAATCCCAGTTATTCCCTTTTTTGTTCGACCAATCAAATTAGATTTACACCGGATATATATCGTATCAGAGTTTGAAAATGATCACGACTTAGTAGATTTTATTTTGTTATTTGACTCTCAGATGGACACTTTAGTACAATCTGTTACTAGTCATACCGATGTTGTTCTTACATGTACTTCCCAAGCATTAAATTTATCGCAGATCAATAACACTTCAAATTTGTGCTACAATTGTTTTCTTTTCCCCCCAACTATTCCATCCATTACGGAAATATCAGTATAAACTACAATATAATTCCAAAGTAATTAAACTTATGTGATCAGTAAATCTGTGATATTTTCATTTTGTTATAATGGTTATTGTTAACAGAATAAATGTTATACAAATGTCTTATATTTTTCCGAAAAGTGGGAACCCCCCCCCCCCCCCAAATAAAAAAAACAAAACAAAAACAAAAAAAAAACAAAACAAAACAAAACAAAACAAAACAAAAACAAAACAAAAAAAACAAATTATTTTGTCACTATGTAATTTTAATCATAAATTTGATATTTGATTTTTGTTGCATTATTGAATAAAACAATAACTGTCTTTTGATTCGGTAAATGTGTGGAGTTTTTGACTTTTGAAAAAACTCTTTGTTATTTTTGTTAACATATACAATTTTTAGTCATGAACGATAACCTTAATAGTTCATCTGTATTATAGATACCAAAATTAGATTTGTATCCTTATAAAGAGAGACATATGGACTCTCTACTCCCCGAACAAAACAAGAATTTTCGTAATTGAGACATGACAACATTATCGAAATCGAGTTCAAGGGGGAATAATCTTTTAATTGAATTCTTTAAAACGATGTTAGTTTTCCCAACCCTGCTACAATATAACCAAACTAGACATTTTTGTTACTGAACATTATAAGCATGTTAATCACATAATGCAGTTATTCAACTTTATAAAGTTCAGTAGAGAATAATAACCAGATTCTTGGACCAACTGACATCTGGTCGTCAAAGTTGTGGCTGACCTAAAATTCCATCAACAAGATCGTGTGCTACATCCTGACACTTACCTGCAAGACGAACCAGATAAAAAGAAAATAATATCAAAATCAAAGATTGTCGACGAATATTACCACAGAATGTAAGAAACTGTAGCGCAGGATCTAGTGGAGCAACAGAGAAAGTGGCTGAAAACTGGGAACGAAGAGACGTGTCTGATTCACCGATATATCCCGATTCAAGCTGCAAAGGAAAGATGACCGTTTTACATCTCTACAGACGCCGGAAAAAGAGTTGTGCATGATATTTCTGCGTAGGAAGTGTGAGGGTGTGGGTGGTCATATCCTATGCCCGTTAGACTAAACTGGTTAACATCCGGGCAACCTTAAGGATGTTTAATCTAAAGTTGAGGCTTTTAAACCACATATGCTTACCGCAATGTACCTCTGTAGAGATGTTATTTTGCCCGACAACGGTCAGTCAAACATGGCTAGTGCTATTTATTGCGATCCAGACAGACGTTATATTGCTCCCAAAGCTGCCGAAATAAATAGATTTGACGTGAATGTGAATGATTTAAGTAAACGCAAATGCAGTAACCGTACCATATAAACTTAACCGTAACCGTACCATATAAACTTAACCGTAACCGTACCATATAAACTTAACCGTCACCGTAACCGAATCTCAAAATCTGCAGTGCACAAAATGTAAGATGACCTTTGGGAATGATTTTAATACGAAACAATGGTTTTGATCGAATTTCCCGTAATTTTGTTCTCAAACTCTTTACGTCATAGGATAATGTATATATTTGAAAATGTCAAAGTCAATAGTCAAAAGTCAAGGAAAGAGGTCATCTTGGGTCTTGTTAACATTATATATTGAAGGTTAGAAAAAAGACTCCTGTTTTGAGACCTTAATGTAGTATTTTGGGTACAAACTGTTCGATGAACCGTTTTCGATGTCGGTCTTTGACGATCGTGTTTTGGATTATAAATTGAAAACAGTTAGAGTTAATATTATATAGTAAACATATGGGTTTAACGTGATCACCAAATCAAGAGCTTTAATTTGAGCCCAAAGTTAATAGGTCTAGTTCATACCATACCAACAAAGAAACGTTATAAAATGTCCTTTAACAATCATATATTTGTAAAATGTGGATGACCTACCTCATTTAAATGTCATTTTAAACCGGTAGTGGCATATTATTCCTAGTAACGGTAATTAAAAGACTTATCTAATTATCTGACTCGGGACTAAATTTTATGTCCGAAAGATTTATTGTGGTCCATAGCATATATATTATTATTTTCTGACTTTAAACTGCTTTTTAATATCTGAAAGTGATAGCACATATATTTACTTGCTTATTATTGGGAAAGACAGTCACAGTTGTTCTGGGGATAAATGTCTTTTAAATTTTTTTCTGTAATTTTTGTGGGAGAAATATATACATTAGTTTTCTACAAAACCTCTTTTAAAGTTTTAATATATTTTTTGCAGTTAAAGAAGTCATTTAGAATATTTAGCCATTGTCTACTTAAAACCCGGATTTCAAATAGTGTGATTCTAAAAAACAAGTGTGGACACAGAAAAACGTCTCGCCTGCATTCCGCATCAGTAACGAAAAAAAATTCCGTCATAAGCATTACGTAAATAGCATTAAATATCAGCAGCGGCCTGTATACGAAATATTGTCACCATACTGTGCATAGTTACAAGGGAACAGCCGTAACCCAAAAACTTTAACGTAGTCGCTGGACCGTGAAATTAAGGTCAAGGTCAGGTGGAACCTACCAGACAGTCATGTACTAGTCATCAGCAACCTATACACCAAATATTGTCATCCTACCATACGTAGTTACAGAGGAACTGTCGTAACCCAAAAACTTTAACGTAGTCGCTGGACCGTGAAATTGAGGTCAAGGTCAGGTGACACCTACCAGACAGTCATGTACTAGTCATCAGCAACCTATATACCAAATATTGTCATCCTACCATGAGTAGTTACAGAGGAACTGTCGTAACCCAAAAACTTTAACGTAGTCGCTGGACCGTGAAATTGAGGTCAAGGTCAGGTGGCACCTTCCATACAGTCATGTACTAGTCATCAGCAACCTATACACCATCCTTCCATGCGTAGTTACAGAGGAACTGTTGTAACCCAAAAACTTTAACGTAGTCGCTGGACCGTGAAATTGAGGTCAAGGTCAGGTGACACCTACCAGACAGTCATGTACTAGTCATTAGCAACCTATACACCAAATATTGTCATCCTACCATGCGTAGTTACAGAGGAACTGTCGTAACCCAACAACTTTAACGTAGTCGCTGGACCGTGAAATTGAGGTCAAGGTCAGGTGACACCTACCAGACAGTCATGTACTAGTCATCAGCAACCTATACATTAAATATTGTCATCCTACCATGCGTAGTTACAGAGGAATTGTCGTAACCCTAAAACTTTAACGTAGTCGCTGGACCGTGAAATTGAGGTCAAGGTCAGGTGACACCTACCAGACAGTCATGTACTAGTCATCAGCAAGCTATGCACCAAATATTGTCATCCTACCATGCGTAGTTACAGAGGAACTGTCGTAACCCAAAAACTTTAACGTAGTCGCTGGACCGTGAAATTGAGGTCAAGGTCAGGTGACAGGTGACTGACTGGCAAGTACTCATCATAAGCTACCTCTGGACCAAATTTGATGGACCTAGGGCTTGGGCTTACAATCATATGAAGCAAGATGTCAAGTGTTTACGCCGCCGCCGCCGCCGCCACCGCCGTCGGATTCCCATACATATGTCTCGCCTCCAGCGACTTTCGTCGCAGGCGAGACAAAAACCTTAATAGGCCTCCCCTTTAATTACGTTTTCACATTTGAATTTTTTAAGTTAAAATCCCTGGTTCAAGCCAAAAACATATATTAATCTTTAGGCGTTATTCGCCGTTAAAGGTGGTGAATATATTATATATATTATTAAACCTCACTTGAAAAACACTTACTGATTGGCTCAAAACAATATCACGTGACTTCAGTGAAAATACAGAATTATCAACTTGCTTGGGTTGTCTTCTCGGGCTTAAGCCCTCGGGAACGACAACCCACGCAAGTTGGCAATTCTGAATGTCCACCTCTTAAGAAGGTCATAATTGTGTATAATATAACTATTGCCGAAGAAGAGAAAAATATAAAAAAGTATTTTTGTTTAGCATTTCGTTCTTTAAATGGCGTACTATATGTTAATAAATGTAGACTTAATAATAAAATCATTACAAAGGACGTGAATTTGAGTTATTCATGATGCTTCAAATTGTCACAAATTTGTTTATAAATTTAAATAAACTTAAAGATCCAACAAAAGATGAACGCTTATCAGAAGACATTGTCTACTTTAACAGTAGATTTATTGTACAATATGGAATAAAAAATATAAAAAAAATAAGCTTAAAAATCGCTATAACTTTAAAGACTGTTCAAACGTCTTACCGAGACACATACATACACTGTGTAACTGAGCGAGCATGGTCCTTCACTAGGCCGAATGTTACTGCCGTTATAATCCGAAGTTAATTTTGTGATTTGTTGGATTAACGGCAGAATTCATTCTATTGTTCGTACTGTTAGTAGCAAATAAAAAATTCTAACTTCGGTCTATTTATACAAAATTCAAACGTAAGATTAATCTTCTTTACGTTATTAAAGCTTAAGACATTGCGAACTAACGGGAAACGATCTTTATTGAAGAAATTTCTTTTTTTGTCTTTGAAGATGCACGTGGAAAATGTTATGTTGATCATTTTTCCGTATATGGATAATGTGACCTAATTTTATTATAAACGTGCTAATTTGCATACTATAACAACCATTCCGTAGTAAGAATCCAGTAATTTACACATGAATTACCCAAGAAGCAACACGCCATTCAGTTTCTGTTTTTCATGTAGTAAACGTCATTTAAAAAAGACACGAATGTGAATTTATACATAACGCACAGCGGGGTATTAAAAACTGCAATAACTATCATCACGTATCAATAATGATCGATATTTAAACACGAAACCGATAAACAAATGGTTATACTATCGAAAGATATCGAGATCTACTACGTCTGATTGTATACGCAACTTCATTTGGACATCACAGTGCCGTGAGTGATTTACTACCGCTCTGCTACATTACGAGTAATGGGACTAAATTCGTACCTTCGCCAAAAGAAACAAAAACACGCAAGGGTACCATTATTCGTTCTTGGTCCTACACATGAACGCATGATGTAATTGGTTAAAGCATAAAATGATTTCACCTACCTGTTTCAGGAATGAAACCCCAATCCTACATAACGTTTAATGCAGTTTTGATCTCTATTCATAGAGCATCATCAGGAGTAATGTCCATGATGTAGACGCAAACCAGTTGGCGGTATGATGGATTACGGACGCCGAAACATTTTACTAACACAATGGGTAATCAAGATACATAATCATACACAATCATTTAAACTGGCAACGCCAATTAAGAAATCTATTACGTCTTTAGAAACTGAAGTATCAGAAACAGTTGTTTATTACACTCAATATAAATAAAATTAAATCTTTAACCTGCTCCCCATTTTTGATATTGTCGTCGGGTATAAGATGAGGTCATATTCTGGTAACCTAAGATCATATGTGACTTAAGGACCAAACAAACAGTGCCTTCCTGGATCTTCGAGGGTGGTTTAACTAATTAATCAAAATTTATACGCTAATCTCAATTAGTCTAAGGGATTTATTAAAGTGAAAACAAACTACGGAAATCTCGGAGTTCCCACTCAATAAAACTTGAAAGCATTAACGGACATGAAACTCCAGTAAATAGGTTTGAATTCGAGAACTGCACAGCAACAAAAATTCCAGATTATTTTTATTGTATTAATAAATGTTGCCAATTTTTTTTATGTCATGATACCGATTTAAAATGGAATTTTATCCATTTATCTCAGCACGGTATGTATGCAAATTTTGATCGTGAAAAGTAATGACAACACATGTTTTTTGTCTGCATTACCATGTTTATATAGGAACATTAACAGAGCTGCAATTTGATTGGTTTGTTAAAATTTTTACATTCATTTGCATAACATGATTTCTGTTTAAAATCCGTGTCACAAATGATCATTGATTTGTTCTTTTTGTTCTTTCCCTCTTTCCTACTGTAGTTGACTACACTTGGGTATCACTAAGGTACCAGGTTTTAACCGGACTGATACGACGCGCCGCGCGTGGAGCAGGAGTTGACTACCCTTCCGTAGCACCTGGATACACCTCGGGTTGTTAATGGGTTCGTGTTTTACTATGGTTTGTACGTTCCGACGAAACTGTTATAGTTTTTAAGTTATAGGACAAGTACGGAAAATTTCACCAAAATTTTCATTTTAGGGCAAGAATTCATATTAGGAGTCACATGACAATTGCAGATCAATAGAGTGATAGTAGAACTTTAGTTGTTTATAATTTCTGCAATTTAGTGTTTCACTTTAGCCTTTATAGAACAAAAATTTAAAAAAAAATAATAAAAATAGTCAATAAAGGGCAATAACTCCTACAAAGATTTATCTGACAAATTTAGTGAATTGTAGGGCTTGTATTTTTGATCAGTGTTGCCTTTACAGTTTCACTCTAGCTGTTATAGTTTTCAAGTTGCTGGAATAAAACGAACTTTTAAAAAATGTCATTAAAGGGCAATAACCAATATATGAAATAATCTGGCAATTTCAGACCAATTAACTGAATTGTAGGGCTTGTTGATCATTATTTACAGTTGACAGTTTCACTCTAGTTATTATAGTTTTTATGATAAAGGAGAAAACCGGAAAGTTTCATAAAAAAATGTCATTTAAGTCTTATAACCCATATAAGGATTCATCTGACAATTTCAGACCAATAATGTGAATTTTGTCATTGACGGTTTCAGGTTAAACTGTAAATACTGTAAATTCTGTCAAAAATCGTCCTTAAAGGGCAATAAATCTTACAGGAAGCCATTACACAACCTCACACTAATAGCAACAATTGTATACCTTAATGTGCTGATCAATTTGAAGTAACAGTCCGCTGCATGCAACTATTGTAATTTTTTAGATATAAACGTGCGTTGGCACCCAATGTTTTTTTTAGTAAAATGCAGGCGTCTTTGTTGATCAGCACCCTGGATACAAATTTGAAGCTGGGAACCCTTAGGATGATTGTGGCCAAGTTTGAAAAAAATTTGCCCAATGGTTTCAGATGACAATTTTGATTGATTGTTCTTTTACGTCCAGCAAACAATATTTCTGCTATATTCAGGAAGTGTTTTTGATAAAGTTTACGACGGACGACGGACAATAGACGACGAACGCCAAGTGATGGCTAAAGCGCACATGAACCTTCGGCTCAGATGAACAATTGTAAAGGTTTAACTGTAATTAGATTGGATGAATCCAATTCAAAAAGCTTTGTTTTCCTTTCATCAAGAAAAGACGACTCAATCAAGTAGCATCGAATTCAACATATCCAGCAGCTGCTGAGTCATGACTTGATTCGTCAAGTGACTAAAACACCTTAACACATTTTGTCAGCTTTTTAGTGCGGAGAGAATAGAACGAAGAATCGTATTCTCGCTTTTTTGGCGAGGGTACGAATTAGTCCATTTAATCGTAATGTAGAACAGCGGGAGTAAATCACTCCCGACACTTTGATGCCAAGAAGTAGTTGCATATATAATCAGCCATGGTCAATCTTGATATCTCTTGACAGTGTCACAAACTTACTACGGCATGGTTGTTACAGTATGCAAATTATCACAATTTTACTAAAATGAGGTCACCATTATAATATACTGACAATTAAAAAAAACAGATTTTTTCAAGTGCATTTTCAAAGAAATTTCTTCAATAAAAATAGTTTCCCGTTAGTTTCGCAATGTCTGAATCTTTAATAAGGTAAGAGAGAAGTAAATTATGTTCGAATTTCGAATAAATAGATCGAAGTTACAAATTTTTTTTTGCTACATTAAAAGTAATAGGACTAAATTCTGCCGTTTATCCGACAAAGCACAAATCTACCATCGGATAATAACGGCGTAAAATTCGGCCTTTTGAAAAATGCAAGAAAAACAACATGGAACAATCAAGATAAAATAGATAGACGGTCAAACGCATTCAAATCACTACGATGGATGTAGCATATTATCATATATTTTGACAAAGTCCACACCATGTATCACACAAATTGACAATATTGTACAGAAAGTGAAAAAAGGCAGAAAGACTTTACATGAATGAATAACACTGTAACCATATTCCACATCTATTGACAACAACAAATACATTTTAATAGTTTTTACCATGCATTTTATTCTTATTATTTTACAAAGGTTATACATTTTATAAAAAGGAAAAATATGAATATTAGGATCAACATTTAAAACAGAAAGAAATTAAAAAAAATCAAAATGCAACGTAGAATATAAATATGTATACAATTTTATTAGTAAATGCATGCAAACCAAGCTTACATAACAAAATATGTTTATCATTTAAGTTATAAGTTGACAAAAACATGTTTACCTCTAGATTGTCTACAAACACTTGGGGCATATGGACCAAAAGTGGGACAAATTTGATTACGGATAAATGAAATGACTAGATAACAAAAAACATTTTAAAAAGTTCTTATTTGACAACAAAAACAAAGAAGAAAAAATACGACAAAAATTATATGTATTGAAACATACCTGTTATTACTAATACTAAAAACCTAAATTTTTAACTCCCTTAGATTTCCCTTTATTCTGTCTTTTTAGAATATGACCACAGATGGAGTTTTTATTATTATAAATGTTTTACACACATAGCAATAGATGATTTTAGAAACACTACAAGAAGTATTACTGCGAGCACATGCTACTGATGATACCCTGGCTCCATGATCATGGCTGAGAAAAATGTTATGAAAATGATAACAGAACGAAAATTTACTAAATCTGTAAATAGGAAGTAGTAGTCAGAAAGCTCTTTTATTGATGCTGAAAAAAATGTGAATGAAAATGGTTATAGATGACGGAGAGTGTAATAAGCCACTAAACATGAATTAGCAGTCGAAAAGGTCTGAAAACCAATTCCACAATATGGCATGATCATAAAAAGCTATTGACAAAATTTCAGTAAATGTATCACTTATCATTGCTGAGAAAAATGTGAAAAAAAAAATGGTAATGGACACACCCACATACAGTACGAATACATTTTACCCTGTATCCCCTATAAGGAGCGGGGGTAACCAAACTTGTAACAACAATATATATTAACATAAGTTTCAAGAGTAACTGTGAGTCTTAACAAATCAGAACTGAAGTACAAATATAACAAAATCAATACAAATAAAACAATAATAAGTATGCTTCTGGTTGTGTAATTTGAATGTTCGGCGATATTTGTACAGTAAAAGTATTTATACACAATAAAAATATAATGTTACATACCACTAGAGGCCCTAAAGAGCCTTTATCGCTCACCTGATTTTTATAGGCAATGAAGATGGCATATCCCCGATGTTCAACTAAGTCCTGTAATTTACAATAAACTTTAAAGAAGACCATCCAAACAATATTGCTAAAACGTTTTTTTTCCATTTGTTAACCAAATGCAGAGAAGAAAACTTTCCCATAGGTCCTATGTTAAACAAAGCCCTGTGGTGGCCGCAATTTGGAATTTCCAATTGGCAATGAAAACAAACTTTATAGAGCTCTATCCAGACAAAATTGGTAGTAAGTTTTGTTTCCATTGGTTAATCGGTTTCAGAGAAGAAGTCTTTTTAAACGGTGTCAGTCATATTAGTTTTCCAATCCAAATAAAAAATAACTTCAGCCAATGAGAACGCATGTGCAGTTCTGGTAACCATGTTGAAGTTCATATCGACTAGAGAAACTTAAAATAATAATAATCCAATAATAATACTATCCAACATTCACTTCTGCATTATTTGGTTTAATTGTTTGGAACAAAAGCTGTTATGATTTTCCTATAGGGTCCTATGTTAAGCTGTGTTCCACCGTGGTGGCCATCTTGGATTTTGGATCGTTACAAAAAATTAAAAACTTGGTAGAGGACAATCTAAGGTACATTTATGCAATATTTCAAATCAATCTGCATGCGGTTTGTAAAAAGAAGATTTTTGAAATTTCAGTCAATCAGAAGCCATTAGTGGCACTGGAAGCCATGATCAATTTGCAATAGGCTGGAAAAACTCAAAATAATTAACTTCAGCCAATGAGAACGCATGTGCAGTTCTGGTAACCATGTTGAAGTTCATTTAGACTAGAGAAACTTAAAATAATAATAATCCAATAATAATACTATCCAACATTCACTTCTGCATTATTTGGTTTAATTTTTTGGAACAAAAGCTGTTATAATTTTCCTATTGGGTCCTATGTTAAGCTGTGTTCCACCGTGGTGGCCATCTTGGATTTTGGATCGTTACAAAAAATTAAAAACTTAGAAAAAGACAATCTAAGGTACATTTATGCAATATTTCAAATCAATCTGCATGCGGTTTGTAAAAAGAAGATTTTTGAAATTTCAGTCAATCAGAACCCATTAGTACTGGAAGCCATGATCAATTTGCAATAGGCTCGAAAAACTCAAAATAATTAAGATAAATATCCAACCATCATTTCTTCATAGTTTGGCTTCATTGTGTGGAACAGTTTCTGGGAAGTTGTTTGTATGTTTTTCCTATAGGGTCCAATGTTAAACTTAGTCCTGCGATGGTGGCTAACTGGATTTTGGCAATAAAAACTCAAACTTTGTAGTCAGGACCATCTAAGGTACATATCTGCAATATTTCAAATCAATCTGCCAAACAATTTATGAGAAGAAGAATTTTGAAGGTCAGCCAATCAGAGCGCATTACTGGCCCTGTAAGCCATGTTTAATATTTGAGTTTGGTTCCATTTGGCCAAGTGGTTTTGGAGAAGAAGATTGAAATGTGAAAAGTTGATGACGACAACGACGACCGACGCAAAGTAATGAGAATAGCTCACATTGACCCTTCGGTCAGGTGAGCTAACAAGCGTATTTAACTTAACAAGAAGCTCAAACTATAAACGCCATATTTCACAGTTATATATATCTTCTTGTATGATCAACCTATTACTTTTGTCTCATATCAGGGCCTATATCATGTCCACTATTCTTACTATTAAATGACATTTTCAAAGTTGTATATTCATCCTTCTATGTATCGAATAAGCACCATATGACATACATAAATATACATGTATATTATGTGTGATATTTAAACAGCAATTCAATTATAGGTTTGATGTAATAATAATAAATGTAATAAATATTTAATATGTACCATATAAAGACATGCAACATTCATATCATAAATAATATTAAAAATCATTCAGTGGCCCATTATTTATTAGTTTTATAATAACATCCAACAAATTACATATACAAATCATTACTGCTCTATATCATGTAAAAACATTAATTTGTTTTCGTGTGTGTAATATTGAAATGTCAACTCCATTTCAGCCTATTAACAGCCACATGCATTACCACATTAAGACACGTACATATTACCTTTTTCACAAACTATACACATATGAAGGTTACCGTATCTGTGCGGCGGTATTTTTATGACAAATAAAAACTGCTTGCTTATCAAAATGAAAATTATGCCGCATTTTAAAACGTTGATTTAATGTGGAAAACAATTGTTGTTTTGAAAAAAATGATAGTTAGGATCTGCAAAAGGAACATAAACGCGGCCAAACGCAGTTTTCCTCCTTTAGTAAAACAAGTGTGGACACAGAAAAATGTCTCACCTGCATTCCGCATCAGTAACGAAAATAAATTTCGTCATAAGCATTACGTAAATAGCATTAAATATCAGCAGCAGCCTGTATACAAAATATTGTCACCATACCCTGCATAGTTACAGGGGAACAGCCGTAACCGAAAATTTTTAACGCAGTCGCTGGACCGTGAAATTGAGGTCAAGGTCAGGTGGAACCTACCAGACAGTCATGTACTATTCATTAGCAACCTATATACCAAATATTGTCATCCTACCATGCGTAGTTACAGAGGAACTATCGTAACCCAAAAACTTAAACGTAGTCGCTGGACCGTGAAATTGAGGTCAAGGTCAGGTGACACCTACCAGACAGTCATGTACTAGTCATCAGCAACCTATACACCAAATATTGTCATCCTACCATGCGTAGTTACAGAGGAACTGTCGTAACCCAAAAACTTTAACGTAGTCGCTTGACCGTGAAATTGAGGTCAAGGTCAGGTGACAGGTGACTGACTGGCAAGTACTCATCATAAGCTACCTCTGGACCAAATTTGATGGACCTAATGCTTGGGCTTACAAAGATATGAAGCAAGATGTCAAGTGTCTACGCCGCCGCCGCCGGATTCCCATACATATGTCTCGCCTCCAGCGACTTTCGTCGCAGGCGAGACAAAAACTAGAGGCTCTTAAGAGCGTGTACACAGGGAAGTTTTGTTCACATGAATTTCGCGTGAAATTAATGTGAAATTCACGTGAAAAATTTAACGTTAAATGAGCAATTTAACGTGAATTTCACGTGAAGTTCACGTGAAAAAATGTTTTCAACATTTTTAATGTTCTTTAACTTTCATGCATTTCTATAAATATTTAGAAATAAATTCTCATTTTTCAGAATTTTCATGTGAAATTCACGTGAAAAAGTTAACGTGAGTTTCACATAATATTGACGTGAATTTCACGTGAAATTCATGTTAAATATATTTCATGTGAAATTCACGTTAATATGCTCGTTTAGGGGGCCTCGGTGGCCGAGTGGTCAAGGTAGTTCGTCTACTATTGATCACGTGGTCTGTCAACACTGAGATTGCGGGTTCGATTCTCACTGCAGGCAGGGTGTACTCGACTCCAATCTTAATTGACAAGGATTGCCAGTTTTCCTACCGCAGGTCGGGGGTTCTCTCCTGGTACTCCGTCTTCCTCCCCCAATAAAAACTGGACGCCATCAAATAGCTGAAAAATTGCTGAAAGTGGCGTTAAAACACCATTCAAACAAACAAACAAACAATATTCTCGTTTAACGTGAAAATCATGTGAACTTTTCACGTGAAATTCACGTTAATCCTGATTTCACGTGAACAATATTTGCCTGTGTATCGCTCACATGACTTACAAAAAAGCTTTTAAAGACAAGACTTTTCATGCAAATTTTGATATTAAATGCTAAAGAGTTTATGTGAAGATGCTGTTTCTATGAATGTTGCCATGTTGAATTTACAATCAGCAGTAGGAGAGTTTCTGAGAAGAAGCAGTTTTTATGTTTTTTCATAGGTTAGTATGTTAAGTGATGTTCCATGTTGGCAGCAATCTTGTATTTTGGATCGAAACAAAAAACTCAAAATTGGTAGAGGACAATACAGTATCACATATCCTAAAATCTGCCAAGCGGTTGTGAGAAAACAAATTTTGAAATCTCAGCCAGTCAGAATGCATTTGCAGCTCTGGCAGCCATGTTAAATTTCCTATCGGGTCGAAACATACTTAAAAAAATAAGATTACTATCTAGGATTCACTTCTGCATTATTTGGTTAAATTGTGTGGAACTGAGTTTCAGAGACAAAGCTGTTTGTATGGTTTTGACATAGGGACCTATGTTAAGCTGCATTCCACCGTGGTGGCCATCTTGGAATTTGGATCACAACAAAAAACTCAAATTTTGTAGTGGATATTTCAAATAAATCTGCTAAGTGGTTTGTAAAAAGAAGATTTTTGAAATTTCAGCCAATCAGAACCCATTAGGTGCCCTGGAAGACATGTTCAATTTGCAATTGGCTAAAAAAACTCAAAATAATAAGATAAATATCCATTAATCACTTCTTCCTAATTTAGTTACATTGTGTGGAACAGTTTCAGAGAAGAAGTTGTTTGTATGTTTTTCCCATAGGGTCCTATGTTAAACTAAGTCATGCGATGGTCGACATCTTGGATTTTGGATCGGTACAAAAACTCAAACTTTGTAAAGGACCACCTAAGGTTCATTTCTGCAATATTTCAAATCAATCTTCCAAGCAGTTTATGAGAAGAAGATTTTTGAATTTCAGCCAATCAGAACGCATTAATGGCCCTGGAAGCCATGTTGAATTTGCAATTGGCTCGAAAAACACAAAATAATAAGATAATTATCCAACCTTCATTTCCTTCATTAATTTGGCTTCATTGCTTATATGTTTTTCCCATAGGGTCCTATGTTAAACTATGTCCTGCGATGGCGGCCATCTTGAATTTTGGATTGGCACAAAAAACTCAAACTTTGTAGAGGACCATCTAAGGTACATTTCTGCAAAATTTCAAATCCGTCTGCCAAGCAGTTTATGAGAAGAAAATTTGAAATTCAACCAATCAGAACACATTAATGGCTCTGGCAGCCATGTTTAATATTTGATCAGCACCAAAAACTCAAACTTTGTAAATAAAAATTCCTGCCAAGTTTGGTTCCAATTGGCCAAGGGGTTTTGGAGAAGAAGATTGAAATGTGAAAAGTGTACGGCCGACGACGACGACGGACGCAAAGTGATGAGAATAGCTCACACTGATCCTTTGGGTCAGGTCAGCTAAAAAGCACACACTGTAACTTTAGCATTCATATAACATATGTACTTCAATAGGACAAATGTAGCCAAAACTATATATCAGTGAGATGGTAACCATCTCTGTGGACCCCGCCGACCTTGAGGTCAAGGTAAACAAGTGTGGACTGTGAGCACGCTCACAAAGCCATACCCCCTCCGCATCGCTTTCAAGTCCAATTTATATCTCCCCTTTATGATAATTGACGTCAATAAAAATCCTTCATGCACATCTACATATAATGCACTTCCTTTATGCTAAGGATGTGGACAGACAGACAGAGAGACAGGGTGATTCCTATATACCACCAAACAAGTTTGCGGGGGTATAAAAACCATGGTATGCAACACATCGGCTTGATATTATCTACCCACATACCAAATATCAAAAGCCCACTACAAGATAAAAAAGTCATGATAATATCATGTTTGTCATTTCGTTAAAATTAGTACAGAATTCTTAAGTTTCAATTTTAAATGTCTACCTTAAGACTGGACAAATATTCTCGATATAAACATTTATCTGAACCTGGTGTCAAGGTTTAACTCAAGGTCATAGATGTATTAAGGTTATCATGAATGACACCTTTTCATTGTGGTGCATCCGTGTGTACAATATCTAAAAACACAAAAAATCTTGATAACAATTGGCAAATATTGCTAAACGACCCCCTTTTTTCTAAATTCACTCAAGTACCATATATAGATGGCACAGCCCTACGGAGTTTTGCCAGCAAAGAGATGGCATTATGTTGCACTAAGTTCCATAAAGATGTGTAGTCATCTTCATGAAAGGAGCTTAAACACAACAGTAATTTAACCTGAAATTGGATGGACTGACAAACAGACAAACAAATGAACAGACAGATAATCTATATATCCCCAACTTTAGTTGGCGGACGTAAACAGTTTATGTACAGGACATTTATTTCTTATTATAAGTGCATTATTTGAGCTTTAGGTCAAAGGTAAAATATGGGTCATAATGATGCATGACACATCTTCTAATTTCTCTTAATTGGATAAAGCTTTACAACACTAAACCATTTCCCATTCTCTCCACATAACAAATATTGGTTAATTGGATGAACAATATTTAGAAATTTAAAAAAAAGTTTTATTAAATTATTAAAGCAGTTTTGACTACCTTTTTTATATTGTAATTGTTTTTACAAGATTCAAGGTATTGGAAAAGATTTCATTAGACAATAAAACTGGTGATTTTAATATTTTCTTTTAAGAAAAACTTTTCTATTCTATTCTATTCTTTTTTACCAAATGTTGTACAACATATAGGTACAGACACATTAAGACAGAAGATGCGGACAATTTATGCATGACAATGAAAAATAAAAGGTAAGACAAAATATACTAATGTACTGAAGATCTCAATTCTGTCATTGCATATTCCTATTAATTGAATATTTTTTTCTTACAAATTGGTTATGCAATCAAGAGCAATCCACTGTACAAAATCAACAAGTGTGGACACAGAAAAACGTCTCGCCTGTATTCCGCATCAGTAACGAAAATAAATTTCGTCATAAGCATTACGTAAATAGCATTTAATATCAGCAGCGGCCTGTATACAAAATATTGTCACCATACCCTGCATAGTTACAGGGGAACAGCCGTAACCCAAAAATTTTAACGTAGTTGCTGGACCGTGAAATTGGGGTCAAGGTCAGGTGGAACCTACCAGACAGTCATGTACTATTCATCAGCAACCTATATACCAAATATTGTCATCCTACCATGCGTAGTTACAGAGGATCTGTCATAACCCAAAAACTTTAACGTAGTCGCTGGACTGTGAAACTGAGGTCAAGGTCAGGTGACACCTACCAGACAGTCATGTACTAGTCATCAGCAACCTATACACCAAATATTGTCATCCTACCATGCGTAGTTACAGAGGAACTGTCGTAACCCAAAAACTTTAACGTAGTCGCTGGACTGTGAAACTGAGGTCAAGGTCAGGTGACACCTACCAGACAGTCATGTACTAGTCATCAGCAACCTATACACCAAATATTTTCATCCTACCATGTGTAGTTACAGAGGAACTGTCGTAACCCAAAAACTTTAACGTAGTCGCTGGACCGTGAAATTGAGGTCAAGGTCAGGTAACACCTACCAGACAGTCATGTACTAGTCATCAGCAACCTATACACCAAATATTGTCATCCTACCATGCATAGTTACAGAGGAACTGTCGTAACCCAAAAACTTTAACGTAGTCGCTGGACCGTGAAATTGAGGTCAAGGTCAGGTGACACCTACCAGACAGTCATGTACTAGTCATCAGCAACCTATACACCAAATATTGTCATCCTACCATGCGTAGTTACAGAGGAACTGTCGTAACCCAAAAACTTTAACGTAGTCACTGGACCGTGAAATTGAGGTCAAGGTCAAGGTCAGGTGACAGGTGACTGACTGGCAAGTACTCATCATAAGCTACCTCTGGACCAAATTTGATGGACCTGTGGCTTGGGCTTACAAAGATATGAAGCAAGATGTCAAGTGTTTAAGCCGCCGACGCCGCCGCCGGATTCCCATACATATGTCTCGCCTCCAGCGACTTTCGTCGCAGGTGAGACAAAAACAAAAAGTTACAGGCCAATCAAGCTCATATAAAGGTAAGTATAATAGTCAACAAATTATCTTATAGTGATACATCATCATGTACAATAGCTAAGGCCTAGGCCAAAACACAAAAAGGTAAAAGGCTGCATGGATAAGCTTTCAATATAAATAAACAAATTTGAGCTGGACGTCAAAGGTCAAGGTTATATATATTATAAAGCCCATTATGATAAATGACACATCATCTCAGATTACTAAGTTACATTAACTAATTACTAATTACTAATATTTATAATAATAATAATTACTAAGTTACTAAGTTACAGATTCGACAAGCTTTGCTGAGGAGAAGAACGCAATGGAGAAGAACTAGAAAAAAAATTAGAGTAAAACAACATGTCACCATCCTTTCATTTGAAGTTAAGACATTATAATCAGAAACAATATTTTTAACTGAATCAATTCACTGGATAAAAGCACATAAGCACTTCATCTGCAATATATTTATGTGAACAAGTATTTTGCAAACAGGAACAGCTTATAGCAGACAGATAATTTTGTACTAAAACCCGGTGGTGTGAATTTATCCCTAAAAGCTGCTTCACAAATGAAATGAGACCTTAGTAGCTTCCCCGAGATAAAAATAATCAAAGGAGCTTCATTATTGCACTATAAAAAGAGGTGCAAATGTTCAACATGCATAAAAAATTCTACCTAGACAGAAAACTTTAGTTGAAAACTGTATGACTAGTTAATTACACATAATGGTAGCCCAATATTCCATCCTTTGCCCATCCAACATTCACCATACTTTTAGACGACTGGCTTTAGGAGTAAACTGCAAGGCCAACACAAACTTTGTAACACAGCTTTATGTTCTGTCTGACTTCCGACATAATGTCATGTTTTTAATATCATCACACATTGCCTTAACATTGGAACCTCCAAGTCTAATAAGAGCCTGCAATAATGAACAAGTTGTCATGTAAAACACAACTAATCTTAAAGTAATGTGGTCACTACATGATTCCCTTGTCAACTTAAGACTTAATACATTGAGAAACAACATAAAAATCAGCACAATTTAGTGTATGCCATTATTTAAGCTCTGAAACTAGTGAAACCACCGGCTGTAATAAAAATTTTACATATATGTCATTTATGAATAAAAATCTAAATATTCGGTCAACAGGAAGTAGATGACTAAGGAGCGTAAAATCTCTATACACCATATGGTACTATAGGATAAAGCAATATGCTAAATATCAGGTTTCTGCATCCTACAGTTGCGTAGAAAACTGAGACAGAAATTTTATTATGCACGAACGAACGGACATACAGGTAAAACAGTATACCCACACTTCTTTAAAGAAATTACCAAAGGCTATCAAAAACCTTAAACACTCGAGTATATAGGCAATAAGAAACTAACTGAAACCCTCAGACTGGACCATTAAATAAACATTCATGTAAAAAATTGATATAATCAACTTAAGTGTTTAAAACGGCACTGAAACAGTACCTGGTGGTCATATATTAAACTATAAGTCATGGCATTATAAACATTAACTTTGCAAAGTACCATCCTTTAAGTTTTATTTTTATTGGTATAATAGTTTAAAAATGCCTTTTAAAACATTTTTACCAAAGGTTCCAAAGATATTGCAGTGGAAGTTTCAAGACAAGAATATCCATTTTATAAATTGTCCCTCAAGTTTCTATGGTAATTAATTCCTGTCATATTAGATTTTCTGATAAAATAAACATATTTTTTTAGAGGATTGTCCAGTAAACATTCAAATACAATAAGGTTTCAAGAGGATTTGCAGTTTTTAAAAAGAGGACATTTTAAAATTCTTTCCATTTGTTCTGCAAGTATGTTAAACTATTTTTATAAGTCAGTAAATGGTGGTCATTTTTAATTTCAGATTGGAATAAAACTACAGGCTATCTTCATATTTGTGCATTTTACAGTTATAATTAAATAATTAAATAATAAATTCCTAAAATTGCAGCAATCATGGATTTTTGATCAAGTAAGCAACATAAACATCCGATAAACATTGACGTAGAATATGGCTTGACTCAGCTTTACAGTTTCAGAAAATATCTCAATTGAAAACTAAGTTAAACTTAGTCTAAAATGGTAATGGTGGCCATTTTAACTGTCTTACCCGCATGCAAAAATTTGTAGTGGACCATCTCATAATTATTCCTAATAACTTTTGTTAATTGGTTGATTGGTTATCATGTTTCAGAGTAGGAACCTTTTTAAAAAGTCCTGTGACCTCAGCCATTTTATATTTTTAATTGTCATAAAAACATAAGCCTTATAGAGGACCATCCGATAAATACTGGTGATTACTTTTGTTTCAATTGGTCAAGTGGTTTTGCAGTAGAAGCCTTTTAAACTTTTTTCCTTAGAGTCCTTTGTTAAACTAAGTTCTGCAGTGGTGGCCATTTTGAATCTACGACTGGTATAAAAAACATAAACTTTATACAGGAACATACAAACAATATTGCTAGTAAGGTTTGTTTCCATTGGTTAACCGGCTTCTTACAATTACCCATAGGGTCCTATAATAAACCAAGTCCCGCGGTGGCAGCCATTATGAATTTCCCATTGGCATAAAAAAAACATAAACTGTGCAGAGGACCATCCAAACAATATTGCTGGTAACTTTTTTTCTATTGATTAACCGGTTTCATAGAAGAAGCCTTTTAAAACTTTTTCCTTTAGTGTCCCATGTTAAACTAAGTCCTGATGTGGCAGCCATTATGAATTTCCAACTGGCATTAAATAAACTTTAAGAGGACCATCAAAACAATATTACTGGTAAGTTTTGTTTCTATTGGTCAACTGGCTTCATAGAAAAAGCCTTTTTAAACTGTTTCCCATAGAGTCCTATGTAAACTTAAGCCCTGCAGTGGCAGCCATTTTGAATTTCTAATTGGCATAAAAAATAAACTTTATAGAGGACCATCCCCTGGTAGCGACCATATTATTTTTCCAATCAGAATAAAAAGCATAAAATTTGTAAAGGTCTATCCAATGAACATTCTGACTAAGTTTGGTTTCAACTGGCCAAGTGGTTTCAGAGAAGAAGACTAAAATGTAAAAAGTTTACCGATGCTGTCGCCGCTGCCGGACAATAGCTCACCTGAACCTTTGAGCTAAAAGCAGTGTCTTATTGAAATGGAAATACATTTTCTTAGATAATTTATAAAATGTATTGGCTGTTTTTTTTAGCTGATTGTGCAAAGCCCTTTTATGGTCCTATGTTAAACTGTCCTGCAGTGAGAGCCATTTTGAATTTCTAATTGGCATAAAAAATATAAACTTTATAGAGGACAATTCCTGGTGGCGACCATTTTTGTCCAATTAGAATAAAAACACAAACTTTGTTAAGGATTCAACATTCTAAGTTTGGTTTCAATTGGCCATGTGGTTAAAGAAGAATATAAAAATGTAAAACGTTTACAGACAACAGCTCACCTGAACCTATGAGCTAAAAATATGGCATTTAATGAACATTATATGATACCCCGCCCATTGCATTGTTTCTAATATTCATGAACCTATTATACTGAATTAAAAATCAGCCTACAGGAATAGCAGAGTACGATAACAGTACATTTCAGAAAAAATTTTTTTAACCTTGACCTGGACATATACAAATTATTTCAAACTCAAAAACTACAAATAGGATTGTGCTGAAAATTCAACATGATCTTCATTTTATAGTACTTAACAGCTGTGCAATGTTTAAACAAAATCTGTTGACGAATTTTCAAGTTATCATCTGAAGACCGCAAAATTGTTGACCAAAAATAACCTCGAATTGGTGCAAGTCGAAAACTACAAATTATATTGTACTAAAAAATTGAACTTGATCGTCCGTCATTTTATAGTATTTAATAGCTGGGCAAAGTTTAAATAAAATATGTTGATTTTTTTTTCAAGTTACCATCTGGAAACCAACAACTGTTGACAAAAAAACCCATAGAATTTGCCTAAGTAGAAAACTACACAGTGGATTGTGCTGAAAATCGAACTTGATCTTTATTTTATGGTATTTAATAGCTGTGCAAAGTTTAAATAAAATTTGTGACGCGTTTTCAAGTAATCATCTGGAAACCCTTGCAGCATGGAGAGACAGACGGACGGACACTCATATTCATATGGAGGGTATCACATAATACCCCACCAATCAGAGATGCAATTTACACTCTAAAATTAAATGTTATGTAGCTAAAATTCTGCTCGTTTTGAAGTGTCTGTTTTACACAACAAAACTTGGCACCTGAACGCAAATAATTTTAGCATTTTGCCCTATGCGCAAATAATTAAGAGGCTGTAGTCATTAACAAATTTGTAGACATTGTCCTATAGGTTAATTTAGTAATTTACAGTTTTACTCTAGACTTTAATTTTTAACACATAACAGATTATTTTTTTCCAAATTCTTTAAAAAAGGCAATAACTCATAGAGTCATCTAACAATGTTTAACTATGCAATTATTTTTCCTTGATGATTATTTGTGCAACAACAGTTTACCTCTACCTGTTATGCCATTTAAGGTGCAGGGCAAAAAAAATGTTATATAAAGGGCAATAACACCTATAAGGAGTCATCCGACAATTTTCAGAAAATCTTTTTATTTGAAGGCCTTGTCCTTCTGATTATTGTTGTTATTTTTACAGTATTACTCAAGGTCTTACAGTTTCCAATTTCTTAGCAAAAAATGGTAATTTTGTCAAATCATTAATAAAACTATATTCTGACAATTTTAGACCAATACATTGCTGATAATTTTCCAATTTACACGTTTTACTCTATCTGTTATATTTTTTATGTAGCAGTACAAAAATGGAGAATTTTATAAGAATATCGCCATTAAAGGCAAATTTACCTCTATAAGGAGTCATCTGACAATTTCAGACCAATAAAGAATTGTAGTACTTGTATTGCTGATCATTTCTGCAATTTACAGTTTACTCTAGCTATTATAGTTTTCATAACAAATTGTGATTTAAGGGCAACAACTCCAATAAGGAGTGGTCAGCAATTTTGGACCAACAAAGTGTTTTGTAGACATTGTCTAGATGATCATGTAAGCAAGTAACAATGTCACTAGCTCTTATACTTTTCAAGTTATATTGTAAAAACTCGATCAAAATTGTCATTAAACGGCCTTTATGCAACTTCAGACTAATAACAACTATTGAGAGCTTAACGTGCTGATCAATTTGAGATAACAGTTTTCTCTGTAGCTTTTACAATTATTGAGATATTGACCAAAAACAAGTGTTGACATCTATGTTTTTTAGTAACAGTGGACCACTGTCTGTTGATCAACATCCTGTGTAAAAATTTGAAACTAGGAACCCTAAGGATGATTGTGGCCAAGTTTGAAAATAATTGGCCCTGTTGTTTTAGACAAGATGTTTGAAAAGTTTACAACCGACAATAGACGCAAAGTGAGGACAAAAGCTCACCTGGACCACAGTCTAAATACATGAGTTGACCTTTATGTTCTAGTTTTAGTAACTGCAGCCATGTTTTTCTATGGACAGAATCTTAAGGCGTGTATAAATTTTAAATTAGGTAACCGACAGATGATAGTGGTCAAATTTGGCAAGTGGTTTCAGAAGAGAAGATCTGAAAAAGTTAATGAAATTTAAAAGTTTATGACGAATCAAGCTCCTCAGACATTAATTAGGTATGTACCTGTTCTAAGTCGTTCCATACTTTAGTGAAGTCAGAATTTGGTAATCTGTCTATTGGAGAAAATGCTATTTTATTTTTGTAATATTTAATTCTGGCTAAGTCAGCACCCTCGGAGGTATGAGTACTAGGTGGCAACACATCAAAGCCAGCTGCTGGGCGAGATATTGATGTTAAATTACGTAATAAACATATCATCAAAATGACATCAAAATCACTGGAAGATGTATCACCTATATAAGTAAAAAATATTTCTTCAACTTAACATTTGATATATTCATTACATGTTTTGTGTTCCAATCTTTTTTGTTCCTGTTCCTAATTTGTTTCAGATCCACAACATTACCGAGATAACATGTTTAAATATATAGTTTTGACAAACGTTAGGTTTAACATAATAACCTCTAACAGTTACACAATTCCAGAGTATATTTAACCATTACATTGTAACCATGGTTAGAAATCATTATAGAAGCATTTCATGTTTTTCAGGTGTAAACAGTGGTTAAAGAACAACTATCTATAATATATCAGAAAAAGTTAACAATGGCTGTGCATCTTTATGCAGACTTGAACAATTAACCGCCTGTGTGTATAATTTACTTTATTTATACATACAATATTTGTTTATTTATCTTGGGAACATTAACCGGTATACTTATGTAGGATAGGAAAAGCTATTCTTCCCTTAATTTCTAAAACAACATTGCCTGACAACGTTCTTGTGTCCTGTGTTCTGTTTTACTGATGTTGGTTTATGGAAGAAAAGGTACTTTCATGTGCTTTTGGAAAATCAATGTGATCTTGTACTCATGATAGAAATATCTATCACTTGTGGCAGATCAACTGGTCTTTCAAAAAAAACATGTGTAAGTACCTATTATACTAGTTTTTACATGTCATTACATGTTCAATTTATGCTTCTGACATGTGAACATGACATAACATGTAAAACTATAGGAAAAAGTGTTTCTAGAATGTTGTTTACACAAAGATAATTTGGTTGGAGTTACATGTCTATGCGTCTGTCAGAACTTAAAGCCTTATATATGACAAATAAGTCAAAACAGGACAAATGTTGAAAGATCTTACCTTTTTAGGAAACAAAAGTTCCATTTGTGTTGGTCTCAGCCATTTCTTTTCTAAAAGCCCATTCAATTTAGTCTTATTTTTTTGTTAGTATTGTAGCCAAACTTTTAGGAGGGAAGTAATTGTCAAACATTTTCTTGACAGCTTGAGGTGCAACACAATACACTAGTTTGATTATTCGGATAAAATTATCCTCCATCTCTTCTATTGCCATGTCCTAGTAATGAAAAAAAAATTAAAATCAACATTTTGTAAATCCTAATTATATGAAATGTAAATATGAGAGTTTTAATACACCATTTGATTTGGTGCTGTTGTGTTTTGTAAAAAAATAAGAAATAAATATATACTCAATACAAAATCTGATATGCTTATATTTGATGTTAAATCAATGTTCACTAATGATACTTTATACTGTAAGTATTTAGCATTCAGACCTAGAGCCTCCCAGGAGCTTGTATCGCTCACCTGCATCTGAAATCAAGAAACTATTTCTTACCCAGGTTTTCTTTCCTATAAGGAATTCTCCATCACTTCTGTAAAAATCATTAATTTTGACCCTTTAAGGGGAATAACTCCTCTAAAGAGGAGCTTTTAATGCTAATTAAGGAGGTTCCCATAGACAAAAATAGGGCATCTAATGGGACATTAAATGATACCCCGCCACGATATTCATCAATAGTTAAATATACATCCACTATATACTAGTATATAGAGACAGAAAGAAATAAGTTAACTTTCATACTGACCAGAGAATTTCATTATTGCCAAATTTGAAAATTTATAAAGTGGCAAAACTTCAATAATATTTTTCGGATCATCCTGAAAATTGAACTTGACCTGTATTTTAACGTACTCAACAGCTGTGCAAAATATCATTCTAATCCCTTGAGGCGTTTTCAAGTTATCATCTGGAAACCTTCGGGGGAGGGACGGACGGACAGCACCGACAAAACTGAGGGTATAACATAATACCGCGCAACTTCGTGTAGCGGGTAAAAAACAATTCAGCAAAGCTAACTTTTTCTCTAGTTCTAATATTTTTCAAGATTTTGAGGAAAACATCATCAATTTCGACAATTAAAGGGCATTAACTACTACAAGGAGTCAAAAGACAACTTCAACATGTGTTTTGTAGAGCTTTTGATGCTGAAGAAGGAGGTCTCTTCGGTTTTCCTGTATCTATTATACTTTTTGAACTGTAAGGCAAAAACTATATTTTGACACCCCCCCCCCCCGGTTCTATTTTTAGCCAAGGCGGCCATGTTGGTTGATCTGAGGCAATGAATTGTGCAAACTTGGTAGAGGACATTGTATAGATTTTTATAGAAAAGGTAACGCCGGCGACTAACGACGATGGACGCCAAGTGATGGCAATAGCTCAAATGACCCATTGGAATAAAAATGTCAAATTATGTTTTAAACAGTTAAATGCGGCAGTTGAGAAGTTCTCTGTATCTTTTGTCACAATGTCACAATAGTCAAGTAGGCTTTTTGCTGTTTCTAGATTGTGATAGACTAAATGCTAGACTGAAAAAGCAAAATTCTGTTACAAATAAAACTGTTAAAAGGTGGCAATCAGCGTAAAAATATTTATTAAAAGGGTCATTACAATTTTAAAATCTGAATTGGTAAATGTGAGGAATCATGAGTGTACCCTATTTAAGTTACAAGAAGACAAAATAAAATTTGAAAAATGTAAATAATGTATTAACATTTGGCAAGAGAAAATGGAATGGCATCAATTATTGTAAACAATATTTGATATTTTAACCCTTCAGCAGCAAAACTGGCATCTTAAAGAATGCATTTAAAGCCAGAAATCAGCTTAATTAATTGTCAAAATTAAATAAGCACAGCAATATATTTTGTAAACAACACAATATTATTAATAATTTGATTTTTTCTATTATGCTTCATGACGTTTTAGATAGAGTCAATCGTTTGTGTTAACAGATTCAACGTTTTATTTGAGACTAACCACATGCATTTCAAATGTACAGTTATGCATGCAAAATGTAAAAGACAGTATTAAAAGAGAAACACATACAAGTGCCCTTCTAATTATGAAACTATTATAAATAACAGGGCGGTAAAGAAGTGACGACTAACCGGAATGGCAACAATTTTTATACGAAATGTGTTTTGTAGAGCTTTTGATGCTGAAGAAGGTAGGTCAATTCGGTTTTCCTGTATCTGTTATACTTTTTGAACTATAAGCAAAAAACTGTATGTTGACCCCTCTGTTCTATTTTTAGCCATGGCGGCCATGTTGGTTGGTCTGAGGCCATGGTTTGGGCAAACTTGGTAGAGGGCATTTTACTGATGATGTATGCAAAGTTTCAAAGCAATCCCTTCAGTGGTTTTGGAGGCGAAGATTTTTGAAGAAAAGTTAACGACGACGACGGACGACGACGGACGCCAAGTGATGGCAATAGCTCACATGACCCTTCGGGTCAGGTGAGCTAATAAGAGATGGGTACCCCCAAGTGTAGCGAATGGAAACACAGACCCTACTATCAATGATGGAAGCATTATATACGGTATCCCCCATTTTCAATTGGGGCATAACATGTAACATACAATCTTATGTCTAAAAAATGCTTAAGGACCTTCTTAGAAACAGTGGTGTATATACAGTCGAACCTCGTTGTCTCGAACTTGGTTGACTCGATACCTGTATATATAAAATCTAGAGGATTATGTAACGATACAATTGAAAATAAATTAATTAATAAAAAAATACACGTATATATATTATGTAAATGTCTCCCTATAAATATAAGTGATGATACCGTATAGCGGGTTATTTTAGCGGGTGTAAAATTTGGCGGTTTTTAGGTCAAAATGTATTGCAAAAAATTTGGTGGTTTTAATTTTGGCGAATGGGCAAAACCATAGAAAAAAATTAGGCAGTCTAGCAATCCAGGATAACATGTGTTTGTGTATTTTCCAATTGGAACGTAAGTAAACAAGGGACTACATAGGAAGGGGAAGGAAACAGGCTATATTTCATGTAAAAAGAAAGAAACTTTATTACGGATGGAAATTTATATACAGGCTGGCATTTATCTGTTTTTCCTCCATAAATAATCTGACGAGGAAGAAATTCTCATTAAATAAAAACGATTTCATCCTGTTCAGGTGTTTAGTTTTCCAATGTTTTTAAAATATTTTTTTACAAATCTACCAATTTTCTATAAGTTATAATTGATAATTTTAATTTTGTATACACAGGTAGAATCACGTTACATACCAATTTCATAATAATGACAGATTTATTAATTGTGTGGTTTGAGGTAGTGCTTATCAGCATGTTTATTTAACAGTTTAAATGACAGTTAATTGAGGTGTCAATTTGACAACTAGATCCCAATCAGGCCTTTGATCTTTAAACACAGGTAAAACAGATGAATAGATTTGTTGATTAGTCAAAATAATTTAAGACATTTTGCGCAGATATTGACCAATTTAGCCGTAGGACATTAATGAATAATTTTATTAAATCTAACCTTTAATTAACACAATCTTAGGTAAAATACATGACAAATGACCATGTTATTGATTAAATTTACAATAACGATTGTCTACCAATAACGATTGTTTACCAGAGTTTCTAAAATCATAAATTTTAGCGGTTTTTATTTTGGTGATTTCAGTTCAACCGCTAAAATACGCCAAAATTTGCACCCCGCTAAAATAACCCGCTTTACGGTATAAGCTTCTAAAAGATTCAAATGTAAAATAATTTATTTCTGTAAATACTCAAGGGCTTAAGTTGCCGAGTGGTGAAGGTAGTATTCACCTTCTATTGATCGAATGCCTACCAGCACTTGTTTGAATCTTACTGCTGCCAAGGTGTGCTCAACTTCAATCTTGATTGACAATGATTAACAGCCTCCTACAATTCTGCTTCCTCCTCCAATAAAAACAGGACACCCCAATATAGTTGAAAAATTGCTGAAAGTGGCACTAAACACCATTAAAACACAGGGATCTGTACAAATCGATTTACATGCGCTTTCGAATGATACTGGGTCGATTTTGTTTCAGCGAATCCCACATACACTAAAACAAAATCGACCCAGCATCATTCAAAAGCGCAAATGGATTTTTTTTATAGATCCTGTTATTTAGGACTGTATGAGGCAACATATCTCTATAAACAGAATGCATGTAAACTAGTTTGTTTTAAATTTAAACAACGTGTTAATAGCTTATACTAAAAGACAAACTGCCACTGTAGCCGCAGATTTTAGTACCGGAAGTGGACAATAGGTGGCGTTTTTTAAATTGGAAAGTCGTCAATTGTTCTTTGTTTCCACATATTAAAAAATGGATTTTTCATGTTTAGAATTGAGGGAGCTCCCACTACTTTTCCACTGTGCACTGCCAGCCCCCCCCCCCCCCCAATTTCACTTGTGAATAAATTTCAATGAATCCTGTAATTAAATGCCAAACTGATAAAACATAAGATGATACTCACTAGTGAGTATTTGTACACTTCAGCAGATGAAACTTATATTTTAATAACAGACAAACAGGTATTGTATATCCGAAAACCACACATTTTTAACTTTCAGCCTTGATATTTCCTCCTAAATGTTATGAATTGTGATACCTCATCTCATTACCTATCTTTTGATATATAGAAACCCATGGTTTTGCATAAAATTGAAAAGCTGTAGATCTGTGACGTTTTTTAAACTATGCTATATATGGGAGCCACCCTCCTCTTTTACTAAACAGGTCATAAATAACGTAAAAAAACATGCTAGCATAGAAAATCATTGCTATTTAAATGTATGCACAGATTAAAAGATCAAGAAAAAATGGCAAAAAAAAAGTACATAAAAACCAAGAAACAAAAGAATGTAAGGAGAGAAGAAACCACTGTTTCAGCTTTATACACACAGATGCACCTTTTTATTCAACCCACATAATAATAATACATAATAAATAATACAATTTCTATAAAATTGCTTAAAATAACATGAGATGTTATTATTAATATTTTAACACATATTTTGAACTTTTCCACAGTAAGATGCAATGCGGCAAATGGCTGGATAAATGGCAAGGATAACTCCTATTTTTAAGGAGACATAACTACAGACCATTTCTGTATTACCAATCGTCAGTTAAGTAATAAAGACATGTTTTCAATATTCTTTATGATTATTTGTCTATAAATAATTTAATTACAAACTGTCAGTTTGGTTTCATGCTAAAACACTATGAGAAACTGTTTTAAATAGTTTAAAGGATTGGTGGCTCAAAAATATAGTCGAAGGAAAGTTGACAGGGGTATAATTTATAGACCTCAGTAAAGCCTTCGATACTGTCAACCAAATTGTACTATTACAAAAACTTAAAATATTTGTGGGACCTCGGTGGCCGAGTGGTTAAGGTAGTTCGTCTACTATTGATCATGTGGTCTTTCCACACTGCGGTCATGGTCTACTCAACTACATTCTTAACTGACAAGGACTGCCAGTGTTCCTACCAAAGGTCAGGTGTTTTTCTCCAGGCACTACGGCCTCCTCCCCCAATAAAAACTGGACGCCATTATATAGCTGGAAAAATGCTGAATGGCGTTAGTTAAACACCATTCAAACAAACAAACAAACACTAAAATATTTGGTATCAAGAGAAAATAGTTTGAAATGGTTTAAATCATATCTTTCACACAGACAACAATGTGTGGGTTGGAATGGCATGTTATCAGAACCAAAAGACTTTGCCATAAGTTGTCCTCAAGGATTCATTCTTGAGCCATTGTTTTTTTATTTTAGTTGTTAATGATTATCCAGGGCCCAGCGCCATAAAACAAATTTTTGCTGAGAATTTTTTAATTCTCAATTTCATCCAATCAAATCTTTCCTTTTCCCTTGTTGTCATGGTAATTGAGTAAATTTTCGCGCTGAGCAAAATATTTTTACTCAGAAAGGTTTTATGGCGCCCAGGCCAGATTGTTCGCTTCATTCTCATGCATCCTTATATGGTGACGATATATCACAAAATGTTATTAATAAATGCATAAATGAAAGTGAAAGAAAATATTATTATTTCTAAAATGGATGAATTGTAAAAAACTTACTATGAATCTTACAAGTGTCAGAAGTGATTTAAATATAGAATACAATTGTATCTGTGAGCTAATACAGGTACTCACTAGTGACACCCCCGCCAAAATGCATTCGATAAACAGGAAGTAAATGACCAAGGAGAATAAAATTGCTATACACCATATGATACTATAGGATAAAGCAATATGCAAAATATCAGGCTTCTGCATCCTATAGTTTCTTAGAAACCCGAGACAAATTTTGTTAAGGATAGAATCATAATAATAGGTTGACTATTTACAAGAAGCGTCTTAAAACTTTTTGTCTACAGCAGCTCTGTTTAAAAAGTATAAATCAGATATTTTTCCACATTTTAACTATTTTTGTACTTTAAGGTCAAAGGCTTAAAGTGCTGTAAATTAAAATAAAATCCTTAAAATTACAGAAGAAAGCTGCACATATTATAGTTATATATTAAATGTACACAATATTATGACAGAATCAAACATTTTATCTAACCAGTTGAGATGGATGCCAATGTCTGATTACTTTATGTATAGACTAGAGGCTCCCAGGAGCCTGTATCGCTCACCTGAACCTGAAACCAAACAACCCTTTTTTATATAGAATTTTGTTCCTATAAGGAATTGACCAACACTTCTGAAGAAGTCATTAATTTTGACCTTTTAAGGGAAATAACTCATATAAGGAGGAGCTTTTGATGCTTAGGAGGGAGGTTCACTTGAAATTTGCTGTACCTGTTAAACTTTTTTAACTATCAGCCAAAAACTCCCCTGACCCCCCCTCCCTTTTATATTTTAAGCCAACGTAGCTATGTAGGTAGTCAGCTGTAATGATTTGCACAATTTTGGTAGAGGACATCCTAAAGATGATGTGTGCAATATTTCAAAGCAGTCCTTTCATTGGTTAAAGAGAGAAGATTTTTAAAAATCAATTAAAATTCATTAAAAAAATGTTCTAAGAGAATAATTCCTAAACGGTTAGGGGCCTTGGTGGCCGAGTGGTCAAGTTAGTTCGTCTACTATTGATCACGTGGTCTGTCAACACTGAGATTGCGGGTTCGATTCTCACTGCAGGCAGGGTGTACTCGACTCCAATCTTAATTGACAAGGATTGCCAGTTTTCCAACCGCAGGTCGGGGGTTTTCTCCGGGTACTCGGCTTCCTCCCCCAATAAACACTGGACGCCATGATATAGCTGAAAAATTGCTGAAAGTGGCGTTAAAACACCATTCAAACAAACAAAAACCTAAACGGTTAATCAGAAAATCTTGACCCTAAAGTCATTTTTGTAGCCCTCATAGAGCAGAACAATTATGCTAACTTTTTCTCCAGTTCTAAAAATTTTCAAGATTTTGTGGCAGAAATAGCAACTTCGACACAATGGAGTGTTTTGTAGAGCTTTCGATGCTGATGAAGGCTGGTCTCTTCAGTTTTCCTGTATCTGTCATACTTTTCGAAACTATAAGCCAAAAACTGCATTTTGACCCAACCTCCCACCCCGTTCTATTTTTAGCCATGGCAGCCATGTTGGTTAATCTGTGGCCATGGTTTGTGCAAACTTGGTTGAAGACATTTGACGGATAAAGTTTCAAAGCAGTACTTTCAGTGGTTTCAGAAGAGAAGATTTTTAAAAAATCAATTAAAACCGATTAAAAAAACAGTTCAAGTGGAATAACTCTTAAACAGTTTATCAGACAATCTTGACCCTATAGACATTTTTGTAGCTCTTATAGAGCAGAACAATCAAACACTGCTAACTTTTTCTCTAGTTCTAATAATTGTCAAGATTTTGAGGCAAAAATGGCAAAAATCATCAATTCTGACAATTAAAGGGCAATAACTCCTACAAGGAGTCGTCATACGACTTTGACCCAAAGGAGGGTTTTGTAGAGCTTTTGATGCTGAAGAAGGAAGGTCTCTTCGGTTTTCCTGTATCTGTAATAATATTTTGACCCCCCTGTTCTATTTTTAGCCATGGCGACCAGGCATTTTTTTATGAACCAAAAATCCAAACGATAGTTTGGTAAAGGACATGCTAAGCAACAACCATACTAAGTTTGGTTGCATTCTGTCAAGTGGTTTCAGAGAAGAAGATTTTTGAAAAGTTGAACGGACAGACGACGGACGGACGCCAAGTGACGGCAATAGCTCACACGGTCAGGTGAGCTAAAAAGCAATTTGAGTAATAGTATTAAAACATTAAACCAGTTAAGGTGTCATCCATAATTGTGAACCATTTTCATAAGTGTGCAAACCGCACACTTGAGGCAGGGGGTTAAAAATTTCGACAGTTTTGTGTACACTTTTTTTTATCTTCAGAAATTTTTCGTTTCAGTGGAGTTTGTTTTTTATATTAGTTTAATGGTTGATGTACACTTTTTGATGGGGGGGGGTGGGGGGTCTCAAAAAGTGTGCTTTTTGCACACTTGTGAAAATGGTTGACAATTATGGACGACCCTTAACCCCAGAATGTTTATATGTTTTTAAATATTAAATGTTAGTTCTATACACACTAGACGAAGTGAAAGTAATTCTATAATCGTTTCCAGAGCTCGAACTGAATATTAAAAACATTCTTTTGTCATCTAAGGCAGTTAATTATGAAACTAATAACAACCAAATGTTAGAAATTGTTCAACACTGGAAAGTTTTAAAACCAGGTACTTAGAAAACTATTTTGCTGTGTCTAACATTGGTATATCAAGAAACTAAATATTGTTATTTTTGTATTATCTGCTTTATGCTATGTTATAAACTATGTAGTAAATTAGTATTTTTTAATTTATGCTATAAATTATGTAGATAAATACAGGTCCATATTGTAGACTAGTCATTTGGACTGAATATGATGTTCTGTTTAAATAAAGGATATTATTATTGCCACATTAGATATGAAATAAAATTTAAAAAGTGGTCCTTGCAATGATAATCTATACAAAGTATGTTTCTATTTAATCCATATATCTCTATAGCAGAAGAATTTGAATTTACATTTTGTCAATATAAGCATACATATTTGGTAAGATAAACAAAAATATATTTGTTTGTTTAAATGGTGTTTAACGCCACTTTCAGCAATTTTTCAGCTAAATCATGGCGTCCAATTTTTATTGGGGGAGGAAGCTGGAGTACCCGGGGAAAACCCCCGACCTTCGGTAGGAAAACTGGCAATTCTTGTAAATTCAGATTGGAGTCAAGTACACCCTGCCTGCAGTGAGAATCGAACCATAAATCTCAGAATTCACAAACCACGTGATCAATAGTAGACGAGCTACCTTCACCACTCGGCCACCGAGGCCCCAACAAAAATATAATTAAGTGCACCATTTCAATATAATTATTGAGACTAGTTCAAATTTTAATTTTGACCCATTAAAATTTTTTTTATAGTATATGCCCACAAGTTAATAGTAACAGCTGCCAATACTGATGAAAAGGCCAACAATGGTTTCCAATTAGTTTCAAGAAAGTCTTTTTTAATTACTGACAAGAAAATGAAATGTGGATCTTTCATCAAATTGGAGAGAAAAATTATATGATTGAATATTGGATATTTTACCTCTAAAGTCTCTCCAAACCAGGTCTGAAAGAAATCTTTGGTACCATGCATTGAATTGTGTTCTTCACAGAAATATTCCTTGCGTTTTGTCTTGTAGATATCTATCAACTCTGTGTAGCTTTTCCGTCCAGCAGCAATGTGTATGTCACCATCAGCACACTTGACTTTAACATCATAGGAAACCCTTCTAGGTTCATATTGGTATTTCACAGTGTTTATAACTGACTCCAATTCTTCCGACATGGACTTACACTTTCCTTTCTCAAGTTTTGTCAATTGCCATATTTGCATTGCAATTGTGTTTTTAGAAAAACACAATAGAAATTTATTGGACTTATTATTATCAAGATAGAACACTCCCATACCATGATACAAAGCTACTCGTCCAGATGATGATTCAGTACAAACAGAGTATTGTTTGATGTAATGACAAAGGATGTGTTTAAAAAAGTCAAAAGGCATAAAGTCAAACTGGATACACAACCATGGTGTGGGTGTACAGGAATCACTCGTTTCACTTAACACATCACAGATTTCATCCCAAGAGATTTGTTTGTTTACCATACATGGCATATAATAAGACTGTACAACTTGCTTCTGTCTATCTTCAGTAGAAACTGAAATCTTGGCAATTATATCAAACATTTCCATTACTTCTAATAAATGATCCTTGTGCTTGACAAAATTATGTTTTTGTTCTTGTTGTAAGTTTTATAATAAGGGATGGTTTAAGCTCTCCTGTTTCTTCTATTGTTTTCCATTCCTCTGTCAGCTTTACATCCTTATCATATTTATCAGGTAAAAAACATTTTAATGCATCTGCCAGCCATTTTGGATTGAGTATAATATGGTCATTTAAACTTTCAAAGTATATGATGTTACCAATTTCATGATGATACTTTAGGTATAGGCTGACTTCATTTTGGTTTTTAATTGAAAATTCGGATGCAAAGTCGACCATATCAGACCAGGGTAATATGTTGACACCAGCTGCCCGAACAATATCTAATGTTTGTTGTAAGAGAATCCAGCTTAATGGTAATCTTTCTCCAAACGTTTCTATATTCTTTCCATACTCTAAAAAAATAGATTCGCGTAAATTATCAAAGTCTTCATCTAATGGTAAAGTGTTTGAGACGTAGCAAATGCGTCGCAAATGAGGTTTTTTCACTTCATTATCCAGTACTGATGTTAGCTGTTTTTCAAACTCAATCTTTCTTTCACTCAACTTAAATAAATACATAACAGAAATAGAGCATTTAGTGGTAGATTAAAAGCTACCAAGCCACGTTGCATTGTTTTTAATATTTATGAACACATTTTACTGAATTACAAAATAGCTTATAGAAAGAAAATTTTTACCTTGACCTTGGACCTATAAAAATAATTTCAAATTGGAACAACTAAAAAACTATAAATGGGATTATGCTGAAAATTCAACTTCATCTTCATTTGTATTTAACAGCTGTACAAAGTATTACTAAAATCTTTTTTCCCGTAATCTTTTGTAACAATCCAATTTAGAAACCGTCAACTGTTGACCAAAACTTAGAGTGTACCATGAGACATTTTATGGGGAATTGAACTCCTATAAGAAGTTGTCTAACACATATGCACCAATAAATTTGAATATAAAATATATTCTCTTGCTCTTACAGTTTTCAAGATATTGGGGAAAAATGAGAAAAATTGACAATTTTGACTTTTTAGTGGAAATAAATCCTCTAAGGAATTGTCACACATCTTCATCTCAATTAGAAATCGTGTAGAGCATTTGTTGCTGCGGAAGGAGGCTCACTTCAGATTTCCTGTACCTGTTATATTTGTGAATTATAAGCCAAAATTGGGCATTTAATGGGACATTAAATGATTCGTGGAAACGTTTCATCGTTTTTAATATTCATGAACACATTTGACTGAATTACATCAGCATACAGTTTTCATGATATTCAGGAGAAATCCGTCAGACAGATATGGCCAGATTTAGTTAAACAACAAGAAGTAGGTAAGCGACAGACCCGAAATCGAATCCCAATGCTGATGCTGCATACCAAATTTCAAGAGAATGTGATTAGTAGTTGCTGAGTTACGAAAAAATGTTCCCCGCCAGCACGCCCCCCGCCTGACATTCCCCATACTATAACCCGGATTTTTCACTCTGCGAAATCCGGCCAAAAAATGGCCCAGTCGTTTCAGTGGAGAAGATTTTGAAAAAGTTTACGATGGACGACAGACGACAAAAACAGATGCCAAGTGATGACAAAAGCTCACAGTGAAAGCTTCGTACACATTTGTGATGATCTACTATTGAACAAAATTTATTAAACCATGTTATAGACTTTAATTTATGGCACAAAAAACTGATTATTTTGTCCAAATTCGAAACAAAAAGGACAATAACTCCTTTAAAGAATCATCTAACAATTTTTGGCTAAGGAATATTTTGTGGGCCTTATTACTTTGCTGATCATTTGTGCAATTTTCAGTTTCAATCTAGCTGTTATGGCATTTAAGTTAAAGGGCAAAAACTACAAATTTCATCAAAAATTTTTATTAAACAGAAATAACTCCTAGAAAAGAGACATCTGACAATTTAAGGCAAATAAAGTGAATTTTAGAACTTGTATTGCTGATCATTTTTGCAATTTACAGTTTCACTCTAGCTCTTATAGGTTTAAGGTTACAGGACAAAAATGGAAAATTTCAGAAGAAATCATTATTAAGGAAAATAACTCATATAAGGAAACATCTGATAATTTAAGACAAAAAAACTGAATTAGGACTTGAATTGCTGATCATTTCTGCAATTTACAGTTCACTATAGTTGTTATAGTTTTTAAGTTACAGGCCAAAAGCAGAAAATTTCATAAAAATATTGTCATTCAAGGGCAATACCACCTTTAATGATTTATCACATAATCTCAGACTAATTAAAAGTGAATTGTAGAACTTTTATTGCTGATCATTTTTGCAATTTACATTTTCACCCTAGCTGTTACAGTTATAGGTTACAGGACAAAAATGAAAAATAATAAAAAATTGTCATTAAAGGACAATAACTCATATAAGGAGTCATCTGACAATATCAGACTATTTAAGTGAAATGTAGGGCTTGTATTGCTGATCATTGTTACGGTTTACAGTTTCACTCTAGCTGTTACAGTTTGTATGTTATAGGACAAAAACAACAAATTTTATAAAATTACAGACCAACTGTTCAGTTGAACATTTGAGGGTCTTCCCACCTTTAATTTAAAATGATGTTAATCTTCAAACCGGAGGCCCCAGAGGGTTGAAAATCTATTAAATCATAATATACCCGTATTTGCCTCCCCACTTTTGTGCTGAGGTGTGTTCGATTGAGTGAGCTTAAATTCTCCAGTTATTTTCCATTTAAATGTTCAAAGTAAAGGCTTTAAAATAAATTGGCGGCAACAGCTACAACCCCCCCTTTTCCGGCTTGTTTGTTTGTTAGCTTTATATGTGTAACAGGAGGCCTATCTGCATTTGGTGACCTTTTGAAAAATTACTTTTTTTAAATGTCACAGAAAACTGTTGCACTCCTGACAATTTTGGCATGTTTTGGGATAACTTATTTGTTTTCTAAAATTTCTTTCAAGATTTTTTGCAGACATGTTCTCCACAACTAGACATACATTTGCAACTATTTAGAAATAATATATCTATTAATTTGACAAAATTGGGGAACCATAACCTGTTGGGGTCATTTTTTTAAACAGTCCATATATTCATTTTGTTCTTTCACAAATATCCAATTGAAAATGTTAAGATATATTAAATTTGTTCCCAGCAATATAACAAAATTACCTCAGTACTTTTTAAAGAAGGAATTTCCTTCTTTTAATTTTTTTTAGCCTGGGGTGTCAGGAGTGCAACAAAATCAGGCTAAACATAGTATTTGTTCTACAATCTATCATTTTCAAATGGTTTAACTTTATCCTATCCAGGGATAACTTGTAATTACAATTTAATAATTTTGTTGCCATATGCAAAAATACAAACTACCTTTGACTTACATTGTTCATAAAATAGCAGAAAGTTATATGAAGCGTAACATTGTTAAACTGAATTAAAATGTATAAAAGTTAAAGTTGTTTAAAATTTTCGAATTTTGATCAATAAAATATTATAAAAACTGTATTTTTTACTTTTTCATTGATTTCTTTTTTGATTTATTAACTTCAACGTATACACACTTGAAAATTGTGAACAAAAACTTACTATGTTCATGTTTAAATTTGACTAGTTTCACATCTTGGGGTCATTTGTTTTTACACAGCCCATTTACTAAATGTTATACCATTTTGAAAAAACAAGCCCGATGATTGGCTTTTTATGAAGCTACTAATGAAATCCTCCCTGATTGTGATTAAGCAGATTCTCTCTCTTCATTGTTCTTTGATTTTGGATGCAAAAAGTTTATTGGTTTGCTGTTTCCCCACCGACATTTCTAATAGTTGGTAAGTAGGTAGGCAATATTTTTGCTGTCAGATTGAAATGTAGGTTATATAATACACAAAATACTTAACACCGAGGAAACTGTCAAACTAGAGGCTCATATAAGAGCCAGTATCTTTATCCTTAATTTTCTTGCAAATTTCATACATGTGATATTTCTCTCAGCCCAATGTGTGAGACTGGACTCAATTTTGTGTGAGATTTGATGATTTTGTGTGAGATATTTAGTCGACACTGATTTTGCATTATTATTAGCGTTTTCATTCTTTGATTTTGTTTGTTGTTTTGTTGTTTCATCTTATTGTTTAACCAAGTGTATGATTCTTCTCTGTTGTTCTTGGTGGAGCCTGTATTGGATATGTTTGTCATCTCTTGGACTGTACCTGACACTCATGAAATGAATAAAAGTTGAAGTATTTCTTCAAGTTTTAGCTCTTTGAAAGTTGTAAATCTGGAATTTTGTAATATTTGTTATATAAAAATTATAGCCAGCATTATGTACATGAATGTTCCCATTTAGCTGACCTTACAAATCTATCATGAGTTAATAGTAGAAATTGTTGTACAAAATAAACATTAACATTTTTTTTTCTTTGAACTAATTCTTAATTCATTAATTAAAAATATTATTTTGTGTTTGAATTAATTCTTAATTAATTAATTAACTTGTATTTACCCCTAAAAACATAGTCACTTAATTTCCAAATTAATTTTGACCATATTCCTTAATTTAGTAACACCCAAAATAATCAATAGTGTAATTTCGATTATCTCAGGATTTATCTACCGGTCAATGAAAAATCTACTGTAAACAAAGATGGCGGCTTACGAAAAATAGCAAGAATTGCGTGAGTTTTTGTCTCACGCCGTGAGATATCACATGTATGGCAAATTTGGATATTAAATGCTAAAGAGTTTATGTTAAGATGTTGTTTCTATGAATGTTGCCATGATGAATTTCCAATCAGCACCAATTTGTATGACAGGTTATGAGGAACTTTCATGTTTCCTCATAGGTTACTATGTAGAATGATGTTCCATGGTGGCAGCTATCTTGTATACATATTTGGAATCAAAACAGAAAACTCAAAATTAGTAGAGGACCATCTGAGGTACATTTCTACAATATCACAATTCCTTCAGCCAAGCGGTTTGAGGAAAAGAATTTTGAAATTTCAGCTAATCAGAATGCATTTGCAGCTCTGGCAGCCATGTTAAATTTCCTATCAACTCGAACAACCAAAATAATAAGATGAGACATATCCTGGAAATAAACAAATGGCACATCAGGGCTGGCGTTGGAGGGCGACTCAGGCGAAAAAGTCACCTTATCCTGGCCCCACTTTTTCCTCGATCATCTTAAAAAGCAACGAGAAGTCGTCCTTTCATTTTGTAGAATCGCCTGATGTCGCCTTTCAAATTTTATTCCCATGTTGTAAAATCTTCATTTTTTGATACCGCAACGTGTTTATTATGTTTATGCGCCACAGTCAACTGGTACCCTTGTTACTTTTTTTGGTATATAAAGGTTTAAAATACGACCGGAAACCAGTTCAGAGAAAAGAACTTGTGAACGTTTTTACGGAGTGGATATGAATTTGGTGCCGGAGATTGCAAATATACAATGCTGACAGTGTTGAAATACAATCTGATTAAAATCAGCTGTTATGTTGTGTTGAAATGAGAATTGCAATTATAGAAATTAGTAAAAAATAGTGTTTTGGCATTTACTTTTAACACATTTAAGTTAAATATGTTTAAATACTTTTAAAAGATGTGTCACAATGATGTAATTTTCTACTTCTAGTTCTAATAGTACTTCATTATAATTCAATCAAAGTGTAAACCAATGACAAAAAAACATTTTTTTAATGAACAGTTGTTTTATTGTTATGTTTAATACATGCATTTATGAAAATGTGTGCTAATAGTTAATCAAATCTTTGATACCTTATCCTCAATTAAATAAACTGCTAAAAACATGTAAAAATAAAAAATTTCAAATGCCAAATTAACACAAAAAAACCTAACAAAATAGGACACTTTCGCGACATATAATGCAACTTCTCCCTGTTCTATCCTCACTTCTCCATGTCAGCCCCCCAAAAGAGAAGTGACTTCTCCCTATTATTTTGACCCAGTGTGATCCCTGCACATACTCCATTAAAAAGGGCATAAAAACATTTGAAAATTAAAGTTTGTTTTTGCACACAAAAATGATGTCTCCCCCTGTTCATCATGTGGATTTTCAGCAGAAATCTTATTCCCATAACTCCCACAACATTGCTAGATACCAAATTCCTTAAATTTTGATGCCGTAGTTTAAGGGGAGTTGAGCAGAAACCATGATTTGTAAGGATTTCTGGACAAAATTCCAGTTCAAAACACCATAACTCCCACAAAATTTTGAGGTTAAAAATTTCCCTGTAATATGCACAACAATATATGGTGTACTTGCTTGATTCCAAATTGCGCAAAATTTGGTTCAGAAGGAGTTGAGCAGAAACCATGATTTTTGAGGAATTTTTGGAAATTTCTATTTTCTATTAACTCCCACAAAATTGTAAGGATCAGAATTTCCTGGTAATATGCACAACTACATATGGTGTACTTGCTATGTACCAAGTTTCCCAAAATTTTGTTCAGTAGTTTCAGATAAGTTGACTGAAAACTACGATGAGGATTTTGTTGGAAAATTCCAAGTTCAAAGGGTCATTTCCTGGTAATGTGCACAACTATATATGGTGTACTTGTTACATATCAAGTCTAATAAAATATTTGAGTAGTTTCAGAAGAGTTGAGCAAAATGACGGACAGCACAAAGTGGGGGGGGGGAAACATAATCAGTTAAATATGCAAAATCTTTTCAAGTTTTATTGGTATATGTAATACAGTTTTAATCAGAAAGTGGAAGTTTGAGAATATCTAAAGATCCAGGTATCCAAGTATTTTCTGTGAACCATTGGTCGACTTGAGGGTGATTGTAAAAAATAATACTGGTGAGTGGCAAATATGGAATTATTGCTATCATGACATTTTCAGTATGAGCATGTTACAAATGCAAAGGTGATTGTATATAACTGATATTAACACAATCAACAACCTAGTCTGAAAGATATTCCTCACTTAATGAATTATTTTTTGTTTCCAATGATTTAAACAAAAATTCGAAGTGACCAAAAAAGCGTTTTTAGCTAGTCTGTTGGAAAAAGCAAACCAACAACTTTTTAAGGCTTGCCTTGTTTGTTATCTGCAATTCATATTTGAAACATTTTTTTCTAAAATATTACCAATGTATCATAAATTATATGGAATTTTTATAGGGCTTATACCTGTCAAAGTTTGTGGAAAATAACATAGACTTATGAACCGAATTTGATTTATCAGTGTATTTTTACCAGAATTTCAGAAAAATTGTCAATTCGACTTATGGGTTAAATCGACCACATATCCGAAATATATGGTACATAATTATAAGAGTATGTATATACTTCATCATGTGAGTCTACATTAATTTGTGTTAATATATCAATAATATTTAGCCAGCAGATCAATGTTGTTCTATTAGTGTGGGAAGAAATAGACTATCAACAGTTTCAGTGTAAATACTAACACAATAACCTCGGATATGCTGGAAACAGATAACATGTAAAGTTTATATATACATCCTCTTTACACTTGTCAATACCAGTACACACAACAATAACGGGAGGATTGAGATGCTCTCCAGTAGAATCCTTTGTATTCTTACTATAAGAATGGATACTATTAAACCAGAAATTAACGTAATCTGAAAAGGAGAAATTAAAAAATTTTTAACTGCAGTTCATCAGTCCAGACATCAAATCTAGAAAATTGCATGTCCCCAATACTAACGTTAAACATAATTTATAGTGTTATTTTAATGTTATCTTATGTCAGACAAGATGGATTGATGGATAGGCCAAATTTTGCTGCCATAGTAATCTGATTCTAGTTTCATGTTTTGTTTTGTCAGATTAACACGAGAATTTATTCCCATTGACTGCTTATGACGGAATAAAAAAAACTCTAACTTTAATCTTTTTAGTTAAAACATGAGGCACATCTCTTTAACATGATCTTAGAATGAAGCAGTGCCAAATAGCTTGACACAATCTGTATTAAAATTACCATTTTGTCTTTCAAGTTATTGTTTGTTGCTGCCATGACATGATTTAACTTGGTAATTTACCATATATGGATAGCTATGAGCATACTATTTCCCAACCATGTTGCATGCAGGAAAATTAAGACATCTTTAGTAACAAATCCCAGCTGCTACACTTATTTGTTGCTTCTGTTTAATATCACTTCATAAATCATGTTCAAAATAGAGTTCCCACAAGGATTTTCATATAAATTTTTAGGAAATTTCGAATGACTTATTTCCATGGTTTTTTTTAAATATTTTCAGGGTTATTTTAAATGGCGCAACATTGTCAGTTTCAAAGACCAAAATGCAATATTGTTTCAAAATACTGTTCATGAAAATGTTCAAATGACTTCTCAAGTCCAAATAGATGACAATGGCCTCTTAATTATTTCCGTATTGAGGAAACTATTAACATTTTTTGCTCTGACTGGGGCACCAAGTTTCGTTGAGTAATGAGAGACCCCTCAAAACGAGCGAAATAATTTCAGTTATATAAATATCACATTAAATTTTCGGTGTGTCATGTCAGATAAAATTTTTTGCAAATTTAGAAACCCGAATGGGTAACTCTAGGAAACTCACAAACACCCATGAAATAGTCCAGAAATGGGCTTTGCACAATTTGCTGAAAAATAACCAATACATTTAACAAATTATATAAATAAATTTATTTATCAATTCTGTATGAAACTGCTTTATAAATACAGCTCTAATATCTAAATTCCATTGAATAATAAATCCACTGTCCATGCTACAGCTCAGCACAGCCAAATATCAAAATAAGAACTAATTTCCTCTCCCTCAGCATGCTCAGTCAAAGGTCATTTACAGAGCCGTTGTCAGATGTATTTCTATTCAAACCTTAGTTGCAAATTATCTTGCACTTTTAAAGGTTACAATGGGGCAGCCAAACTGTTATGTAAAAGGGTATGATAAAAACTGAATCCAGGTCACTTTTCAATGTAAATCCCCGACTTTTCAAGACCTTTAACAGGAAATATCCTGTCTTTTTAAAAGTTTTTAAAGTTGTGTGTCATTTTTTCCTGTGTACAATTAAAATGAACTCCATAGTGAATCTTTACTCATTTGTATACCACAGTAAGAATTCATAAGAAGTCATAAGTGTTGTCCTAAGTAATTTAAGCGATTTTGATTGGTTCAAAATAACACTTAGGACATATCGTAGACTAACAATTTTTATGTGACAATAACCACAGGCTTTTACAGGAATTGAATTGCAGCTTTATTGCCAATGTAATATGGAACAAGTTTTTAGCTGAATAGCTGTTATGCCTAGCGGTACACTAAACTAGAGTAAAAAAAAACCTGTGAGCAATGCTCACCATTGATACCCCCCGCTTCCCAATTACTTTGAAAATTCAGGTGTTCTTAATAATGAAATTGAAACTTTATCTAGTTAAACGTGAAGGCGAAGTTGCAGATAAAACATGTAACCCTCCCCAATCCCCCAAAGAATGGCATCCCCTATGTCAATGAAAAAGTCCATGTTTTTCTAAGGGAAACCTCCAATAATATTCTGATCAAAATGTTTAATATCCAGTGCACAATGGCAATATGTGACCAAGATTCTGTGTAAGTTTCAACAAATTCCATTAAGTGGTGTAAGAGGAGTTGCAAATAAAAGATGGGTATCCCCTTATGTCCATGACCAAGTCCATTCTTTTCTATGGTAAACCCCAAATATCATTCCGATCAAAATAATAAATATCTCCTGCACAATGGCACTATGTGACATGGATTCTGTGTAAGTTTCATCAAATTCCATTCAGTGGTGCAGGAGGAGTTGCACATAAGAGATGGGTATCCCCTTATGTCAATGACAGTCCATGTTTGTCTATGGGAAACCCCAAATATCATTCCGATCAAAATGTTAAATATCTCCTGCACAATGGCACCATGTGACATGGATTCTGTGTAAGTTTCAACAAATTTCATTCAGTGGTGTAGGAATGAGTTGCACATAACAGATGGGTATCCCTTATATCCATGACAAAGTCCATGTATTTCTATGGGAAACCCCAAATATCATTCCAATCAATATGTTTGATATCTAGTGCACAATGGCAATATGTGACAACATTCTGTGTAAGTTTCATCAAATTCCATTTAGTGGTGTTGGAGGAGTCGCACAAAAGAAATGGGTATCCCTTTATGTCAATGACAGTCCATGTTTTTCTATGGGAAACCCCAAATATCATTCCGATCAAAATAATAAATATCTCCTGCACAATGGCACTATGTGACAAGGATTCTGTGTAAGTTTCATTAAATTCCATTCAGTGGTGTAGGAGGAGTTGCACATAAGAGATAGGGACCCCCTTAGGTCAATGACAAAGTCCATGTTTTTCTATGGGAAACCCCAAATATCATTCCGATCAAAATGTTAAATATCTCCTGCACAATGGCACTATGTGACAAAGATTCTGTGTAAGTTTCATCAAATTCCATTCAGTGGTGTAGGAGAAGTTGCAAATAAGAGAAAGTGTAACGGACGGACAGACAGACGGACGGACGGACGGACACCATGAACACTATATACCCCCGCTTTTCAAGTGGGAGGTATAAAAATTTCATTTAACACCAATTACACAATTAAAACATTGGCCAGCTGGCCATCAACTATTGGCCAACTATCAATAAACTGTTGACCCTCAAGTGTTGGCTAACTGTTCCTCAACTCCTGGCTATCAACTATTGACCACCTGTGGCTAACTGCCCTCAACCATTGTAAAACCTAATAGTAAGATGCTGTTCAACTTCTTTGCATAAAGTTGAGCAAATTCATAGTTAAGGGATATCCCATTTGCATGGCAAAAACCTACGTAGCGGACAACTGTCCCTCAACAGTTTATTCAACTGAATGCCATTATTTCTGTATGGGGCTGTCATATACCAGTAATTTGCATCAAATACATGTATATATATATATATCTCCCTATAAATATAAGTGATGACATCAGCTTCTAAAAGATTCAAATCTTAAATAAAATTATTTCTTTCTGTAATATTCAAGGGCTTCAGTGATCGAGTGGTGAAGATAGTTAGTAATCTACTATTGATCATATCCCATTCAGCACTTGTTTGAATCTTACTGCTGCCAGGATGTAATCAACTCAATCTTGATTGGCAATAATTAAAACTACAACCTGGTTTCCTGCTCCAATAAATATGCTGGACACCCCAATATAGTAGAAAATTGATGAAAGTGGCATTAAACACTATTCAAACTCAGGGATCAGTACAAATCGATTTACATGCGCTTTCGAATAGAGTCCCGCATAAACTACAACAAAATTGACCTAGCGCATGTTAATTGATCTGTACAGGTCCCTGTGATTCAAACAAACAAAAAAATATATTAGGAATGCATGTAAACTAGTTTCAATTTTAAACAAAGTGTTAATTGCTTATTCTATACTAAACACCCAATGCTTTTCTTTTATATTCAATATTGCAATATTGTACCTTTCTATTACAAAATTCCAATAAAAAAATTCCCACTGTACATATTCCATACTATGCCCCTGCTGTCTTCATGTGCCTGTCTTTTGCTACTGAATCAGACACTTTTTGTATTCTGCAAGGGTCTCCATGGTAAACGACACCACCTCAATATTATCTACCTTCATTCCAAAAATCAAAAGCCTAACTCAAAAGATTAAAAAGTTACAGCCGGACACGAATTTGTCCTTCAGAAAGCAATAATGTGACCTTAAGGTCAAAGTTTAAGGTCAAAGGTAATCAACCACAGTATGGGACATCACCTTGATATTATTTACCCACATCCCAAATATCAAAAGCCTACCTCAAAAGATTATAAAGTTATAGCCCTGGCACGATTAATTTTGGATGTAGGGATGGACAGACTAACTGATCACTATAGTGGCAGGCCCTAATTATATCTTTCACTTGTTCCCCCCTTTTTCCTATGGTGGCTGCGTGTACAACACAGGGACCGTAGCAAAAAGGAGGATCAAGTGAAGATTTAATTCTAGATAGATTTACTTCCCTTCTAATTTAGGTCAAAATTTATCTTGGAAATTGCCTTAATGAACTTAAATTATCATTCACTACTTTGAATGTACCATCCAAGTACCACTGCCTTGGAGTCCCAATTACATATTTTGGCTTTGATTAATTCCTTGTGCTTACTGTTTTCTTTAAAACTTTTGATCTACAGCAATTATAATCTTACTTTTTGTAACATTTGATGTTAAATTCAGCTTGTATGCAGAGTAAATCATACAAAGCAAAGCCTACAGTTGCTAAGCAAACAATTTTTAAATAATAAAAGAGTAATTACCTCTTTTGTGCACTGATCAAAACATGTAATTATCATTTAATTAATTAAAAACAATATTTTGTTTTTTTTAATTATTCAATAAATTTTAATGTGGTTTTTATCAATTTCCAATTAAAAACAATTAAAAAAAAATGAAATATAGTAATATATACTAATATAGGGGAAGAATCGACCAGGGACAGAACAACCTGCTACCTTAACCACTCAGCCACCAAGGCCCCTCCATATGAATAATGAGTAATCTTAAACATGACAAAAAAGGGTGACACTGTCAATTGATATCAAGGTTGTATATGGCTTATTAAACATGCAACTACTTTGTGACATCAAAGTGCCTACCCTGCTACATTATGAATTATGGGACTAAATTTAAACCCTAACCAAAAATAAAAATAAAAAGAAAGAAAAATCTAGATGAAAAAGATGACCCCGCAGCTGAGAATTAAAGGTGATATTTGTTTTTTAGAAAGTAAAGTGTGTCCGTAAGACACAAAAGATGCCCCTGCCTGACCAGCGACTTGAGTAGTGTGTTGCAACAGGCAACCCTTACCTCAGCTATCTGGACTGCAAGCTGACAAAGTCCAATAATCTCTAATTTTATGAAAATAAATTCAAAATCAAAATCCTTAGGCCCTGCAATCCATCCTTATGTGTACAAACAAACTTTTAAATATAAATGCTATAGCTCCAAAAAATGAAGGAGAAGATAGCTGGACAAGACATGTACCCTTTCACAGTTATCAGGGAGCCGTTTCACAAAGCGATCGCTAATTAGCGTGCTCGTTATCCTATGCAATTCAAATTGGATAACGTGCACGTTAAGCTAACGATCGCTTTATGAAACGGCACCCTGCAAACTAAGTCCAATGCACACCTCCATTGTGTTCAAATAACCTACCAAATATAAACACTGTAGCTTCAAAAATGAAGGAGAAGATGGGTTGACAATACATGTACCCCAATCTCTTGCAACCTATAAAGTCCAACTAACTCAAATTTATTGAAAATTTAATCAAAATAAAAAAGCTTTGGCCCTGCACATCTTCATTATGTTTATAAACATTCTGCAAAATATAAATGTTGTAGCCCTATAATACTGTAGGAGGAGTTAGCCAGACAAGCAAATCTGGATGAACGGACAGACTGACAAGGATGAATTATTATGCCCCCGACTAATCGTTCCAGGAGCATAAAAAGGTAAGGCTACGATTATTCGTTCTAAACTGATATACGGCTGGCAAATTTACACAATATATATTGATGACTTAAAATTTTTTAAACAAGTACTTACCACCAATATTGTCATAGCCACCTTCAGTATTCATCTTTTTCACATCTTTCGTTATATCAGCAACCAGTAGATGTAAAGCACTTGGACTGAGGAAAATTTGATGTGTTGGATAGAAACACCTTGATCCAGAGAAGTCCCAAATTCTACAATTCACCAAGAATTCACTTTTCTCAATAAACATCTGTTCAAGTCTTGTTGTTATTCTCGTCTTTATCCGTGAGATAGTATCCATTTCTGTGGGCCCTGTCATATATAAGTTGTGATTAGAAAATTTTAGAACAAATGTTAACATAAGCCTTAAAATTCTGTAAATGTATTTAATTTTGTGTGTACCTAGTTAAAGCTTGGACATCATTATATGCTATTATATGCAATTTGACCTTGAGGTCAAAGGTCACCAACCCATGGTACACAACATGTCGCCTTTAAATTATCTATCCTTATGCAAAATAATAATAATAAATCCACATTTATATATCACCTATCTAAAACTAGTTACCTGTGAGCTACTGCTCACTCAGTATATACTACTATATCACTAAATTGACCAAGTTGGTAAACAGAAAGTAGATATGCAACAGACCTGAAATCAGTACTCGAAATATTGGACCATATGGTAAGGTAACATATTAAATTTCAAGTAATTGTGATAAGTAGTTGCTGAGAAAACTGTTACGAAATTTATATTGCCGACAGAATATTGAAGTGACTGACAGCGGTTAACCAGTATACGAAAGTTATGTTGCGGACGGAAGGTCAAAGGGACTGACAGGGGTCTTATAATTTGGTCTTGAATCTTTCAGTTTATGGCAAGTTGTCAATGAAATAAAGAAACAACTAATCCCAGATCCCCCAACTCCACTGGTATTTATTGATTGATTGATTGGATGTTTGCTTTATGTCCAGCGAGCAGTATTTCAGCTATATTCAGCACAGGAACAAGTTAACAAACAATAAATCAATCAATTGAAAAAGGGGTGGGATGGGACAAGGGGAACACATTTTTGACTGCCACTGGAAAAGTATGGAGTATTGGGTAGGGTCGGAGAATTTAGCCTTTTGTAGCGGCTACATTGAGCCTACTCTTTTTGGAAATCTACAAAAGGGGTCTTTATCACGCAAGGAGCGCGGCACTCTCCAAACACGTTACCCAATACGGTCCGTGGTCAGGCTTTCCGTATTATGACCTGACAACCCCCCAACAAGAGGGTATCCCCTATCCGCCAACGGGGGACGCGCTGGGCTGCTCTGTGGGTCGATCACTGGGAACCATCCCTGTATGGTCCCAGCCACTGGTATTTAAGAAATGCCATCAGGGTCAAAATTTGTAATGCTTTATTCATCATTTTTCATCCTTTGTTCATCATGTCGTGCTTAATTCATTATTCTTCATCCCTCATTCATCATTCTTTATCCTTTATTCATCCTTCGCCACCTCTGAAGTATCAAATTGCCTAAGAGGAGTGAGAAACTAAAAATATGTGAAAAATTAATAAGCATGTAGTATTTGAATCATTTGGGAAAGAGCTAAGCAAATACATGTGCAAACTTTAAAAGCTCGCCTAATTGATAAAATTTGCTTTCAATATTGTTTATTTTTGCTAAAATGGTCCAAGTCGCATAACTTTTATAAAAGTTGACGAATCAAAATGATGGTATAGTTAAGAGTATATGCACACCTATACATCACAACACTTCATCCAATCAAAGCAACCCACTGAATGCTATCAGAGAAGACGTGTCCACAAAATCTACCATTGTATTATACTGCTGATATGGTCCAATAACTCCTTCAAAATTTGGCGAATCAAAATGACCGTGGAGTATGCACATCTACACATCACAATGATTAAGCCTACCAAATATCAAAGCAATCCGTCAAGCGGTTTCAGTGGAGATGTGTCCACAATGTGCTGCGGACAGACGAACAGACGATTGGTGAGCAAAATAATGTCCCTCCAATGCAAAGGGGCAGGGACAAAAAGAAAACTGTAACTCTGCTAAAACTAGGTCATATTAATGAAAAACTAGAGGCTCCCAGGAGCCTGTAATCGCTCACCTGGAATCCAAATGACTTCAACTATATTAAAATTTTTGAAATTAACAGTTTCAGTCTAGCTGTTATAGCTTTTAAGTTACTGTGCAAAAACTAAACATTTCTTCCAAAATTTTGGTTAAATACAATAACTCCTTTAAGGTGCTATCAGACAATTTCTGAAAATTAAATGGTTTTTAGGCATTGTTCTTTAGGATACTTTAGAAATTTACAGTTTTACTCTACTAATAGGTGTAATATAGACTAATTTATAATTCAAAAACTGTTCATTTGTCCAAATTCATAATGAAGGGCAATAACTCCTATAAAGAGTCATCTTGCAATTCTGGACTAAGCAATCATTTGTAGGGCTTCTATTGTAGATCATTGGTGCAATTTACAGTTTTAATCTACCTTCTATAGTTTTCAAGTTACAGGACAAAAATGGAAAATTTTTATAACAAAATTGTCATTTAAGGGCAATAACCCCTAAAAGGAGTCATCTGACAATTTCATACCAATTAAGTGAATTGTAGGGCTTTTATTCGTGATCAGTTTTGCAATTTATTATTTCACTCTAGCTGTAATGGTTTTTAAGTTACAGGACAAATATGGAAAATTTCATACAAGTGTGGACACAGAAAAACGTCTCGCCTGCATTCCACATCAGTAACAAAAATAAATTTCCTCATAAGCATTATGTAAATAGCATTAAATATCAGCAGCCACCTGTATACCAAATATTGTCACCATACCATGCATAATTACAGAGGAACTGTCCTAATACAAAAACTTTAATGTAGTTGATGGACCGTGAAATTGAGGTCAAGGTCAGGTGACACCTTCCAGACAGTCATGTACTATTCATCAGCAACTTATATACCAAATATTGTCTTCCTACCATGCGTGGTTACAGAGGAACTGTCGTAACCCAAAAACTTTAATGTAGTTGCTGGACCGTGAAATGGAGGTCAAGGTCAGGTGACACCTACCAGACAGTCATGTACTATTCATCAGCAACCTATATACCAAATATTGTCATCCTACCATGCATAGTTACAGAGAAACTGCAGTAACACAAAAACTTTAACGTAGTCGCTGGACCATGACATTGAGGTCAAGTTCAGGTGGCACCTACCAGACAGTCATGTACTAGTCATCAGCAAATTATATACCAAATATTGTCTTCCTACCATGCCTGGTTACAGAGGAACTGTCGTAACCCAAAAACTTTAGCGTAGTCGCTGGACCGTGAAATTGAGGTCAAGGTCAGGAGACACCTACCAGACAGTCATGTACTAGTCATCAGCAACCTATATACCAAATATTGTCATCCTACCATGCGTGGTAACAGAGGAACTGTCGTAACCCAAAAACTTTAATGTAGTCAGGGGACCATGAAAGTGAGGTCAAAGTCAGGTGACACCTACCAGACAGTCATGTACTAGTCATCAGCAACCTATATACCAAATATTGTCATCCTACCATGCGTGGTTACAGAGGAACTGTCGTAACCCAAAAACTTTAACGTAGTCGCTGGACCGTGAAATTGAGGTCAAGGTCAGGTGAAAGGTGACTGACTGTCAAGTACTCATCATAAGCTACCTCTGTACCAAATTTGATAGACCTAGGGCTTGGGCTTGCAAATATATGAAGCAAGATGTCTCCAGTGACTATCGTCGCAGGCGAGACAAAAAAATTGCAATTTAAGGGCAATAACTCCTATAAAGAGTCATCTGACAATTTCAGACTTTATAGTAATTTGTAGGGCTTGTATTGCTGATCATTTTTGCTATTAACAGTTTCACTCTAGCTGTTACAGTTTTAAAGTTACAGGACAAAAACGAAAAATTTCAGAAAAAATTGTCATTTATGGGCAATTACTTATTTAAGGAGTTGTCTGACAATTTCAGACCAATGAAGTGAATTGTAGGGCCTTTATTGCTGATCATTTGTACGATTTACAGTTTCAATCTAGCTGCTATAGTGTTCAAGTTACAGGACAAAAACGAAAAATTTCATAAAAAATTGCAATTTAAGGGCAATAGCTCCTATAAGGAGTCATCGGACAATTTCAGACTTTATAGTAATTTGAAGGGCTTGTATTGCTGATCATTCTCGCTATTTACAGTTTTACTCTAGCTGTTATAGTTTTAAAGGATACTTTAGAAATTTACAGTTTTACTCTACTAATAGGTGTGTTATAGACTAATTTATCATTCAAAAACTGTTCATTTGTCAAAATTCATAATGAAGGGCAATAACTCCTCTAAAGAGTCATCTTGCAATTCTGGACTAAGCAATCATTTGAAGGGCTTCTATTGCTGATCATTGGTGCAATTTGGTGCTGTTATAGTTTTAAAGTTACAGGACAAAAACGGAAAATTTCATAAATTACCATTTAAGGGCAATAACTCATATAAGGAGTCATCTGACAATTTCAGACCAATCAAGTCAATTCTAGGGCTTTTATTGCTGATCATTTTTGCCATTTACAGTTTCACTCTATCTCGTATAGTTTTCAAGTTATATTGTAAATACCACAAATTTTGTCAAAAATCGTCAATAAAGGGCAATAACTCCTACAAGGAGCCAATACACAACTTCACACTAATAGTAACTATTGTAGACCTTAATGTGCTGATCAATTTGAAGTAACGGTTTTCTCTATAGCTATTATAATTTTTTAGATAATAATAAAAAACCTGTGTTGACCCACACGTTCTATTTTTAGTAACAGTGGCCATATTTGTCTGTTGATCAACACCCTGGGTACAAACTTGAAACTAGGAACCCTAAGGATGATTGTGGCCAAGTGGTTTCATAGGAGAAGATTTTTGAAAAAGTTAACGACGAGGGACGGACGACAGACGATGAACGACAGACGACAGACGCCAAGTGATAAAAAGTATACCTTTATATTTATCAATATATAATTTGTTATGCCAATGGACAACAATGGTGAAACAGTTCAATAAAATTTGCTTACACAAGCAAGTTTAATTGTACATCAAAGTTACAGGGTTTCCACACAGTTTTATTTTATTAAAATCTTAAGGAATTAATCATGTTCAATGTCTTTTGAAATGTATGACATTGCCAGTTTCAAAAACTAAAATGAAATAGTATTTTGAAATACTGTTAATTAAAGTGTTCGAGTTATTTCACAAGTCCTAAATATATATTTCCAGATTTGAAACTTATTTGCCAATTATTTTCCCCCTTTAAAAGTAATACTGGAACAGCAATACGTTTAATATAAATGGGTAAGGCAATGTGAAATCCAGATCTCTTTTCAATGTAAAAAATTTCCTGGATTTTTCTAGATTTTTATTAATTTCCTACTATTTCAACAAACTAATTAGTATTAAATCTTTCACTTGCTCAAACCATATGTTCATGTCTTCCATGATGAGACATAACGAAAATGGGGGGGGGGGGGGCGTGTGAAAGAATTTATTTAAATGAGGGTCATTACTAGGCCAAAATAAAGTATATGTATATATGTATGTTTCGTGACCACATTACCTGTGCTTTAGCTCAAATTACGAAAATGTTAAGGGTAAGCACAAAAACAATTGGTAGTTGAGGTAGTTACCTCAACAGGAAAAACAAAAATATATGAAAATATTGGCTTTATCGAACAACTTGAATGCAAATTTAAGCACAACATTTAGCTGTAATTAAATTAATGTTTTCTTCTTTCTTCCCAGAGTTGTATTGATGTTACAAAGGAACATCTGCTCCACCATGAATCTACAAATAAATATAAAATAATACATTCAATTCCAACAATGAAAAATATTATAACTCGTTGATACAAAAATGATCAGTAATTTACTGACCTGTACCACAATAGAACCTATATTCTTGTTTTTATAGGAATAAAATATTAGCACTATGACAAGAGGTTTTATTTTTCTATCCATTGATGTCTATCAATATAAACAGAGGCTATTAAGAGCCTGTATCGCTTACCTGATTTTATAGTCCGAGAATCCTCTGCCGCTTTTTTTGTGTGCGTGGGACGTCAGAGAGCTCTCCATAAGCAAAACAGCAGATTTTGCGACACCGGTCTGGGTGGGCACATTTCAGCGTGTCAAATTTAATAAAACATTTTCATCCAGTTAATCTATATATAATTGGCTTCTTTAGATATTTTTCTCTAGGAATATAATCATCTTACCTGCAATCAAGCTTATTTAAGTCCATTTCAAAGCTTATTTACATCGATACCCTTACATTCCTACATTTCACTTTCATTTTGAACAAAAACGTCACGTGACAACAATGTGACTTAAATCCGGTGCTTAAATTAGCTTAATTGAAGGTAAGATGATAGTTATTGCCATTTTTAATAACCCGCTGTGCGTTGTGTATTAATTGACATTCGTGTCTCCTTTTAATTACGTTTACTTCACGAAAAACATTGAGAAACCTGAAACTAAATGGCGTGTTGCATCTTGGGTAATACATATATAAATTTCTGGATTCTTACTACAGAATGGTTGTTATATATGCAAATTAGCATGTTTATAATACAATTAGGTCACATTATCCATATACGAAAAAATGATCAACATAGCATTTTCCACGTGCATCTTCAAAGACAAAAAGAGAAATTTCTTCAATAAAGAGTGTTTCCCATTAGTTTAACAATGTCTAAAGCTTTAATAACGTAAAGAATATGAATATTATGTTTGAATTTTGTATAAATAAACCGAAGTTAGAATTTTTTATTTGCTACATTACGAGAAATAGGACTGAATTCTGCCGTTAATCCGAAAAATCACAAAACTAACTTTGGATTATAACGGCAGTAAAATTCGGCCTATAAGACAGGCAGCAGGGTCTTTATGGCTCACATGTGAATCCATGACAACTCTTAAAGGAAATGCAATTTATTTATTATTGATAACCAAGAAAAAAATAACAACAGTACCAAGTATATATGGCTTGTTCATGACACCGTTACCAGCAGAAAGGACCCAGCCACCCTACTTGGTATCCCAGTATCTATAAATCCTGAATGTTTTAGTATATTTTTGTTAATTATGTCTCTCAAACGAAGTTTTGGGAGACATATTGTTATTGTCCGGTTTCTTATTATTATTCTTCTTTCTTTTTTCTTTCCGTTCAATCTTGTCCGCACATTTTCTATAAGATGTAATGTCCAATCAATTTGAAACTTTGGGAACCTGTTAAGGGTGACCTTTAGTTTTGCAGTCAACTTTTGGAAATTTCAAAATGGCTGTCGTTTCCATGGAAATTGGGTCATTATATAAGACATTGCATTATCTTGGTAAAAATTTGTATTTGGTGGAGGGTGGTTTTCAACATGATGAAAATTATAGTGGCAATGGGGGTTCGTTTGGGAGACATTCTGTGTTGGCATCCCAACACAAGCAGCACTAGTTACCTTTCTAGTTGTCAGATTTATGGCGTATTTCACTACTTTTTTTATACATGTTTATGATTTTTAGGGATGCAGGACGCCACCTGCTACTTTTTGTGAAAATCTTGAAATATCGCCTTTAATTAAAAATTTCTTTCATTATTTACTCTTGATTTCCATAAATTTATAAAATTAAAAATAAAAATGAAACATTTATACCTGTAGGCTATACTAATTCAATAATTTATTAATGGTTTAAATACAAAGTTTTCGCTCTAAAGAATTTGGTAAAGGCAAAAATAATGAAATTGATATTCTGACACCCCCTTCCCCTAAACAAAACCAGGGGCTCTTGCAAGCCTGTATCGCTCACCTGATTTTATAGGCAATGAACATGGCATTTTCCTGATGTTAAACTAAGTCCAGTTATTTATAATAAACTTCAAAGAGGACCATCCAAATAATATTGCCAATAAGGTCTTAGCTATCTTAAGCTGAGTCCTGCGGTGACAACCATTTTGAAATTCCATTTGGCAATAAAAAACATCAACTTTAAAGAAGACCATCCAAACATTGCCAGTAAGTCTTGTTTCCATTGGTTAATCTGTTTCAGGGGATAAGCCTATTAAAAGTTTTTCCCATAGGATCCTATCTTAAACTAAGTCCTGCGGTGGTGGCCATTTTGATTTTCCACTCGGCATAAAAAACATAACCTTCATAAAGGACTATCCAAACAATATTGGTAGTAAGTTTTGTTTCGATTGGTTATTCAGTTTCAGAGAAGAAGGCTTTTAAAACTTTTTCTCATAGGATCCTATATGTTAAACTAAGTCCTGCTGTAATGGCCATCTTAATTTTCTAATTGGCATAACAACATAAACTTTATAGAAGACCATCCAAACAATATTGCCAGTAAGTTTTGTTTCGATTGGCTAACCGGTTTCAGAGGAGAAGTCTTTTAAATTTTTTTTCCATAGGGTCCTTTGTTAAACTAAGTCCTGCGGTGGCAGCAATTTTGAATTTCCAATTGTCATAAAAAACACAAATTTTATAGAGAACAATCCAAACACTATTGCTTGTAAGTTTTGTGTCCATTGGTTAACCAGTTTCAGAGAAGAAACCTTTTTAAACTTTTTCCCCATTGGGTCCTTTGTTAAACTAAGTCTTGCGATGGCAGCCATATTAGTTTTCCAATCCAAATAAAAAACACAAACTCTGTACAGGTCCATCGGCATGCAATAAACATTATGGCCCAATTTGGTTTCAACTGGCCAAGAGGTTTAAGAGAAGAAGATTAAAATGTAAAAAGTTTACAGTTGCCGCCGACAAAGCCAACCGCAACTACGCCGACGGACGCAAAGTGATAACAATTTGGGTCGGGTGAGCTAAAAAAAAGAAAAAAAAACAATTTGCCGGTCGACTGTCAGAAACATAGTATTCTCGTGGAATGTTTTATAATTTCATTAGAAATGAATAAAACAAAGAGCAAAATATAATTTAAGACTTATTAAAGATTTCTTACAAGAAGAGAATACAACTATAGGCTCCCAGGAGCAGGTATCGCTCACCTGAACCTGAAACCAAACAACCCTTTTTTATCCAGCTTTTCGTTGCTATAAGGAATTGCCCAGCACTTCTGCAAAAATCTTAATTTTGACCTTTTATGGGAAATAACTCCTATAAGGAGGAGCTTTTGATGCTAGAGGGAGAAGGGAGGTTCACTTCAAATTTGCTGTACCTGTTATTATACATTTATTGACTTTGATATAGGTTAATATCTGGTTTTATCAACCCTGAAAAAATTATCCACAGAGCCAACGGCGAGTTTGGATATTATTTTTGAAGGTTGATAAAACCAGGTATTAACCTATATAAAAGTCGAATGTTTTATTATATGACTATTTTTACTTTTACACTGGAAGTCTTTAATAAAAAAGGATAACAATAAAAATTTATTTCAACATAACAACAGTAGGCTGTCACATTTTAAATTGAAATATTCACATTTTCCAATTAAAATTTATAGTAATATTAGAGAAATTATGAAAAATTGGCAAAAACAGTTATGTTCATTGACAGTTGCAGAACTTGTCTGCTGCTCGTCAGCCATTTTGAACCAATGTCCACAAAAAGAATGTTTTAAAAGAATGATTTTGATTGGCTAATCTTTTCAATTTAACCAATCAAGTTAATGCTTGTTTCTCCACTGTTGAATTCTATTGTTAGCTACTGAAAAGTGATAAATATTCTATTTTTAGCTACTCAAAAGTCAAAACTTTTATATCAGTCTATTTTTATCTACTTTGAGGTTAACACACTGTCTGCATAATACTTTTCATGATACCCTGGGCCAATCAAAATTAAGATAAATGTTAGTCATATAATAAACTTTTTTAACTATCAGTCGAAAACTCTCGACTACCACACCACCCCCTTTTTTCTTTTTTTCTATTTTAAGCCAACGTAGCTATGTAGGTAGTCAGGTGTCATGATTTGAAAAATTTTGGTAGATTACGCCCTAAAGATGATGTGTGCAATGTTTCAAAGCAGTCCTTTCATTGGTTAATGAGGAGAAAAATTTTTTAAATCAAGTAAAATTGATAAAAAAAATGTTCAAGGAGAATAATTCCTAAACAGTTCATCAGACAATCTTGACCCTAAGTCATTGTTGTAGCCCTCATAGAGCAGAACAATTAAGCAATGCTAACTTTTCCTCTAGTTCTAATAATTTTTAAGATTTTGAGGCAAAAATGTCAAAAATAATCAATTTTGACAATTAAAGGGCAATAACTCCTATAAGGAGTCATCACACAACTTCGACCCAATGGAGTGTTTCGTAGAGCTTTTGATGCAGATGAAGGCATGTTTCTTCGGTTTTCCTGTATCTGTTACACTTTTTTAAATATAAGCCAAAAACTGTATTTTACCTCCCCCCCTCAGTCCTACTTTTAGCCATGGTGGCCATGTTGGTTAATCTGCAGCCATAATTGGTACAAACTGGGTTGAGGGCATTTGACGGATGATGTGTACAAAGTTTCAAAGCAGTACTTTCAGTTGTTTCAGAGGAGAAGATTTAAAAAACTCAATTAAAACCGATTAAACTAGACAAAGTCGATCTAGCGATCGCTGATACCCCCGCTTTTGTGAAAATTTCTAACGTTTTTCGTGGATTGTGACCTTGAAATTGGATGGATTTCCACCAAAATCAATAGGCTTCTTACCAACAAAATATATAAGAATATTTTACAGTTTCATTAAAATCGGATGAAAACTTTTTGAGTTATTTTCCGGAAACAACTTTTTGTAAAAATTTCTAACATTTTTCGTGGACTGTGACCTTGAAATTTGATGGATTTCCCCCAAAATCAAAAGGCTGTTTACCAACCTGATATATAACAATATCCCAAAGTTTCATTCAAATCGGAAGCAAAGTTTTTGAGTTATTGTCCGGAAACAACTTTTATGTTAAAATTTCTTACGTTTTTCGTGGACTGCGACCTTGAAATTTGATGGATTTCCCCCAAAATCAAAAGGCTTTTTACCAACCTGATATATAACAATATCCCAAAGTTTCATTAAAATCGGATGCAAACTTTTTGAGTTATTGTGCGGAAACAATTTTTATGTTAAAATTTCTAAAGTTTTTCGTGGACTGTGACCTTGAAATTTGACGGATTTCCATCAAAATCAAAAGGCTTTTTACCAACCTGATATATAACAATATCCCAAAGTTTCATTTAAATCGGATGTAAACTTTTTGAGTTATTGTCCGAAAACAACTTTTTTGTTAAAATTTCTAACGTTTTTCGTGGATTGTGACCTTGAAATTTGATGGATTTCCCCCAAAGTCGATAGGCTTCTTACCAACCTGATATATAACAATATCCCAAAGTTTCATTCAAATCGGATATAAACTTTTTGAATTATCATCCGGAAACCAAATGTGGACGGACGAACGGACGGATGGACATGAGGACCACTATATACCCCCGACTCTGTCGAGCGGGGGTATAAAAAAACAGTTCAAGGGGAATAACTCTTAAACGGTTAATCAGACAATCTTGACCCTTAGGTCATTTTTGTAGCCCTCATAGAGCAGAACAATTAAGCAATGCTAACTTTTTCTCTAGTTCTAATAATTTTCAAGATTTTGAAGCAAATATGGCAAAAATCATCAATTTTTACAATTAAAGGGCAATAACTCCAACAAGGAGTCATCATACAACTTTGTCCGCTGAAGTGTTTTGTTGAGCTTTAGATGCTGAAGAAGGAAGGTCTGTTCGGTTTTCCTGTATCTGTTATATTTTTTGAACTATAAGCAAAAAACTGTATTTTGACCCCATTGTTCTATTTTTAGCCATGGCAGTCTTCACGAAATGCGTCGGTCCGACGGACAAAACCGATATAATAAAGCTTGGACCGGTTAAAAATTGTGTTTCGTCGGTCTGAAAGTTCGACATTGTTATGATCGAAGTTCAAGTTGCCCTGATGGTTCATTCACAGAAAATACTTATATATCGGTAGTACTGATTCACACAGACTTCCAACTTTTGAGTAAATATGTAAAACCAATAAAAATTGCAGATCCTGCGTAACTAACTCATTTTTTAAACATTTTAGTGTGGCAAATGGATTAAGCGCCATTTGTTTATTTCCGGGATACGTCTTATTACCAACAGCGAGAAATGAGAAAAAGGCAGACTACAACGGCCTTTAATGAAAAATCGTAACTGTTTGATAAACAAACTCTTTAAAATGGGGTTGAAACTCAAACGTTTGTTTAAAACATATTTTATTTTAATCATTGGCTTTGATAATATATAAAATCTAGTAAGCTGAAATTGAAGGAATAAAAATAACTAGTCATCAATAACCTCATGATAATTTCTGTAAATGGTTGTCCCATGGAGCAGTTGCGGTCAGCTTTGTGAATTATTTCTGTGTATAATAAAATGTTATTTATATTCTTTTGAATTTTGTCTGTGGAAGTTGGTGGACCGAATGTCCACCATTCTTTGGAAAGATTTCGTGAAGACTGCCATGGCGGCCATGTTGGTTGGTCTGAGGCCATGATTTGAGCAAAATTGGTAGAGGACATTTTACTGATGATGTGTGCAAAGTTTCAAAGCAATCCCTTCAGTGGTTTTGGAGAAGATTTTTGAAGAAAAGTTAACGACGACGACGACGGACGCCAAGTGATGGCAAAATGGGGGTCCTGTCTGCGAGTACCTCTGGCTTCCCACAACTAATTCTTTGTGATTTCCAACAGATGATTTTATTAGATTTTTTTTTAAGATAAAGTGACTGTAATGTTGTATGAAATCAATGTACGTACCTTGTTAGTAACATGTCTGCCCATTCCATTGTCATTGATATCCGATTGGCTTCGTCCATCTTAATACGTAAATGTGTCTTGGAGATAGGGAGAATAAAACATTCATATGCACAATCAACTTTGCTTTAGGAGAAATTTTCTCATTATTTGTAGTCCGAGAATCCTCTGCCGTCCAAGGCTTTTATTTATTTTTTTTTTGCGTGGGACGTCAGAGAGCTCTCTATAAGCAAAACAGTGGATTTTGCGACACTGGTCTGGGTAGGCAAATCTCATCTTTCCATATGTTAACAAACATTTTCGTACAGTTAAACTAATATAAATCGCTTCTTTAGACATTTGTCTCTATGAATATAATCATCATACCTTCAATCAAGCTACCATATAAGTGGTTTTTGCCGGGTGATTTAATTTTCGCTATATTCGAAAATAAAAACACGCGAAGTATTAAGACAAATGATAGAGTTATTCATTTTGAATATGGACTGCAAAAATTACATTGTGCCAAAATAAACTCACACAGTTTTTTAACAAAAATCCTAAATTTTCCCCACGCGAAAAAAAAACACTTAAGTTATACAGTAATTTAAGCACTGGACTTCTCACATTGGTGTCACGTGACTTTTTGTTCAAAATAAAAGTGAAATGTCCAGATGTAAGAGTATCGATGGAAATTAGAAATAGTCTCAGAAATAGACTTAAATCATCTTGATTAAAGGTATGATTATTATATTCATAGATGAAAAAAAAAGAAGTGAATTATATCTGGTTTAACTGGACAAAAATGTTTGTTTACATCTGGAAAAGATGAAATTTGCAGACCCAGACGGGTGTCGCAAAATCTGCTGATTTGCTTATGGAGAGCTCACTGACGTCCGATGCAAAACCTGGAATCCAAATGACTTAAACTAAATTAAAATTTTTGAAATTAACAGTGTCAGTCTAGTTGTTATAGCTTTTAAGTTTCTGTGCAAAAAATTAAACATTTCTTCAAAAAATTTGTTAAATACAATAACTCCTATAAGGTGCCATCGACAATTTCTGAAAATTAAATGGTTTTTAGGCATTGTCCTTTAGGGTACTTTAGAAATTTACAGTTTTACTCTACTAATAGGTGTGTTATAGACTAATTTATAATTAAAAAACTGTTTATTTGTCCAAATTCATAATGAAAGGGCAATAACTCCTATGAAGAGTCATCTTGCAATTTTGGACTAAGCAATCATTTGTAGGGCTTCTATTGCTGATCATTTGTGCAATTTACAGTTTTAATCTAGCTACTAAAGTTTTCAAGTTACATGACAAAAATCGAAAATTTCTGAACAAAATTGTCATTTAAGGGCAATAACCCTTTTAAGGAGTCATCTGACAATTTCAGACCAATTAAATGAATTGTAGGGCTTTTTTTGCTGATCATTTTTGCAATTTATTATTTCACTCTTGAGCTTTTATGGTTTTATTACAGGACAAAAACATAAAATTTCATAAAAATTGCAATTTAAGGGCAATAACTCCTATAATGAGTCATCTGACAGTTTCAGACTTAAATAGTAATTTCTAGGGCTTGTATTGCTGATTATTTTTGCTATTAACAGTTTCACTCTAGCTGTTACAGTTTTTAAGTTATAGGACAAAAACGGAAAATTTCATAAAAAATTGTCATTTATGGGCAATAACTTATTTAAGGAGTTGTCTGACAATTTCAGACCAATCAAGTGAATTGTAGGGTCTTTATTGCTGATCATTTGTGCAATTGACAGTTTCAATCTAGCTGCTATAGTTTTCAAGTTACAGGACAAAAACGGAAAATTTCATAAAAAAGTGAATTGTAGGGCTTTTATTGCTGATAATTTTTGCCATTTACAGTTTCACTCTACCTCGTATAGTTTCAGGTTATATTGTAAATACCAAAAAAATTGTCAAAAATCTTCAAAAAAGGGCAATAACTCCTACAAGACCCCAATACACAACTTCGCACTAATCGTAACTATTGTAGACCTTAATGTGCTGATCAATTTGAAGTAACGGTTTTCTCTATAGCTATTATAGTTTTTTAGATAATGATCAAAAACCTGTGTTGACCCCCCATTTTCTATTTTTAGTAACAGCGGCCATATTTGTCTGTTGATCAACACCCTGGGTACAAACTTGAAACTAGGAACCCTAAGGATGATTGTGGCCAAGTTTGAAAAAAATAGCCCAGTGGTTTCAGAGGAGAAGATTTTTGAACAGGTTTACGACGGATGACAGACGACGAACGCCAAGTGATAGCAAAAGCTCACATGGACCTTCGGTCCAGGTGAGCTACAAAAAGAAAAAAAATGTTGGACCGCAGAGGATTCTCGGAATACATTATTCGTAGCTTATTTGTAATAGTTTTTCATTATTCGTAGTAGTTAATCAATATGAATTGTGGTTGGTCATTATGCGTAGTAGTTGATCATGATGCCTAGATCATTATGCATAGAAGTAGGTCATTATTCTTCGTCAGGGACTCCAACGTCATGACGTTATATATTGGAAATGGGAAATTTTAGAACTGGGACAGTGCTTTCTACACTGAATATCTCCAAAAATTTTAATAATTGAGCTTTCAAACTTATATCAGAATGTTCCTTATATTTTTCTCTTTAATATTATATATTTTCTATAATAATCGTCGATATTTTCCGTGAACAAAAATAATTGAAAATGGACCGCCCGAGTCGCGACGTCGCAATGCGGTATTTTTCGGCACTGGAATTTTTGAATGAATGCGTGATTCACTCGTGATCGAAACGATGAGCCAATCATTTCGCCGCTTTAAAATACCAACCAATGAAAAGCTGGGATTCTCTAGTTTCTAAAAATATTAGTTTCTTTTTGGTGTGACTTTGGAAAGCACCTTTATCGATCGATTTTTTGGAAATTACGCATTTTATGTCAAGTAAACAGTAAGTTTTAACGAAGAAAATGTCATCCCCTGAAAATTCATATATTGTTCTCTGTTCCTTTTTAATTACAAAACCGTAGGTGACCTGGCTCATCGTTTTTTTAACGAATTAAATACGATAACCTTCACAATATTTTACGTTCAAATATTTTCATGTCGGACGTCGTGATGTTGACAGTAAACAATGACGTTCGTTTGATTTTAATGACTTCTAAGGACCATATCGCCTATCTTTGGACAATTCAACAGTATTGGCGACCTCTTTAAATAAAAGATTACATGATCATGACCTCATTTTTGATTTTCACCACGATGTAGCCATATATTATTTAGTAAACAAGGTAAATAAAATAAAAATAAACCAGGAAGTTTGAATTCTGTCTAACTTTTTTGTTTTTACATCTACATGTACTTAAACTTTACTTAATAAACAAATTATAATGGAACTATCAATTTCATATAAGAATTTGAAAAAAAAAATGGGTGAAAGGGAAGATTATGTCTTCCAAAAGTTGAAAAAGAAATAATTTGTTTTTGCTAGGAATGGCAAGAAGGGCAATTTTTATAAAAAATCTAATTTGTCTCATGAAAACGGCCAGGTTTCTCTACTTTGTTTTTGTTTTGTTTCATTTGGAAATATTTTAAGTTAATATTCAAGTTTGATGTTAATTCTTGTACAGTTTAGTTGAAATGTATGAAGATGAGAATAAGGGAAGTATTGTTTCTTATTATTAAGAAATTTTAGCTATTAATGGAAATGTCAGTTAGAAAATATGTCAGATATAAAATTTAAAAGTGATCGAGTACAAACGTTATTAAAGTTTTAATTATATTATAAATGAAAAATTAAGAAAAAATAAGATACCAAAAATTTCTTTCTCTTTATATTTATGTAATTAATTTAGTACAAAACATTATAAATGTCAAACTTGTCCTATGTTTAATATCAAATATTTTCCTTTTTTGATGTCGCCTCTATAATTGTCTGTTAATGTCTCGCAAAAAATCTCTGTCACAGTTTCTCAGCATCTACATGTACATGTATTTTATTTTAGCATTTACATATCATTGATATTGTCATTGAACATGTTGAAGAACCATATGTACTTTGTGTTTAATTTATTTTGTAGTGGATGAAACTGAATCTACAGTTCTTCAGGCATTAGACAACCTTCTGCCTGTGTCCAATGGAAGGTTATTTGAAGTACAGGAGCAATCTAAAGTAGACAAATTGTTTTAAACTCCTCCATATTGTTTAATATATTGTTTAATATATTCAACTGTTAATGTATTACTTGTGAGGTTGTGAGCAGCTTTACAGTGTAATTTTTAAAATAATGTACATATATTAGCTAATTAATATATATCATTTACTGATAAATAAATTATAGTTTAAATTTAGAAAGCTGTTTGTTTTAATGATATACTGGTTTCTGATTTTGGAAAAAAAAACGAATTATGTTATTTTAAAATGGATATAGGACTATTTATGGTGGCCATATTTTATTCCACTGATATATATATGCTGGAATCTTGTTTTGTTAATATAAGGAGTACATAAAGTATATTCGAAATAACCTTTGCTTGCAGTTCCAAGTGTCCACGACAACTTCTCCATTATATATTTTATATTTTACATATGCCTGAATGACCATGATTCCTGAGAAAAATTGTTTTTTTTTCTATTTCAAAGTGGCCGCCAGCAGCCACTTTGGGTGGCTATATTTCTTTCCATTTGGTATGATGAACTCTCTTTTTGTTAAGAGATATACTGTCACAGCATATCCTCACATTTCTGATAGTTTTAGGACGGTTCATATTATAATTTTCAAATACCCGACCATTATTTTTTGACATAAATGGTCAATTTCAGATTTCAAAATGGCCGCCGGCAGCAACTTTGGGTGGCCATATTTAATTTTCAATGGTATGCTGGACTCTATTTTGTTAAGAGATTTACTTTACACATCACATACTTACATTCCTGATAGTTTTATGACGGTTCATATTATAGTTTTTAAATACCTGACCATTATTCTTGACATAAATGGTCATTTTTAGATTTCAAAATGGCCGCCAGCAGCCATTTTGGGTGGCCATATTTAATTCTTTATGGTATGCTGAACTTTTTTTAGTTCAGAACGCTACTCACAACAGCACACACTTACAACACAGCAAGTTTCATTACAATTGAAACAATAGTTTTTAGACTGATGGCATTACAAATTTGGTCAGGACAGCTTTTTTGCTTATATTTTCACTGTGCCATTGAAAAAAAGTCCAACACCTTAGATGCCATTTTTGGAGGCATATGTTGTAGCTATAAATTTAAATATATAGTAACTAAGAGTTTTATCCAGTAATATCCATAATGGTTAGTAGAAATTAGCAATATTAATACTTCATTCCATTTGAAATTTATTTTCTACCATTTTATACACCAAGACCTACAAGTTCAGTCAGCCTTTTTTCAAGTTTTTCCAAATGCAACCCTGAAATTAGCAATTTTAAATATGCGTAACTTTTTTATTTGTTTATTTTTGCTATGGGTTAAGTAAAATGAGATCTATCTGTTTTTATATTGAAATTTATTATTCCTTATTCCTTATTACACCAGTTTTACCCTGGAGTCCCTATCTTCGTAAATTCTTCCTCGTTCATCCTATGTGTATAATCCTTCATTCAATATTCGGAATGCTTTATTCTTACTTCTTTAATTATGCTTCGTTCATTTCTTTCTTCCAAAAAGCTTATTCTAAACAAGTTTTTTTTTTAATTAAGAAATACAAATACAAACGAAAGAAGAAAGAAATGTGAAAATAAGAATTATGAACTTATAATATGGGATAATGAATTTACAATAAAGAATATATAACTAAGAATACAGAATTAATAATAATGAATTAAGCATGACAAACGATGAATTATGGATGAAGAATAATGAATTAATAATGACGAACGATAAATTGATGATAAAGGATGATGAATGAAGGATGAAGAATAATGAATTAAGAATGACGAATGATGAACGAAGGATGAAGAAAGATAAATGAAGCATTATGAATTTTGACCCCGATGGCATTCCATAGGTATTGGGCTTGAGGTTTCACCTTTTAACACAATTAACTGACTTCTAGGAATATTATGGAAGAAACTCTTTCGATCCACCTGTTTATTTTGCCTTCTGTTCCTTAGTGATCCTAATGCTTTGATAGACTATCAAAAGCTTTGCTGAAGTCCACAATTAAGTAAACAATCTGTTTTCCACAATTGAGGTTTCTTGTTACAGCATCAAAAATCACAACAAGCTTGGTTAAACAGAAAAGTGCCTTCCAAGATCAATGTTGAAATCATGAAAACTACTGTGGTTAAATCCAGGAAACAAGTTACTATTAAAGAGATAAGTTCCATTGTCATTCCCACAAGTATGAAAATGGTTGATGTACAATTTTCTAGGGAGGGGGTCTGAAAAAGTGTACATTTTCTATATGAAATGGGAAGCTGAGCTATCAAAAACTAACTAGTTAGATTCCAAGTCAGTTCATCTAAATATACAATGACACATGGGAAAATGTATACAGGACAATATACATCTAAAGAAGGTATATAATTTATAGATTAGAAACAATACATGATTGGTGTTAAAATGCAATAACAACAACAATCTTATAAATCCTATCTCAGGAGCTAGAGCATTATTCATCGATATTAATGTAAAGACTAATACACATATTCTCCATACTAAGTAAGTGTTCGTTTTTCAGACCTGTTTAGAGTTACTGTGAATAAGGTTTAACCTTGAGATGGTTTTGGTGACATTTTAAGTGAAATTCAACATAGTTAAAGTAGTGGTAAGTGACACTTCCAATAACATCTTAAAAAATAAAATTCACTATCAACATAATTATAAATTCAACTTGGAAATTTACAGATTTACATTTCAGCCTCTACAATACCTTTATCAATTATCCACTGTCCATCACTAAGCCTGATTTCACACCCGTGAACAACATCTACCCCATCAGTGCTTTCCACATCTTCAATGGATTTTCCAAGCAGTCGCCGCAATAGACATGTTTTACCAACTCCCTTTTCTCCAATGATCACAATCCTTATGCAATATCTTGTTTCTGTGCCAGACATAATAATGTCTAAATAAAGTCCTTTATCTTCTTCACTAAACTGTTGAATGGCTACAGGGAGTTCTGAAATAATATACTGAAATATGTTACCCATCTTTAATTTGTTCCATGACATTTAAAGATTTCAATCATGTCAACAGCACCTTTAATTAAGGAAAGTCAATTATAACAGTGAATCATTTCAAAAGTCTATTAATTAACTTTATGAGCAAACTTTAGACCGGATATAATTATTACAGGCATAAAATGACTGTCACAGTAAAAATTATTGTCTGACACAACGTTAGCAGTCTTTTACAAACATTTTTGCAGTCATTTGCATGCAATCTCAGTCAGTGACTGGTATTTACAGTAATTTTTTAGCCAGTAGCGAGTACTGCCAGAAAATACATTTTTATTGTATTTGATTAACAACTAGATACTGAAAATGCAAATTAACAAACCATACATTTTTCAATTGTGTTTTCCATGACATACAGCTTGTGCACATTTATGTACATATTTACCTTTTCAGAAAAAAAAAAATTTCTGATGTACATTGATGTACCATAAATGTACATCCAAAATCGTGTAGGTTACCTCATGTTATGTATCAAAGGGAAAGTCGGTGACATAATATTTTATTATGACATTTATGACAAGAAGTTGGGTAGCTTTATTTAGCTAAGGCATATAGCTATCACATGGTTTTTGAATAAAAAGGTCAAATTTTGTTGTCTGCTCATTTAATTTGTGGTGTAAACAAAGTAGCAAAAGGAAAAAAAGAATTGAGTAGTGACACAAAGGGAGTTATTGTGAGATTACACAGGTCGGGATTGGAGCATTCAGAAATATTAGATTGAACATTCCTAGGACAACAGTTTCTGGTGTAGTAAGTCGATTTCAGGAGAGAGATAATGTTACAAACATAGGAGAACAAGGTGCACATGCAAAGTTGAAGCTACTAAGGCTAGGGGAATTCTAAGGATCGTAAAAGAGAACAGAAAAAGGGTGTTGTCAGATGTGACTGCTCTTTTTGATAAAAGGAATGTTAGTAAAACTGTATCTAAATAGACAATTAATTCAGAGTACTTTGTAAAAACAAATGAAAACTGCCTCAATCTGTGTTCATCGACAGCAACATTCCAGCAGCTCCAGCGTATGGTGTGTACATTTCACAACTTATACGTTATTCTGGACCCTGCGATCGTTATTCAGATTTTCTAGACCGATCACTGCTGTTGACTGCTAAACTACTCAAACAAGGTTTGTTGTACCTAGGTTGATGTCATCTCTCCAGAAGTTCTATGGTCGGTACCACAACTTATTTGATCGTTACGGGAAATCAGTGTCTCAAATACGATCTGACATTTTCGCTGAGTCATAGGTAGTGTTTCCTATTCCTGGATTTGACTTTTCCCTAGACAAGACAATGAGTAACTCGACGGGTGTCTAATTAGAGGCAGGCACTGCTTACTCGTCCGGAGCACCTGAGTGCACTCATGGTTTTTATTGGGTTCGGGTTACTCTCTTCCTGTGTTTTATGTTGTTGATTTTTGTGTTGTGTTTGTCTATATCCGGATTTGTAACTGTCCCTTGGTTTTTGGCTCTTGTTGTTCGGTCGGTTTTCTTTGCTACTTCTTTAAAGCCCTTAATCAGAAAGAGCTGGACATTTAAATTTTAGCTATTCATGCATGACTCAACTTCAAACTTCTAATCTGGAAGATAGTCATATAGTACAATGTAGATGAAACAAGTTAGAAGTTTAAAATTACCTGAGTCACACATGAGTAGCTGCAATTTAAATGTCCAAGCTATCACTGATAAAGGGCTTTAAAGAAAACAGAATAAAGCAGTTTTCCAAACAGCTGTTATCTGTATAAAGTAAAGAATTTGTTGACCAATAGGTAGAAAATACCTGACAGGTCATTGTATTTTGAATATAAAACCAATAAAACTTTATTATCAAGTTTCCTAGAATATTCAGCTTTAAAAAATACCAAATATAATCTGTTAAGCATGTACGGTTCAAAGTCTATTTCAGGCAACAATCAATGGACTGGTTTGCCGTATTTGGTGGTCCTACATCTACAAGTCGATACTAGGATGCTGCGTAACTAAGATGCGTGGTTATATAGTGATGAACTACCTTAATTGCATTGGTTGATTTGATATGTGTAACAGGCTTTAAAGTGCATCACTGAGATTTCGGGAGTGATTTGATATGTGTAACAGGCTTTAAAGTGCATCACTGAGATTTCGGGAGTGATTTGATATGTATAACAGGCTTTAAAGTGCATCACTGAGATTTCGGGAGTGATTTGATATGTATAACAGGCTTTAAAGTGCATCACTGAGATTTCGGGACTGATTTGAAATGTGTAACAGGCTTTAAAGTGCATCACTGAGATTTCGGGAGTGATTTGATATGTGTAACAGGCTTTAAAGTGCATCACTGAGATTTCGGGAGTGATTTGATATGTATAACACACTTTTAATTGCATCATGGAGATCCTGGGAGTTGACATGTGTGTGGGTGTATGCTTTTTACTTGAATTGTGAAGATCTCATAAGTAAAACATATGTTCAATACAAATTTTAATTGTCTCAGACATGATTTCATATGTATAATATACTTTTTCATTGCATCACTAAGATATGTTGTTTTTTATGTGTAAATATGCATGAGGTCTTGGGAATAATTTTTTATGTGTAATATATATTTTAATTTCATCAATAAGGTCTCAAACGTTCTTTTTATCTTTAATATGATTTTTTATTGCATCCCTATTATGGTCTCAGGATTGATTTTATATGTGATATATATGTTTTTAATTGCATTTCTTCTGAGGTCTCAGAGGTGATTTTATATGTGTTGTTTGGTTTGCTATTTAATTGCATTGTTACAGTCTCAGTATGTGTACGAAACTTTAAAAATGTTATCAGCATATAAAGAATGAAGAAGAGAAGTGCAAGTTGATTGCTCGCAAAAACAATCATTTTCTGTCAATTATGTTATAATAAAAGTATTATGAATACCTGGCTGAACACTTGTCAGCTGAACAGGTGATCGATCCATGCCTTAACCGACAAAGCGTCTAACTATATTATCTCATTTTCAATTTAAACCTGGCTTCATTCAACATGAACATATTGAATGTTTGTACCTTTTATTACTCATTGATTCAAAACAAAAGAACCTTTTTTTAACTGAAATCATAATGCTTAGTTAACCATATCCAATACAAAAGCAACAACATCTACACATCCGAAACATAGTTTCTCCAGTTTCGATTCTGTACCTTATAAAGCACAATAAACTTCATGCATCAAAATAAAAAAAAAATTAGGTTAAACAAAACATGTACAAGCATAACTTATTTCATTTATTTGTAAAAAATGAATGCATTTAACATTGCTTACAGTGTCATTTGAATACATCAGTACACAAGAAAAACCATTTTACACATCCGACTTGTTCTGATTCAAGCCTTAGATAAGTCGATTCGGACGATAGGTAGAGGGCAGGACTCTCAAGAAAAAAAATGTTGACTTATAGTAGAAAAATTCGGTATTATGCTGTTAAATTACACACAAAAGGTACCAGGAGTGATTTTATATGTACACAACAGCTTGGCATTTTCCACAGTTGAATATATATAAATTATGACATAATAAGGTTTAACCAATATTTCAACACATTTATGTATTTATTTTATCTGTATATTTTAGTGTGCATTTCTTCCTTTGATTTTTATTGTTGGTGCTTTATCCATATCTATTTTTAATTCATTTATTTTACACCTAAACTAATGTATACAGTTTCTTTTTTCATTTTTATTTTGATAATAACTACTTATTACTTTATCTGCACAGTATGTAACTAATGATAAAATATAAACCAACAACCATCCTTTACTTTCAGAGAATATGGGACAGCCAATGCTTGTTTGTAGGATTTCAACTAGGTTGCTACACAATGACATTATGTAAAACATAATATGATATATGGTTGACTAAACTCACTCACCAGGTTGTTTAATGATGTGTTGTCCTTTTAGGGCACCCATATCAGAGCTTTTTCTCTTGATGCATGTGATGATGATGATCCAACAAAGATCTGCAGGAACATGAACAAAATGAAGATCATAAGGTAACTGCATTAACTCTTCACAATTTTATGCATACTGCAATTTATTTATATAACATGCTTTGATTGGCTAAAAACGCCTAAATTATGTCATCTCAGATAATTTATTAATTGATATTTCCTCTGAGTGGACGACTTTCTGTATCCAATGTAAACAATTTGCAAGATGGTGTCCTCCTAGCTTATAGTAAGGGATAGGGGACAATGTTTTGAAATGATTACTAATGTAATTGATTGAGATTTTAAATAAAAATATAATATAAATAAAAAATTGGGCTTCATTTTGTTGTTTTTTCTATTAATATCTACAGAACCAAGATTCATTTGGTACTATATTTTGCATATTCCTATGCTTTCAGGCCTTGGTGTATTTTTAATTCTAGATGGGTTTCGGTAACTGGTTTTGCAGCTTTAAAATCGCACTGAATTATTTCAGAGAATTATTAGGATTAAATACTGTGTTTTAGGAAATTATCAATGTGTAAACTCTGTTGACTCAACAAAATGTTTCAAATGCACCATGAAACAAATATATGCAACCTGAAATGCATTCAACAGTTCCATAACTGAGGAGAGTTTTTTTTAGTCTACACAACACACGTTTCTGACTTGAAGTTTCAAACAATTTCAATTACACAAAACATTTTAATGTTTGATCTGAGGTACTTGACCAGACCTTACCAAATTAAGTGAACTACTTATAATACTAATATTGTCTTGGAATGATGTAATGTACTAATCTACATGTTTTAAATCATTAGTTTTTCCTATTGTCAACTAAAGAGAACAGTGGAACTGAACATTGCTAGCATCTGTCAGTCTGTTTATAAGGAGCCAAGTTGTAAGGGGTTCATAGAAAATTTAGGTTGTTGCACTTCAGCCGTATCTGGGAAGGCCGCTACAATATGTTAGAATTGGGCACATGAATAGAACTATGGCTAAACAATGTTGAATGACAACATATTTAAATGGGAAAACTGTTCTTTATTTTAATACCAAACAAACTAAAAAGGAAGATAAAATATTTTGCTGATCCCATCATTTATCATTAACTGTAAAAGTAAGCAGTCCGTCAAGTCATAACCCGTGAATAAACAAAAGTAATTGTTTGACAAAAATTATAGACAATGAATTTCCAGCATGTAAAGTTGTTGAAAAAGTATTACTTATCATTTTTTGCAATTTACAGTTTCACTCCAGCTGTTATAGTATTAGCTTATAGGACAAAACAGTAAAATTTCATACAAAATATGAATTAGGTGTTGTAGAAATATCAGTTAAACTTCAAAGACATTAAAAAGTATGAAGCAATTGAGGGAAACAGTTTAATAGCTAGCTTATTATATGCATAAAACCCCTGGGTGAGAATCACTCCCGGCTATTACTCCATTGCGAGTTATGGGACGTCTTTGTAGCTCCATCCAAAACCAGAGGCTCTTAAGAGCCAAAATCGCTGACCTGATTTTATAAGCAATGAGCATGGCATTTTCCTGATGTTAAACTAAGTCCTGTAATTTTTAATAAACTGTAAAGAGGACCATCCAAACAATATTGCTTTAAAATTGAATTTCCATTGGTTAACTGGTTTTAGAGAAAAACATTTTTTTTTAATTTGCCCTTAGGGTCCTATTTTAAACTAAGTCCTGCGATGGTAGCCATATTGAATTTTAATAAAAACATAAACTTTAGAGAAGACCACCAAAACAATATTGTCAGTAAGTTTTGTTTCCAAAATTTGGTTAATTGGTTTCAGAGAAGAAACCTTTTAAAACTGTTACCCATAGGGTCCACTGTTAATCTATGTAATGCTGTGGTGGCCATTTTGATTTTCCTATTGACATAAAAACAAGTGTGGACACAGAAAAATGTCTCGCCTGAATTCCGCATCAGTAACGAAAATAAATTTTGTCATAAGCATTACATAAATAGCATTAAATATCAGCAGCGACCTGTATACAAAATATTGTCACCATACTCTGCATAGTTACAGGGGAACAGCCGTAACCCAAAAACTTTAACGTAGTCGCTGGACGGTGAAATTGAGGTCAAGGTCAGGTGGAACCTACCAGACCGTCATGTACTATTCATCAGCAACCTATATACCAAATATTGTCATCCAACCATGCGTAGTTACAGAGGAACTGTCGTAACCCAAAAACTTTAATGTAGTCGCTGGACCATGAAATTGAGGTCAAGGTCAGGTGATGCCTACCAGACAGTCATGTACTAGTCATCAGCAACCTATACACCAAATATTGTCATCCTACCATGCATAGTTACAGAGGAACTGTCGTAACCCAAAAACTTTAATGTAGTCGCTGCACCGTGAAATTGAGGTCAAGGTCAGGTGACACCTACCAGACAGTCATGTACTAGTCATCAGCAACCTATACACCAAATATTGTCATCCTACCATGAGTTGTTACTGAGGAACTGTCGTAACCCAAAAACTGTAACGTAGTCGCTGGACTGTGAAATTGAGGTCAAGGTCGGGTGACACCTACCAGACAGTCATGTACTAGTCATCAGCAACCTATACACCAAATATTGTCATCCTACCATGCGTAGTTACAGGGGAACTGTCGTAACCCAAAAACTTTAATGTAGTCGCTGGACCGTGAAATTGAGGTCAAGGTCAGGTGACACCTACCAGACAGTCATTTACTATTCATCAGCAACCTATATACCAAATATTGCCATCCTACCATGCGTAGTTACAGAGGAACTGTCGTAACCCAAAAACTTTAACGTAGTCGCTGGACCGTGAAATTGAGGTCAAGGTCAGGTGACACCTACCAGACAGTCATGTACTAGTCATCAGCAACCTATACACCAAATATTGTCATCCTACCATGCGTAGTTACAGAGGACCTGTCGTAACCCAAAAACTTTAACGTAGTCGCTGGACCGTGAAATTGAGGTCAAGGTCAGGTGACACCTACCAGACAGTCATGTACTAGTCATCAGCAACCTATACACCAAATATTGTCATCCTACCATGCGTAGTTACAGAGGAACTGTCGTAACCCAAAAACTTTAACGTAGTCGCTGGACCGTGAAATTGAGGACAAGGTCGGGTGACACCTACCAGACAGTCATGTACTAGTCATCAGCAACCTATACACCAAATATTGTCATCCTACCATGCGTAGTTACAAAGGAACTGTCGTACCCCAAAAACTTCAACGTAGTCGCTGGACCGTGCAATTGAGGTCAAGGTCGGGTGACACCTACCAGACAGTCATGTACTAGTCATCAGCATCCTATACACCAAATATTGTCATCCTACCATGCGTAGTTACAGAGGAACTGTCATAACCCAAAAACTTTAACGTAGTCGCTGGACCGTGACATTGAGGTCAAGGTCAGGTGACAGGTGACTGACTGGCGAGTACTCATCATAAGCTACCTCTGGACCAAATTTGATGGACCTAGGGCTTGGGCTTACAAAGATATGAAGCAAGATGTCAAGTGTTTACGCCGCCGCCTCCGGATTCCCATACATATGTCTCGCCTCCAGCGACTTTCGTCGCAGGCGAGACAAAAACCATAAACTTCAAAGAGGACCATCCAAACAATATTGCTAGCAAGTTTTGTTAACATTGGTTAACCAGTTTTAGAGAAGAAGCCTTTTAAACCTTTTTCCCATAGGGTCCTATATTAAACTAAGTACTGCATTTTGATTTACCTATTGGAATAAAAAACATAAACTTTTTAGATGACAATCCAAACAATATTGGTAGCAAGTTTTGATTCCATTGGTTAATCGGTTTCAGAGAAGCCTTTTTAAACATTTTTTCCATGGGGTTCAATGTTAAAGCAAGTCCTGCGGTGGCAGTCATTTTGGATTTACTATTGGGAAAAAAAATTAACTTTATAGAGGACCATCAAAACAATATTGCTAGTAAGTTTTGCTTCGATTGGTTAACTGATTTCTGAGAAGAAGCCTTCTAACTTTTTCCTATAGGGTCCTATGTTAAACTAAGTCCTGGATGGTGGCAATTTTGAATTTCCAATTGTCATAAAAACATACACTATATAGGACCATCCAAACAATATTGCTGGTTAGTTTTGTTTACATTGGTTAACAAGTTTCAGAGAAGAAGCCCTTTTAAACTTTTCCCCTTAGAGTCCAATGTTAAACTAACTCCTGTGGTGGCATCCAAACCATCCAAACAATACTGTATTAAGTTTTGTTTTGATTGGTTAACCAGTTTCAGAGAGAAGAAGCCATTTAAAACTTTTTCTCATATGGTCCTATGTTAAACTAAGTCCTGCGGTGGCAAACATTTTGAATTTCCAATTGGCATAGAAAACACAAACTTTATAAAGGACCATCCACAATATTTCTAGTAAGTTTTGATTTGATTGGTTAACTGGTTTCAGAGAAGACTCCCTTTACAACTTTTTTCCCATAGGGTCCTATGTTAAACTAAGTCTTGTGATGGCAGCCATATTAGTTTTCCAATTCAAATAAAAAACACAAACTTTGTAAAGGTCCACCCAATGAACATAATGGTTAAGTTAGATTTCAATTGGCCAAGTGGTTTCAGAGAAGAAAATTTAAATGTAAAAAGTTTACAGACGCAGACGCCGTCGACAACGCGACAGACGCAATAGCTCACTATGGGTAGCATTTTTAGGTTACAAGACAAAAATGGAAAGTTTCATAAACAAGTGTGGACACAGAAAAACGTCTCGCCTGCATCCCGCATCAGTAACGAAAATAAATTTCGTCATAAGCATTACATAAATAGCATTAAATATCACCAGGGCCTGTATACGAAATATTGTCACCATACCATTCATAGTTACAGGGGAACAGCCGTAACCCAAAAACTTTAACGTAGTCGCTGGACCGTGAAATTGAGGTCAAGGTCAGGTGGAACCTACCAGACAGTCATGTACTATTCATTAGCAACCTATATACCAAATATTGTCATCCTACCATGCGTGGTTGCAGAGGAACTGTCGTAACCCAAAAACTTTAACGTAGTCACTGGACCGTGAAATTGAGGTCAAGATCAGGTGACACCTACCAGACAGTCATGTACTAGTCATCAGCAACCTATATACCAAATATTGTCATCCGAGGAACCGTCGTAACCCAAAAACTTTAATGTAGTCGCTGGACCGGGAAATTGAGGTCAAGGTCAGGTGACACCTACCAGACAGTCATGTACTAGTAATCAGCAACCTATACACCAAATATTGTCATCCTACAATGCGTAGTTACAGAGGAACTGCCGTAACCCAAAAACTTTAACATAGTCGCGGGACCGTGACATTGAGGTCAAGGTCAGGTAACAGGTGACTGACTGGCAAGTTCTCATCATAAGCTACATCTGTACCAAATTTGATGGACCTAGGGCTTGGGCTTACAAATATATGAAGCAAGATGTCAAGTGTTTACGCCGCCGCCCGCGCCGCCGGATTCCCATACATATGTCTCGCCTCCAGCGACTATCGTCGCAGGCGAGACAAAATCATCAATTTTGACAATTAAATGGCAATAACTCCTACAAGGAGTCATCATACAACTTTCACCCAATGGAGTGTTTTGTAGAGCTTTCGATGCTGAAGAAGGAAGGTCTGTTCGGTTTTCCTGTATCTGTTATACTTTTTGAACTATAAGCAAAAAACTGTATTTTGACCCCCCTGTTCTATTTTTAGCCATGGTGGCCATGTTGGTTGGGCTGAGGCCATGATTTGGGCAAACTTGGTAGAGGTCAGGTGAGCTAAAAAGGAAAAAGGTAAACGTTCTGTAATATGTCAAGATTTCACCAACGGAGGCTTAAGAATGATTGACATAGATAAATATATTGAGACTTTACAACTTAATTGGATAAACAGATTGTTAAATAAAGAAGATGCAAACTGGAAAATTGTAACAAAATACTACTATGATAAATTTGGACCAAACTTCCTATTGTTTAAAATGAACATTAAGTCTTTAAATGATATACAAGGTATTAAGAATATCATGCCTTCCTTTTATTTCAAAATATTAAAGACATGGATTGCCATGAACAACAAAAACAAAACTGAACCAAAAACTTTTAGAGAAATCAATTTATTAAATTTAATGGAGAATGCTTGATCTATAATAACTGGATAAAAGATGGAATCATTTTTATTAATGATTTAATATGTCTAAATGGGCAAATTGCACAAAACTATATGTTATCTAAGTTAACTTTAAAGTATAACTGGTATTCAGAATACTCAAAACTAATTAAAGCAATCCCAAAACACTGGATTATATCAGTTTAGAGAAACCTCAAAGCATACAAAAGTTAAATGCTGAATGAATTTATAGATAAGAGACTTATGGAATAAACCATCAGCTTTCAATTTTATCATCCAAAAAAATTTACAACATATTACTATGCAAAAATAAAGAAAAGCCAATTGGTTTTTTAAAGTGGGAAAATGAATACCCCCAATTAAATTTTAGAAGCTGTCTCTTTTTTAATTTTAAATGTATCAAAGAATGTAAACTAAAATTGTTCAAATGGAAACTCTTCCAATATGTTTTGCCATGTAAAAAATTACAAGCACTCTGGAAAATTTCTAATAGCCCTTTGTGCAATATGTGTGAAGTAGTAGAAGATTATGACCACATGTTTATCACATGTGAATATTTAAGCGAATTCTGGGAGAAAATAAGGGAACTTTTGAAAAAACTAAAAATTTGAAATCATGTTATAAACCTAAAAAATCTTGTCTTTGGATATAAGATTCAGGATGAGAAACTTTTCTGGTTGAACTTTCTTCTACTTATCATTTTGTTTAGTATAAATAAGATATATTACCTATCATAACAAAAAACTAAGAGAGTAAATGTATTTAATTTGTTTATATATGAATTTTTGAAGAGACTAGAAGTTTGGAGTTTTAGGAAATCTCGGATTGATCCAAATTTGAACATTATCGAAGAAATTCTCCTACACTCATAATTCGTAATATAATGTAAATGGGCTAATAACAGAAGGTGCTGCCGCATCAGCTCAATTTAAAATATTAGAGTGCGTCTTTTATCTATAATAAAGTGTATACTTACTTACTTACTTATATACAAATGTATTTAATTATTATTTATCCACATGCGTTAAATATTAAGGTTAAGAACTAGTGTGAAAATCTAAAGTATGATGTAAACACGGAATGATTTCCGGCAACTGTCTTCGTTGATAAGTACCCCGGGCTTATCAATATTAATGTTATCACTGTGCTTTTAAGGTAAATGCTGTACCCGTAAAAGATATGTTAAAAGCAATGTGTCCAATAAAATGTTAATTTGTAAAAAAAAATATAAATACAATACCTATTGTTCTCTCTGTCGTTACGGGCCAGTTATTATTTTTGTAATCAGCCATTGTTTAACGTTTACAGCACACAAGACAGCCATGACTTTCTATACTGTGCAAAAAGATCTTTACTTGTTTTCCATTCTTAAGGTACCACATTGTAAATTAATGATAATGCAAACAGCATTGGTATTATCCATTAAAATAATACTTACAAATTGCTATAAACAGTATTAAGACTATCTTCACTGTAACATCAACTCTGGATAGTGATCCAATAAATGCTTCAAAATAAAAATTCAGTGTTATTATTTCTATTATGCATGTTTATGCTCTACAATTTAAATGACAAACAGCTGAGTTTATTAGTTCATCTGCAGTTTTTCATCACAAAAGCTATACTAGAACGAATAATCGTACCCTCGAATTTTTTTTTTTTTTTGCGAGGGTACGAATTTAGTCACATTACTCCTAATGTAGCAGAGCAGGAGTGAATCACTCCAGGCACTTCGATGTCCAAAAGAAGTTTCATATACAATCAGACGTGGTCGATCTTGATAACTTTCGAGAGTGTCACCATTTTTTCATCGGTTTCGTGTTTAAAATCAATCATTATTGAAACGTAATGATAGTTATTGTCGATTTTTAATAACCCGCTGTGCTTTGTGTATTAATTGACATTTTTGTCTCTTTTTAATTACGTTTAATACTTGAACAACATTGAGAAACCCGAAAATGAATGGCCAGTTGCAACTTAGGTAATACATATGTAAATTACTGAATTCTTACTATGGAATGGTTGTTAAAGTATGCAAATTAGCATGTTTATAACAAAATTAGGTCACTTTATCCATATACGGAAAAATGATCAGCATAGCATTTTCTATTTGCATCTTTAAAGACGAAAAAAGAAATTTCTTCAATAAAGTTCATTTCCCTTTAGTTTTGCAATGTCTAAAGCTTTAATAATATAAAGAAGATGAATATTATATTTGAATTTTGTATAAATAGACTAAAGTTAGAATTTTTTTTGCTACATTACGAGCAATTTGACTGAATTCTGCCATTTTCAAATCTAACTTCGGATTATAACGGTAGTAAAATTTGGCCTAGTATAGATGTGTTGGATACATCTATTAGTGACTAATGGTATATGATACCCATCTGTTTTAATCAATTAACAAACTCACATTCTACAGTAATGGACGCGGGAGGCTTGGCATGCCATAAAACCTGGTTTTACCCACCATTTCTTTTGAAATTTTTGTACCCAAACAGGACCATTACTGTAGTTACTATATTTTCAGTTGGTGATTCTGGAGTTTGCCTGTTTCTCAGACTTTGATTTGTGGATTGTCTTTTTTTACGATTTCATTAGAGTTTGGTATTTTGTTATTACCTTCCTTGTTGATACAATGCAGAGATAATTTTGGGTGGCACCATTGCACCATAGTTGGGTAAAAATGGCCCATTTAGAACCTTTCTTGTGCCAGTATGGTGCAAACAATTAAAGACTGCCTGGTAAAAGATCAATAATGATGTCATCGATAGTAATTTAGATTTACTGTTGATTGGTATCCTTTTACATAAATAAGCACAAGTCGTGCCTTTTCGTTTCTGAAGGTAATTAGTGTATCTGAGTGTATCTGTGACAGTTATCACCCTATTTATCAATACAGGTAAAAAAGCTATTAATGGCTGTCCTGTGAAAAGGAAAAACACGAAATGTTTTCTCAACTTGATTAAGATAAGACATAATGCCCAATGTGCAATGACATCAGACCACCTTGCATAGACTGGTTATCTCCGAAGGGAAAAAAACATGAATTAGGTCTGTAGTTGTTTGATGCTCAGAGAGTCATGCTTGAACAGGAAGGAAATTTTTTTTCTTTCTAAATGAAGTAGCATTTAATGTTATTAAATGAATCCTAATGTGTCTGACATACAATAAGTCCACTTTAGATAAGTATGGGGCCTTAATTGGTTCCTAGTTGGCCTACTAATCCTCTGTTATGGTCCCTTGCATTTCATACTGATACAGAAGGCTGATTGCTCATTGTTACAAGCTTATTCAAGCGGAATTAAATTTAAGAAATTCCATCTAAAAATAATGGCATAATTGACCTAAACAAAAACTAGAGGCTCCTGGGAGCCTGTATCGCTCACCTGAACCTGAAACCAAACAACCCTTTTTTATCCAGCTTTTCTTTGCTATAAGGAATTGCCCAACACTTCTGCAAAAGTCATTTTGACCTTTTAAGGGAAATAACTCCTATAAAGAGGAGCTTTTGATGCTCAGAGGGAGAAGGGAGTTTCACTTCAAATTTGCTGTACCTGTTATACTTTTTTAACTATCAGTCGAAAACTCTCTTGACTCCCCCCCCCCCCATTTTCTATTTTAAGCCAACGTAGCTATGTAGGTAGTCAAGTATCATGATTTGCACAATTTTGGTAGAGGACGTCCTAAAGATGATGTGTGCAATGTTTCAAAGCAGTCTTTTAATGGGTTAAAGAGGAGAAGATTTTTTAAAATCAAGTAAAATTGATTAACAAAATGTTCAAGGAGAATAATTCCTAAACGGTTCATTAGACAATCTTGACCCTAAGTCATTTTTGTAGCCCTCATAGAGCAGAACAATTAAGCAATGCTAACTTTTTCTCTAGTTCTAATAATTTTCAAGATTTGGAGGCAAAAATGTCAAAAATAATCACCTTTGACAATTAAAGGGCAATAACTCCTATAAGGAGTCCTCACTTCAACCCAATGGAGTGTTTCGTAGAGCTTTTGATGCAGATGAAGGCATGTCTCTTTGGTTTTCCTGTATCTGTTACACTTTTTTAAATATTAGCCAAAAATTGATTTTAACCCCCCCCCCCTCCATTCTAATTTTCGCCATGGCAGCAATGTTTGTTAATCTGCAGCCATGGTTGGTGCAAACTTGGTTGAGGACATTTGACAGATGATGTGTACAAAGTTTCAAAGCAGTACTTTCAGTGGTTTCAGAGGAGAAGATTTATAAAAAATCAATTTAATCCCGAAAAAAAAACAGTTCAAGGGGAATAACTCTTAAACGGTTAATTAGACAATCTTGACCCTTAGTCATTTTTGTAGCCCTTATAGAGCAGAACAATTAAGCAATGCTAATTTTTTCTCTAGTTCTAATAATTTTCAAGATTTTGAGGCAAAAATGGCAAAAATCATCAATTTTGACAATTAAAGGGCAATAACTCCTACAAGGATTCATTCTTTTACATTCGCCTTCGTTCTTCAAGGGTATCATATTGCATAATAATTTGAGGTATGCGGCAAGACATACCGTACACATCTCGGTTCACCGAGGTCAAAATACTGACCCATAACAATGACCTTCGCTGGGTATAAAACCACTTGTCCACGTGGAAATCGCCATTTATTATATTTGAGACGGCAAGACGTACTGTGTTAAAGTTGTTTCTTGTGTTTATTTAGGACTACTTATCTATTTCACTGATATAGTAGCATATGGTTTGTTTTATATTTCACTCGTTATATTTGACAACATGGCTGACTGAAATAGCCACTGTTTCGTAATTTGTTTGGTAATTTAAAATTTTAAAATTTGTTTGGCTGACTGAAAAAGCCATTTTTTGTTGGACCACCTGAAAGGGTCCATTCTTTATGTCTAGACGTGGGCTAGACTATAAATTGTGTATTACCCCTTGTGGTTATTTTTAGAATACGGGAAATTTTGTGACCTAATTATAGTTGGTAAATATGTCGGATGTGAATTCCGACGCTGTCTTATCTTGTACCTCGGAGGATGAGGGTGATATTTTAAAGGATCAAGGTGAATCTATTAATCAAAAAATTTATTGTGATAAAATGAGTACTAGATCATGTGCTCAGGGTTCTGAAAATGTTAATGCTGCAGCATGTAAAAGCAGAGTAATTAAGGGTACTGCTATGAAACACAAGTTACCGGCAAGTAAAGTTGTTAATAAAAATAAAGGTCCAAAAAAGAGCAAAAAATCTAATTCTTTTCAGGACATTGAGGCCTTAAAATCTACACTAGGCATTGATACTATTGTTAATAGTATTACATCCTTAACAGGTCTTGTAAAGAATTTTCAAGCATCATCAGTAAAAATGAATGCTAAAACCCCTGCTTTTAGTACTGGTCGCCCACGTTCCTCCACAAATGCTCGCACTACTCCATCTGCAACTGTCACTCGACCAACCCCATCTGCTACTGTTAGTCGCCCCCCTGTAGATGAGGTTGCTTCAACTGAATATATAACTTCATTGGTTGATGTTCCAATTGATGAGAATAGTAATTATTACCCTTTTGTTAATATTCCTGAAAACTCTAGGTATGACCTTGATGATTTTGACCTTGAGTATTTTGACAATCAAGATGATGCAAGTTCTGAAGGGGTAAATCCTCAATTAGCTTTTCAGCAAGCATTTGATAAATTGAGTGAAATTGATACAGAGGTAGTTAATGACCCTGTAAATGTTCAAATTCCTACATTGTCTGGCAATGTTCCCAATTCTGATGATAATGAAGCTATCGATGAGCAGGTATGGAATATTCCCCAGTTGAATATGGAGGAAAAAACTAAAACTAAAATAGGGACAGGCTTGGCTAAAGCAGTAAATGCAGCTCTTACAATCAAATCAGACAAAGATAGTATTTCAGATATTGCTAAAAAGTATGTTCGCCCTGAAAATGCGACTTATCTTTGTGCACCAAAATGCAACAAAGAAATATGGAACCCTTTGGGTTCAGTACCGCATGCAAAAGATCTCTCATTACAAGAAGTACAGCAATATATGGCTTTGGGTTTAGTTCCTATAATATATATGATGGACAATTTGTCCAAGAAAAAAGAGCTTGATATAGTTTCTGCTAGAAATGGCTTGATTGATGCCATAAGTCTATTTGGCCATGCTTTTTATTTGTTGTCCAATAAAAGACGTCAGAGTTTGCGAAAGTTTTTAAATGATAGATATGCTAAAATCTGTGGCAATGACGTCCCAATACCGTATAACTGGTAATTTTTGCGGTAATTTAATTTTTGCGTTATTTTGCGGTTGACACTCGACCGCAAAATTTAAAATCGCATAAAAAAGTATGAAGTATTCCTATCCGCAAGTAACGGTAAAGTTTCACAAACTTGTGTCGATCGATATTTTGTTACCACTTCGGGATATTAATTATCTCGGTGGTAAATAACAATCATCAAAGCGAAGTGAATAGTTTTCTCGTTTTCTGAGTTTTAATAAAACATTCAACCGAAATCATTCACTATAAAAACACCAATAATTTTTCCGACTCAGTCGGTATTATATTCACTTTTTACCCTTTGACCTCATGACAATTTTTCTTTATTGTTATTGTCTACCGGTATAAAACAAAGGATGTTTATACACGAAACTGTGAATAATCCGTTATTTAACCGTTATTATTACCCGTAAATATCGATTTCCAATTAAAACACCTACCTGTCATTTGTCCGCGTGAAGAAATTGATTGTTATTGCAATACCAATTAATAAAAAACTCATTGTTTTTTAATGCTTTTAAGATTTTAATGTATAGAAAAAATGTGTACTTTTGATTCACCCTATCTACTTCCAGTAAATATAAACGACAACAGAAATAAAAACTCGACATTTTTTTGTTAAAGATGTAAAACCGCAAAAATTAAAATCAGCAAAAATAAAATATCAGAATTTCAATCCCAATCCACAAAAATTTCACACCGCAAAAAATACCGGCTATACGGTAACTAACCAGTTGTTTGGGGACAACTGTCTTTCAAAATTAAAAGAAATGGGGGATATCACTAGAATACCTATAGCCAAATCTTTTTATAGACCAACCCCTTATTTTTCTCGTTCTGGGAATTTTCCCTCTGGTAATTTAAATTTCAAAGGCCCTGTCCTTAGACGAGGAGGACAGGGCTTCAGAGGCAATGTTCAAAAGCGAGGCTTCCTGAATCGCCAAATGCCCATAGGCAGACAACCAAGACCCTTCATGTCACAGGGCTCACCACAAATCCTTTCAGGAAAGGACCAGAGACGTCGCTTTTAGATAAAGGGACAATTTCTAAGGTGAGGTGTTTGAATTATGATTACTGGCGTAAATACACTTCTGATGAGTGGATTCTTGAGACTATATCTGGGTATAAAATTGAGTTTACTCAGCTCTCTTGTCAGAACAAAATACCAAACGAGATCCCCTTTTCTGATGAACAGGCTAGTATTGTCAATGAAGAGGTCTCAAAGTTACTGCAGAAAGGAGCTATTAAGCTGGTTGAGAAATCAGATGATCAATTTATTTCTACCATTTTTATTGTATCTAAGAAAGATGGAACAAATAGACCTGTAATTAACTTGAGGTATTTGAATGAGTTTGTGGAATATCACCACTTTAAACAAGAAAATTTGTCATTTGCTCTTGACTATATTCAGAGAAATGATTTCCTTACAAAGCTCGACCTAAAGGACGCGTACTTCCACATTTTAATCCATCCTGATTACAGAAAGTACTTGTGTTTTTCCTGGAAGGGTAATATATACAATTTTCGCGTTTTTTTCCTTTTGGATTGTCTTCATCCCCTAGAGTTTTTACTAAGGTGTTAAAACCCATATATGCAACATTAAGGCAGAATGGAATAAGATGTTGCTATTATATAGATGATTCTTTGATCATGAATCAAGATCATTTGATATGCAAACAACAAACTCAGTTAATTGTCAATGAAATGGATTCCCTTGGATTTTCTATTAATGAGTCAAAGTCAATACTCATTCCTTCTCAAAGATTAGAGTTTTTTGGTGTTATTATAGATACAGTTCAATTTAAAGTGTTCCTTACAACCGAGAAAATTGAAAAACTGAAAGCTTTATCAGTTTGTCTGCTAAATGTTCAAAGGATAACTGTTAGAGAGTTATCTTCCTTGATAGGATTATGTGTGCATGCTTTCAATGCAGTAACTTTGGGTCCTTTACATTACAGGGCCTTAGAAAGGGACAAAGTAAAGAGTTTAGCTAACTCAGACAACAATTATGACTCCTTAATGGTTCTCTCTTCTGACTCTGTTAAAGAGATTAAATGGTGGTTGGATAATGTAGAAAAACTAAATGGAAAACTTATTAGACCAAATTCAGTTGATGCATGGGTAGAAACAGATGCATCCAGTATTGGCTGGGGTGCAAATATGAAAACATCTTATGCTGGGGGTAGATGGTCAGCTCTAGAATCCACTATTGGCAGTTTTTCTGGCACTGAAATCTTTTTTCTCCTTAAATACAAAAGCTATTCATATTGGAATTAATTCATCTGCTGTTGCTTACATAAATAATATGGGTGGTATGACATCTATTTCTATGGATGGTTTAGCAATAAAGATATGGAACTGGTGCACAGATCACAATATCTTTTTAACTGCACAATATATTCCTGGCTTATTGAATACTGATGCAGATTTTATGTCTAGACAGTTTAGAGATTCTTGTGAGTGGTCATTAAAAAGTGACATTTTTCAGAGAATATGTAAACACTTTTTTGCACCAGATATAGATTTGTTTGCATCAAGGCTTAACAATAAATTACCATTATTTGTTTCCTGGTTCTTCGACCCAGAAGCAAAATTTACAGATGCTTTCTCTTTTTCATGGACAGAGTTTGAACCATATATTTTTCCACCTTTTTGTTTAATAGGAAAAGTACTAAACAAAATTGAATTAGATCAAGTACAAAGAGCTATACTTGTTGTTCCTTTTTGGCCTACTCAATCATGGTTTGCTGTATTAATTTCAGCACTGATTTCTCTTCCAACTAGAATACCCAGACACAAAGATCTACTGGTGTTACCACACACAGGAGAGAATCATCCGTTGAAAAAACTGTCCATGATCGCTTGTTGTGTATCGGGACTTTCCTCCAGGAGAGAGGAATTTTACAACAGGATGCCTGCATCATCACTAATTCATGGTGAAAGTCAACCAATAAACAATATCAGTTATGTTGGAAAAGATGGATTTTTTGGTGCTCTAAATGGAAAGTTTATTTTTTTAGACTGTCTGAGACAAATGTAATTTGTTATCTGTCTTCTTTAATAAATCAGAGATTATCATACTCTGTTATTAATACACATAAAGCAATGTTGTACCATACTTTACCATTTTCTGGAATAAAGTGGACTTTAGACTCAGTTTTGATTCCTAGGCTATTAAAAGGTTATTTCAACTCTAACCCGTGAGACCCAAGCTTTTGTTTACTTGGGATGTATCTGTGGTATTAAATTATCTGTCCACCCTTTATCCACTTTCAGATTTGTCATTGAAATTACTTACCTATAAGCTTATAGCTTTAATTGCATTGACCACAGCTTCTAGAGCCCAGACTATTTCAGCTATGGACTTGCAATATCTCACAAATTTTATGGATAAGTATGTTTTTCAAATTAATCAACTTTTAAAAACCTCAAAGCCAGGAGTTTCTCCACCAAATGTTACTTTGTATAAGTTTACCAGGAAAAAATTGTGTGTGATTCATACTTTAGATGGGTATTTAAATCGTACTTCCAACATCAGAAAGAGTACAAAATTGTTTATATCTTTTAAAACATTTAATTCAGTAACAACATGTACATTAGAGCAAGTTCTTATGTTATCAGGTATTAATATATCAAATTTCTCAGCACATTCCGTAGTGCTACATCAAAAGCTTTACAAGCTGGTGCATCACTTAAAGATATACTTGAAACAGCCAACTGGACTAGTGCTCAGAATTTTTATCATTTTTATTTCAAAGAGGTGGTTCCACTAAACACTTTTTCAAATACAGTTTTACGAAGTTAGTTTATTGTACTTGGACAGAAACTATTTGCCTTTTGTTTTAAAGCCCTTATATGACTGTATTGTTTTGACATTAAGAATTGACAAGAAAGTGATTTTTGGGACTATTTTTACTTGATATCATATTCTATTATATTTTATCGTTGAATTGACATTATTGTTGAATTGACATTATTGCTGAATTGTCATTATGGTTGAATTGATAATGATGTATATTTATTGTCTTTTTGCTATACTTTTTCCAGTGGGATTATAATTATTGTAAACTATTATATTGATGATTGATTACAAATCATTTTGTTACTATATCTTTCTTGTAAGATTGGATAGTCTTGCCTTAAAGTTTGTACCAACTCTTTAAACATGCAATATGATACCCTTGAAGAACGAAGGCGAATGTAAAAGAATGTTCCCTCATCCAAGCATACCTGTAAGGATGTGAAGGATGAGGAGCATTCTTATAATGAGCCTGAGGCTCAAAAGGGTATCATATTCCCTCCCAGTGGATGGTGTTTGGCCCACCCCACTTCATAACATGTTGGTACAAACAGTCTTTGAATTATGGCGATTTCCACGTGGACAAGTGGTTTTCTACCCAGCGAAGGTCATTGTTATGGGTCAGTATTTTGACCTCTGTGAACCGAGATGTGTACGGTATGTCTTGCCGCATACCTCAAATTATTATGCAATATGATACCCTTTTGAGCCTCAGGCTCATTATAAGAATGCTCCTCATCCTTACTGGTATGCTTGGATGAGGATACATCATACAACTTTAACCCAATGGAGTGTTTCGTTGAGCTTTTGATGCCGATGAAGGTATGTCTCTTCGGTTTTCCTGTATCTGTTATTCTTTTTGAACTATAAGCCAAAAATTGTATTTCGACCCCTATGTTCTATTTGACTGATGATGTGTTCAAAGTTTCAAAGCAGTACTTTCGGTGGTTTCAGAGGAGAAGATTTTAAAATATCAATTAAAACCGATTAAAATAAACAGTTCAAGGGGAATAACTCTTAAACGGTTAATCAGACAATCTTGACTCTAAAGCCAATTTTGTAGCCCTCATAGAGCAGAACAATTAAGCAATGCTAATTTTTTCTCTAGTTCTAATAATTTTCAAGATTTTGAGGCAATAACTCCTACAAGGAGTCGTCATACAACTTTGACCCAATGGTGTGTTTTGTAGAGCTTTTGATGCTGAAGAAGGAAAGTCTCTTTGGTTTTCCTGAATCTGTTATACTTTTTGAACTATAAGCCAAAAACTGTATTTTGACCCACCTGTTCTATTTTTAGCCATGGTGGCTATGTTGGTTGGTATGAGGCCATGATTTGTGCAAACTTGGCAGAGGACATTTTACTGATGATTTGTGCAAAGTTTCAAAGAAATCCCTTCAGTGGTTTTGGAGGAGAAGATTTTTAAAGAAAAGTTAGCGACGACGACGACGGACGCCAAGTGATGGCAATAGCTCACGTGACCCTTCGGGTCAGGTGAGCTAAAAAATGTGTTGACACACTATCATCAAATGAGCATACAGTGACATTTACCTGAAATTAAACAAAAAAATCCTAACCAAACAGATTATTCTTGCAATTTTAAAATGAATTACACTTTGTAGATCCAGGAGATTATGTCAATTTCACCTAATCAGAAGTAAGATTTTCCTGGTATATTTCAACCTATTAAGACAAAATCTTTGTAGAGGTCTCCAAAAACATCTGCACCAAGATGCAAAATATTAAAGAAGAGTTAAAAAACTGATTGGCCATGGCAGTAATATCCCTGATCAGATCTAAGTAAACTTAGAATACATCTTCCAGTCATATTTGTACCAAGTTCTTACACATCTGAACTTGTAGTTTCAGAAAACCGTCTTCATGAAAGTTGCAAGTGATGGCCTGAATTTGGTCCGGCCACACAAATCCAACCGCCTGACGGAACACAATTGCGCCAGACAGAAATTTTTTAATAAAACAATACTCGTTATAAAAATTTAATTATTAAGTCTTTGTTTTACAGATCACAAATAATTGATTAAATTACTGCTTGATTTTAATAATTAGGTATAGATTACTGATTTTTACCAGAAGCTCAATATAGTAACATTTAAGTTTAATAGCAAAATTATAAGAAAGTCAATGTTTCAATTTTTGATCAAGACCATTTTACTTCTATCAATTAAGATTTTTCACATATAAAACAGTTAAAAAAATCAATTAAAACATAAGGTATATGTAAAAATAAATATAATCAACTAAGGTAAATATATTAAGAATTTCTAAGTAAGATAAGAATAATGTCCACTATATTCAATTTTTTTTTAATTCAAAAACTCTTTTAAAATCTGAATAGCCTTCTTAATCTTTATTTTATTTGTTGATCAAAAGCTGAATCCAGTCCTGATTTTGTATGACACAGATTTATATATTAAGAAACAATGTTTTGACAAATCAAAATGTGCCATCAGAATTAAAGGGGAATAACCATGGGATACCTATGTCAAGTAAAATTAACACTTTTTTTGGGGAGTGGGGGGGGGTAAATTTCGATAAAGTTAAGTAAATAAAGATGACCAAAATGTCAACCGACTGTGAGGCAGAAAACAAACATTCATTCCGCAGCGTCTCATGAAATTTATCTGCCGGTCATTTGGTTACACACAAATAAATAGACTGCCAGTCCAAACTCAATTTTACCAAACGGCAGACCTGCATACTGAGAAAAAAAACTTGCATTAAATTCAGGCAAAAAACAGAAACAAGACTAGCCATTGTGGCCATGTTTTTTCCCCAATCAAGTTGAAATTCATGCCAAGTTTTGTAGAGAATCAAAGTGATATTACTAGTGTCATTGTCTTGTTTTGTAAAAAGTTCAAAGAAGCAAGAAATATAGGGACATTTGTTTTCCTTTAAAAGGAGCATGAGGAATCTTTATAGAGCAACCAAAATGCATAATTTAAATGTGGCTTAATTTCAGAGGAAATGATTAAATTATGGAAATTTATGAAGGCAAAAAAAGATTTCTGCCTAAATGGAATAAAACATAAAATATTGACATAGTTGGTCAAAAACAAAACCTGGCCCTGACTGATACCTAGTGTTAATAACCTGTTGAATCTGTTCTAACTGAGGTTGTACTTGTGGTTTTGAATTTTTGTCTGAAAAAAAATTACTATTATTACAGAGCGAGCAGAATGTTCGAAAATTAGGTACTTACACAATGTTTCATGGTGAAAATACATGGCACCAGGCCTAAATCACAGATAAATGGAAAATTTTTCATCCTCAGTGGTAAAACGTGAAAGGATTAAAATTGTGTCGAACCGACGTGGAAGGGATTAAAGTTCACAACAGACAGCATGAAAAAGATTATAAATTCGTCTGTTTTATCAGTTGTCTTTCAATGTATTCTAAAATATCAGAACGTATCTAGCTTAGACATTTGAAGAAATAAACTAGAGGCTCATAGGAGCCTGTATCGCTCACCTGAACCTGAAACCAAACAACGCTTTTCTACCCAGCTTTTCTTTGCTATAAGGAATTGCCCAACACTTCTGCAAAAGTCATAATAATTCCTATAAGGAGGAGCTTTTGATGCTTAGAGGGAGAAGGGAGGTTCACTTCAAATTTGCTGTACCTGTTATACTTTTTTAACTATCAGTCGAAAACTCTCTTGACTCCCCCCTCCCCCCATTTTCTATTTTAAGCTAACGTAGCTATATAGGTAGTCAGGTGTCATGATTTGCACAATTTTGGTAGAGGACGTCTTAAAGATGATGTGTGCAATGTTTCAAAGCAGTCCTTAAATGGGTTAAATAGGAGAAGAGTTTATAAAATCAAGTAAAATTGATTAAGAAATGTTCAAGGAGAACAATTCCTAAACGGTTCATCAGACAATCTTGACCCTAAGTCATTTTTGTAGCCCTCATATAGCAGAACAATTAAGCCATGCTAACTTTTTCTCTAGTTCTAATAATTTTCAAGATTTTGAGGCACAAATGTCAAAAATAATCAATTTTGACAATTAAAGGGCAATAACTCCTATAAGGAGTCCTTATACAACTTCAACCCAATGGAGTGTTTCCTAGAGCTTTTGATGCAGATGAAGGCATGTCTCTTCGGTTTTCCTGTATCTGTTACACTTTTTTAAATATAAGCCAAAAACTGTATTTTACCCACCCCCCTCCATTCTATTTTTAGCCATGGCGGCCATGTTGGTTAATCTGCAGCCATGGTTGGTGCAAACCTGGTTGAGGACATTCGACGGATGATGTGTACAAAGTTTCAAAGCAGTACTTTCAGTGGTTTCAGAGGAGAAGATTTTTAAAAAATCAATTAAAACCGATTAAAAAAACAGTTCAAGGGGAATAACTCTTAAATGGTTCATCAGACAATCTTAACACTAAAGTCATTTTTGTAGCCCTCATAGAGCAGAACAATTAAGCAATGCTAACTTTTTCTCTAGTTCTAATAATTTTCAAGATTTTGAGGCAAAAATGTCAAAAATAATCAATTTTGACAATTAAAGGGCAATAACTCCTATAAGGGGTCATCCTACTACTTTGACCCAATGGAGTGTTTCGTAGAGCTTTTGATGCCGATGAAGGCATGTCATTTCGGTCTTCCTGCATCTGTTATACTTTTTGAACTATAAAGTATAAGCCAAAAATTGTATTTTGACCCCCCCGTTCTTTTTTTAGCCATGGCGGCCACGTTGGTTAATCTGCGGCCATGGTTGGTGCAAACTTGGTTGAGGACATTTGATGGATGATGTGTACAAAGTTTCAAAGCAGTACTTTCAGTGGTTTCAGAGGAGATGATTTTAAAAAATCAATTAAAACCTATTAAAATAAACAGTTCAAGGGGAATAACTCTTAAACGGTTAATCAGACATCTTGACTCTCAGGCCAATTTTGTAGCCCTTATAGAGCAGAACAATTAAGCAATGCTTACTTTTTCTCTAGTTCTAATAATTTTCAAGATTGTGATGCAAAAATGGCAAAAATCATCAATTTCGACAATTAAAGGGCAATAACTCCTACAAGGAGTAGTCATACAACTTTGACCCAATGGAGTGTTTTGTAGAGCTTTTGATGCTGAAGAAGGAAGGTCTGTTTGGTTTTCATGTATCTGTTATACTTTTTGAACTATAAGCCAAAAACTGTATTTTGACCCCCCTGTTCTATTTTTAGCCATGGCGGCCATGTTGGTTGGTCTGAGGCCATGATTTGTGCAAAATTGGCAGAGGACATTTTACTGATGATGTGTGCAAAGTTTCAAAGCAATCCCTTCAGTGGTTTTGGAGAAGAAGACTTTTAAAGAAAAGTTAGCGACGACGACGACAACGACGACGACGACGACGGACGACGACGGACGCCAAGTGATGGCAATAGCTCACATGACCCTTCGGGTCAGGTGAGCTAAAAAGTTAAAGTGCGGACATGAATTTGTCATGCAGAAAGCAATAATGTGACCTAAGGTCAAAGTTCAAGGTCAAAGGTCAACAACCATGGTATGTGACACATCGCCTTGATATTATCTACCAACAATCCAAATATCAAAAGCCTACCTCAAAAGATAAAAAAGTTACAGCCCAGCCATAATTAGTTTTGAACGGATGGAGGAACACGGACGGACAGACTGATCGCTATAGGGCGTCCGCCACAAAGTGGCGGGGCGCTAACTAGGAACCCTAAGGATGATTGTGGCCAAATTTAAAAAATTGAGATTTTTTTTTAAATTTTATAACACTAAACAGACAACGGACTATGGACGATGGATGGCAAGTGATGGCAAAAAGCTCATATGGACCTTTTGTCCGGGTGAGCTAAAAATGAAGCCTGTTGTTGTCAAGCAAAATGTCTAGCAATTTTTCACTTTAATGCAAATAGAGTAATAAATTGATTGTCATGTTTACTGCTTACAACTATTTTCATTAACCCCAACCTGAAATTATAACTTACTCAGACTTGTGAATTGTATCACATCTGGTCACACATGGTGCATTATTTCTTTGAAAACATTCATAATCTGAAAGAGAAACACACACATAAAATATGTCACTTTCTAGGCAGTCAACAAGTGAATTAAGTAAACCATTTTAATTACATAGTTGTCCACACAGAGCATTTGATTAAATCAACACTTCCAATATTTTAAAAAACATAAATTTGTGGTTATGAATATGTGAGGTGTATGTGGTGTAAACACCATTTTCAGTTATTTTCAGCAATATAATATCATCATGTTTTTACCGAGAAAGAAATAGTACCGAAAGCTCCCGAATCACAGTAGCAGGAAAACTGACAATCATTTCATTTATTTTAAAATGGCTACTGGGCATTACACAGCATTCCAATGTTCCCAGCAATATTTTTAGTTATTATCATCTGGGAGATTTGATTGTACAGACATGTTCTCTTTTTGTAGCTGAAGGAAAATTAAAGCTGCTCATTTTTAAAGATATAAATTTGCTAAAATTCTATTCATTTATTTAAAATTTAAAAAATAGCAGCTATCTGGTAGTTAGCAGATAGGGCAAAATTGTTTTTATTTTTTGTAAATAATTTATGTGACTTGCTTTTCAAGTACACATAAAAGACACTGCTTACTAAGTTTGCACATCATAACAAATTTTACCAAAAGTTCAGCTTTATTAGAATAAAAAAAATTAAAATTTACGTTTCCCGAAACGTTGAAGTCGCCTCCCGTTCCGCACTTTTGACCGAGTAGTGGGAACTAAAAGTCAAGAACACAACTTCATAACATGAGCTTTTAGTTGGCCAAGTTTCATTTCGATCGGTTAAAAGATGAGCGAGAAAACGAGCAAACTTTAAAACGGCCGCCATTTTGAAACCGGAAGTCGGACAAAAAATTTTTTTTGCAAAAATGCTCAGGATAGTTAGCTGTATCAGTATACCAATTTTCATTGAAATTGCTCTGGCCATAACTGAGATCTGACAACGGCCGCCATTTTGTAAAACTTTAAAACGGCCGCCATTTTGAAACCGGAAGTCGAACAAAACATTTTTAAATAGTGGCACACTTAGGGTATCATAAGCTACCTGTATACCAAATTTCGTTTAAATCGGATGTCGTTTAAATTTTTACATTTTTAGGGGGGTGGTGTTCGGATGGCGGCCATTTTGAAATGTCGGCCGCGTCAAATTTTTTTTTGCAAAAATGCTCGGGATAGTTAGCTGTATCAGTATACCAATTTTCATTGAAATTGCTTTGGCAATTACTGAGATCTGACAACAACCGTCATTTTTTTCAACGGCGGCCATTTTGAAAATGGCGGCCATTTTTAAAAATTTCAAAAGTGGATTGCACAACTTCAGGTCACCCTTAACATGTTCCCAAAGTTTCATTTCGATCGGTTAAAAGATGAGCGAGAAAACGAGCGGACAACATTGCGAGGGGAAAACATAAGAATTATGAAAATAATTAAAATTTACGTTTCCCGAAACGTTGAAGTCGCCTCCCGTTCCGCACTTTTGACCGTCAAGAGCACAACTTCATAACATGAGCTTTCATTTGGCCAAGTTTCATTTCGATCGGTTAAAAGATGAGCGAGAAAACGAGCGGACAACATTGCGAGGGGAAAACATAAGAAATATGAAAATAATAATAATAATAATAAAATTTACGTTTCCCGAAACGTTGAAGTCGCCTCCCGTTCCGCACTTTTGACCGAGTAGAGGGAACTAAAAGTCAAGAGCACAACTTCATAACATGAGCTTTCAGTTGGCCAAGTTTCATTTCGATCGGTTAAAAGATGAGCGAGAAAACGAGCAAACTTTAAAACGGCCGCCATTTTGAAACCAGAAGTCGGACAAAAAATTTTTTTTGCAAAAATGCTCAGGATAGTTAGCTGTATCAGTATACCAATTTTCATTGAAATTGCTCTGGCCATAACTGAGATCTGACAACGGCCGCCATTTTGTAAAACTTTAAAACGGCCGCCATTTTGAAACCGGAAGTCGGACAAAAATTTTGAAAATAGTGGCACACTCAGGGTATCATAAGCTACCTGTATACCAAATTTCGTTTAAATCGGATGACGTTTAAATTTTTACAGTTTTAGGGGGGTGGTGTTCGGATGGCGGCCATTTTGAAATGTCGGCCGCGTCAAATTTTTTTTTGCAAAAATGCTCGGGATAGGGAGCTGTATCAGTATACCAATTTTCATTGAAATTGCTTTGGCAATTACTGAGATCTGACAACGGCCGTCATTTTTTTTCAACGGCGGCCATTTTGAAAATGGCGGCCATTTTGAAAATTTCAAAAGTGGATTGCACAACTTCAGGTCACCCTTAACATGTTCCCAAAGTTTCATTTCGATCGGTTAAAAGATGAGCGAGAAAACGAGCGGACAACATTGCGAGGGGAAAAAGGAAAACATAATAATAATAATAAGAAACGGAGTAAAAACAATAAGTCGCCCGACACTTCGTGGTCGGCGACTTAATAATAATAAGAAACGGAGTAAAAACAATAAGTCGCCCGACACTTCGTGGTCGGCGACTTAATAATAATAATTAAAATTTACGTTTCCCGAAACGTTGAAGTCGCCTCCCGTTCCGCACTTTTGACCGAGTAGAGGGAACTAAAAGTCAAGAGCACAACTTCATAACATGAGCTTTCAGTTGGCCAAGTTTCATTTCGATCGGTTAAAAGATGAGCGAGAAAACGAGCAAACTTTAAAACGGCCGCCATTTTGAAACCGGAAGTCGGACAAAAAATTTTTTTTGCAAAAATGCTCAGGATAGTTAGCTGTATCAGTATACCAATTTTCATTGAAATTGCTCTGGCCATAACTGAGATCTGACAACGGCCGCCATTTTGTAAAACTTTAAAACGGCCGCCATTTTGAAACCGGAAGTCGGACAAAACATTTTTAAATAGTGGCTCACTTAGGGTATCATAAGCTACCTGTATACCAAATTTCGTCTAAATCGGATGACGTTTAAATTTTTACATTTTTAGGGGGGTGGTGTTCGGATGGCGGCCATTTTGAAATGTCGGCCGCGTCAAATTTTTTTTTGCAAAAATGCTCGGAATAGTTAGCTGTACCAGTATACCAATTTTCATTGAAATTGCTTTGGCAATTACTGAGATCTGACAACGGCCGTTTTTTTTTTCAACGGCGGCCATTTTGAAAATGGCGGCCATTTTGAAAATTTCAAAAGTGGATTGCACAACTTCAGGTCACCCTTAACATGTTCCCAAAGTTTCATTTCGATCGGTTAAAAGATGAGCGAGAAAACGAGCGGACAACATTGCAAGGGGAAAACATAAGAAATATGAAAATAATAATAATAATAATAAGAAACGGAGTAAAAACAATAAGTCGCCCGACACTTCGTGGTCGGCGACTTAACTAGTGCAGAAAAACAACTACATGTATTAACCCACAGTAGGCAATACAAAAACAGATAACACTCCAACTGGTAGATAAATCTTGTTAAATGCAAGTAGGGAATAATATGATAATTAATGCATATATTTAATTTAATGTGTCAAAACAATTCACACTCTTTCCAAAAAGGTCCTATTATTAGAGATAATTCATGCCTTAATTATAGTGAGCACAAAATCTGCTTGATCGCATAATAATAATCTGCTTAATGATGATTTGGATTTTTTTTTGTCCGGAAGTTGGTACTGTAAAAAAAACTGTCCCAATGTGTATTGAAAGGGGCACTAAAATTTGCAACATTCAATAAAAAATAATTTTTTTGTTTAAAAAAATAACCCAAAAAAAGTTAGACATTTTTTTTCAATCTTGGTAGAAAACACATAGCACTTAATAAAAGTCACATAAGGACTATATACTTGATTTACTGTATAAGCATGATAATGCCATTGACAGTTACAATTTTACATGGAATACACTGTACATGCCCCGGGAATTTTAATTTCTCTGCGCATCCACGTGGAGGAAACTGAGATCTCCGCGGTCATCTCCAGTGTGACTCAGAATCACGAATTGCTGGTGGAGAGTCGGTATCGGGTGGAGAGCCCAAGACTCCATTGTGTATTCATGGTGTATCCACTTTGTAAACATTTGGGGATATATTGGCACATTTGGTAACTATTTACATTATCACATAAATAATGGGAATTTATCACAAGCATACCTGTAACCATCAGGGGTTCGACGGGTTCGGATTACCCCCCCCCCCCCCCCCCATTGAAAAGTAGACAAAGTCGATCTAGCGATCGCTGATACCCCCGCTTTTGTGAAAATTTCTAATGTTTTTCGTGGACTGCGACCTTGAAATTTGATGGTTTTCCCCCAAAATCAAAAGGCTTTTTACCAACCTGATATATAACAATATCCCAAAGTTTCATTCAAATCGGATGCAAACTTTTTGAGTTATTGTCCGAAAACAACTTTTATGTTAAAATTTCTAACGTTTTTCATGGACTGTGACCTTGAAATTTGACGGATTTCCCCCCAAAATCGATAGGCTTCTTACCAACCTGATATATGACAATATCCCAAAGTTTCATTCAAATCGGATGTAAACATTTTATACCCCCGCTCGACAGAGTCGGGGGTATATAGTGGTCCTCATGTCGTCCGTCCGTCCGTTCGTCCGTCCACATTTGGTTTCCGGATGATAATTCAAAAAGTTTACATCCGATTTGAATGAAACTTTGGGATATTGTTATATATCAGGTTGGTAAGAAGCCTATCGATTTTGGGGGAAATCCGTCAAATTTCAAGGTCACAGTCCACGAAAAACGTTAGAAATTTTAACAAAAAAGTTGTTTCCGGACAATAACTCAAAAAGTTTACATCCGATTTGAATGAAACTTTGGGATATTGTCATATATCAGGTTGGTAAGAACCCTATCGATTTTGGGGGAAATCCGTCAAATTTCAAGGTCACAGTCCACGAAAAACGTTAGAAATTTTAACATAAAAGTTGTTTCCAGACAATAACTCAAAAAGTTTGCATCCGATTTGAATGAAACTTTGGGACATTGTTATATATCAGGTTGGTAAAAAGCCTTTTGATTTTGGGGGAAATCCATCAAATTTCAAGGTCACAGTCCACAAAAACGTTAGAAATTTTTACAAAAAAGTTGTTTCCGGACAATAACTCAAAAAGTTTACATCCGATTTGAATGAAACTTTGGGATATTGTCATATATCAGGTTGGTAATAAGCCTATCGATTTTGGGGGAAATCCGTCAAATTTCAAGGTCACAGTCCACGAAAAACGTTAGAAATTTTTACAAAAAAGTTGTTTCCGGATGATAACTCAAAAAGTTTGCATGTGATTTGAACGAAACTTTGAGATATTGTTATATATCAGGTTGGTAAGAAGCCTATCGATTTTGGGGGAAATCTGTCAAATTTCAAGGTCACAGTCTACGAAAAATGTTAGAAATTTTTACAAAAAGTTGTTTCGGAAAATGACTCAAAAAGTTTTCATCCGATTTTAATGAAACTGTAAAATATTCTTATATATCTTGTTGGTAAGAAGCCTATTGATTTTGGTGGAAATCCATCCAATTGTAAGGTCACAATCCACGAAAAACGTTAGAAATTTTCACAAAAGCGGGGGTATCAGCGATCGCTAGATCGACTTTGTCCAGTTGAGTTATTGTCCGGAAACAACTTTTTTGTTAAAATTTCTAACGTTTTTCGTGGACTGTGACCTTGAAATTTGACGGATTTCCCCCAAAATCAATAGGCTTCTTACCAACCTGATATATAACAATATCCCAAAGTTTCATGCAAATCGGATGCAAACTTTTTGAGTTATTGTCCGGAAACAACTTTTTTGTAAACATTTCTAACGTTTTTCGTGGACTGTGACCTTGAAATTTGACGGATTTCCCCCAAAATCGATAGGCTTCTTACCAACCTGATATATGACAATATCTTAAAGTTTCATTCAAATCGGATGTAAACTTTTTGAGTTATTGTCCGGAAACAACTTTTTTGTTAAAATTTCTAACGTTTTTCGTGGACTGTGACCTTGAAATTTGACGGATTTCCCCCAAAATCGATAGGCTTCTTACCAACCTGAAATATAACAATATCCCAAAGTTTCATTCAAATCGGATGTAAACTTTGTGAATTATCATCCGGAAACCAAATGTGGACGGACGAACGGACGGACGGACGACATGAGGACCACTATATACCCCCGACTCTGTCGAGCGGGGGTATAACAATGAATCACTATTAAAATAGGCATTCACTATTTAAACCTAGGATCACAATCAATATAAACGCTTATGACCAGTTTAAATTATTTATGCTTTGAAGGTAAACAAAAATGCTGAAACTGCTTCTGATCGTCTCTTTTTTTCCAAAACCTTCCTCCTCGCCACTGAAACAGCACAGATTTCCGTCATTGTTTCTATTTTACATAGCATAATCCATTTCTGCGTTATTTTTCACAAGCAGATCACACAAATAAAGTGACATTATTTTGCCGCATCAAAGTGAATAAATAGTAAATAGAAAATTTCATAACTGTATATAAGTGTAACATGATGTTCTGTATATGTGACTCTCTGAAACAAGTGCGGGAGGTTCAAAATGAAAATGACACGTCTTTAAAAATACGAGTGTGGACACAGAAAAACGTCTTGCCTGAATTCCGCATCAGTAACGAAAAAAAATTACGTCATAAGCATTAAGTAAATAGCATTAAATTGTTATCATTTAAAATATACAATGCATGGTTACAGAGAAACGGACCTAATCCAAAAACTTAAACTTAGTCACTTAGTCACTGAGGTCATGGTCAGTGGAAACCTTCAAGACACTAATGATTACACTAATGTACTAATCATTAGAAATCTTAAATACTTTCATCCTACCAGGCATGGTTACAGAGGAAATTGCCCTAATCCAAAAACGTTAACGTAGTTGCTGGACCGTGAAATTGAGGTCAAGGTCAGGTGAAACGTACCAGACAATCATGTACTACTCATCAGCAACCTATATCCCAAATATTGTCATCCTTTCATGCATGGTTACAGATGAACTGCCGTAACCCAAAAACATTAATGTAGTTGCTAGACCGTGAAATTGAGGTCAAGGTCAGTTGAAACCTATCAGACAGTCATGTACTAGTCATCAGCACCCTATATACCAAATATTGTCATCCTTCCATGCATGGTTACAGAGGAACCGCCATAACCCAAAAACTTTAACGTAGTTGCTAGACCGTGAAATTGAGGTCAAGGTCAGGTGAAACCTACCAGACAGTCATGTACTACTCATCAGAATCCTATATACCAAATATTGTCATCCTTTCATGCATGGTTACAGAGGAACTGCCGTCACCCAAAAACTTTAACGTAGTTGCTGGACCGTGAAATTGAGGTCAAGGTTAGGCGACACCTACCAGACAGTCATGTACTACTCATCAGCAACCTATATACCAAATATTGTCACCCTTTCATGCATGGTTACAGAAGAACTGCCGTCACCCAAAAACTTTAACGTAGTTGCTGGACCCTGAAATTGAGGTCAAGGTCAGGCGAAACCTACCAGACAGTCATGGTCTACTCATCAGCAACCTATATACCAAATATTGTCATCCTTCCATTCATGGTTACAGAGGAACTGCCATAACCCAAAAACTTTAACGTAGTTGCTGGATCGTGAAATTGAGGTCAAGGTTAGGTGAAACCTACCAGACAGTCATGTACTACTCATCAGCAACCTATATACCAAATATTGTCATCCTTCCATGCATGGTAATATCCATCAAGTACAAAAAACATATATCCTAAGCATAATTTTGAAAAAAAATACTTCCAATAAATGTGTGACAACAAAATATTTTGTGAACTTATTATGACATGATGTACATTTAGGTACCAGTATAATTGTTGGCATCCATTCAGGTTTGCACAGTAAATTTAATTCAAGTCAATAAGTTCAATAAGTGCTTCTTTTTATGTAAATTTCTAAGCAATATGTTATCATCCTCGTGAATGAATATGTTTCATAACATTGTGAATGAAATTATCTAGAGAAAGCTGATATAATAAAGGGGCTCGTTTGTAATTTTAACATACTGTGTAAATTGTATTTTTCATAGTATAATGTTCCCTCATCCAAGCATACCCCTAAGGATGTGAAGGATGAGGATCATTCTTGTAATTGAGCCTGAGGCTCAAGAGGGTATCACATAGCTATCATTTCCAGTGTATCGGCGAGATGCACAAAACTCAGTTTAAAGAGTTAAAAATAACTCTGTATAATTAGTAACATGTCACATGACATCCAGTATATAACCTAACCTCGTAACAAAATTGTCATCCTTTAAAGTAAAATTTGTGACAAACACATAAATATCACATCAAAGAGCTGGGCACAAACCAAATTATTATCCAACAAAAAAAGGGTGGGTATATGATACCCTCTTGAGCCTCAGGCTCAATTGCAAGAATGACCCTCATCCTTCACATCCTTAGGGGTATGCTTGGATGAGGGAACATTCTTATACATTTTCACCTTTCTGCTCATTCGGGTATCACATAGCTTGTTTAAAGCTCTGGCACAAACCAGAAGTTTTTTGGCCCAAAAAAACCAGTAAAGTTTACAGAAAACTTTATATAACAAATCAAAATTATTTCAATACATAATCAGCATAAGACAATGAACTATTGCAGTTCCTGTAATAAAACTTTCTGAAAGTTTTTGAGTTTGACCAGTTGGCTGTTGCTAAAATGTCTTTCATAGAACATCCAGAATTAAATGCTGCAGATGTTGAAGCTCCACGATAAGAGTGAGCCTTAAAAAATTTAATGTCTATTCCTGCTAACTGAAGAACATCCTTCAGCCACCGGGCTAAAGTACAAGTTGTAACCACTTTGAATGTGGATAACGATACTAGTAAGGAAGAAGACTTTCTTAATTCCTTAACTTTTTCCAAATAACATAAAGTTCCAAAAACACATAGTTCTGGTTGACTAAACCTTTTCAATGTAATCGGACGATTAGAAAAACCTAGCTTAGAGATCTCAAACACAGCTGAATCTTCCAAAATATGCATATGTCTAATATCCAAAAACGATAAAATCTGAGCTCTAGCAGCAGTAGTAAGAGCAATTAAATGATCATGTCTGAGCTCTAGCAGCAGTAGTAAGAGCAATTAAACGATAAAGTCCGAGCTCTAGCAGTAGTAGTAAGAGCAAATAAAAACGATAAAGTCTGAGCTCTAGCAGCAGTAGTAAGAGCAATTAAACAATAAAGTCTGAGCTATAGCAGCAGTTGTAAGAGCAATTAAACGATAAAGTCAGAGCTCTAGCAGCAGTAGTAAGAGCAATTAAATGATAAAGTCTGAGCTCTAGCAGCAGTAGTAAGAGCAATTAAACGATAAAGTCTGAGCTCTAGCAGCAGTAGTAAGAGCAATTAAACGATAAAGTCTGAGCTCTAGCAGCAGTAGTAAGAGCAATTAAATGATAAAGTCTGAGCTCTAGCAGCAGTAGTAAGAGCAATTAAACAACAAAGTATGAGCTCTAGCAGCAGTAGTAAGAGCAATTAAATGATAAAGTCTGAGCTATAGCAGCAGTAGTAAGAGCAATTAAACGATAAAGTCTGAGCTCTAACAGCAGTAGTAAGAGCAATTAAACAACAAAGTATGAGCTCTAGCAGCAGTAGTAAGAGCAATTAAACAATAAAGTCTGAGCTCTAGCAGCAGTAGTAAGAGCAATTAAACGATAAAGTCTGAGCTCTAGCAGCAGTAGTAAGAGCAATTAAACGATAAAGTCTGAGCTCTAGCAGCAGTAGTAAGAGCAATTAAAGCAACAAGTTTATAAGTTAACATTTTCAATAATAACCTCCAATGGATACAAAGTAGATAAAAAGTCTAATACAGCAGAAACATCCCATGTCAAAGTATATCTTACTTTAGGTGGATTCATGTTAAAACATCTTTTCAAAAAAATTTTGTAATGATACAAAATTGTCAAAATTAATTCCAAAATACACTAAAGTCTGGGACAACATAGAACGATGACAGTTTATAACTGAATACGAAACACCAGCCTGTTGAAGTTCTAATAAATATTCAATGATGTTTATTTCAACCGGACGAAAGGTATTAACCTGCCGTCTACCACACCAAAGAACCCACTTTTTCCAATATAATTCATATTGTTTGTTGGTTGCATTTCTCCATGAGGCGAGAATTGTATTAACAGCGTTTTTCGAAAATCCTGAACTAGCAAGTCTTTGCCGGATACAACACAGGCGATAAAATTTAATGTCCTTCTGAGTGGATGACTTTCTTTGGAATGGGGCATGAATAAAAGGTCTCTGTGTCTTGGCAATCTAACTGGCAAAGAAACGAGAACTAAAATTGACAAAGAGAACCAACTCAGAAAGGCACAACTTAACCTTATCTCTAATAATTTTATCAATTATTTTGCCAATCAAACTGAATGGTGGGAAAACATATGGTTACAAAACTGACCATTAAAAGGTAAATGCATCAATGAAAGATGCCTCTGGATCATAAATCCAAGAAGCATAGTTTTTAATCTGGAAATTTAATCGAGATGCAAATAAGTCAATATTTGGTTTGAAAAAATGAGTGCAACTTCTTTCAAAAATCACAGGTTTTAATTTTCATTCAGTAGAATCTGAGATATTTCTAGACAAGAAATCAAGTGTAAAATTTTCAGCACCTGGGATGTACTGAGCTGTAAGTAAAAAATCCCTAAACTGACACCACTTCCAAATTTCTTTTGCAAGTTTATCCATAGACAATGAAGTCATGGCACTCATATCATTTATGTAAGCAATTGCTGTGATATTGTCTGATCTAATACCAATATGTTTATGTTTATGTACTGAAAAATGATTTCAAAGCAAAGAATATGGCCAATAATTCCAGAAAATTAATATGATGTAGTGATTCTAAGACTGACCTGATCTACCACCAGCCTTTTTATTACCAAAATGAGCACCCCAGACTTCATTGCTGGCATCACATTTAATCCTACAGCAAATATCTTTTTGTCTTATAGGTTTACCATTTTGATTTTCAACATTAGGAAATCCACCACAAAATTTGAGTTTTTGATGATTCGGAAAGCTTAAAGAAAGCATCATAGTTATCATCAAACCTTTGCAAATAATAATTTTTTTCTCTTTCTAATTTTCTGTAATGAAATGAATTATCAGACCAATAAAAGAGGCAAGTAATCTAATCATGATTAACCTGTCTTCTAACAACAGTTTCCCAGTTGATAAAATTTTTTGTATCTTCTCAATCGTTAAAAACACCATAAAAAGCACTGTGTCTATAATAAGACCAAAAAATATTAACTTTCTTGTAGGAACAAGAACAGACTTTTTATAGTTTATACCATATCCAAGTTTGTCTAAAGTTTGAACAATGAAACTGGTATTAGAAATACTTTCTGAATAAACCTGATTCATAACTAAGGAATCATCAATATAATAAATGCATCTTATACCATATTGTCGAAATAAGGCATAGACTGGTTTTAAAACTTTGGTAAAAATCCTTGGAGCAGATGCTAAACCGAAACATAAAACTTTTAACTCGTAAAGAATATTCCGCCATGAAAACCTCAAATATTTTGTAAATTCTCTATTGATGGAAATACTAAAATACGCATCTGTCAGATCAATGGATGTCAGATAATCATTTCTTTGAATAATATCCAAGAGCAAAATTCAAGTTTTCTTGTTTGAAATGTTGATATTTCACATAATTATTCAAATTCCTCAAATCTCAAATTTATAACTGGTCTCAGAGAGCCATCTCTTTTTGGAACTACAAAAATTGTAGAGATAAATTGACCAGATATAGGTTTAACTGCTTCAATAACACCCTTTTTTTAAGTAAGTTATCAACTTCTAGATCAATTTATTTTGCCTTATCTTCTGTAAACATAACCTCACGATATGATGAGTATTCTGGAGGATCTTGATCAAACTCTATATTATAACCATCTTTTACCAAATCTAAAATCCATTGATCTGAGGTAATCTTTTCCCATTCAGGGAAAACTAATTCTCTCACCTTAGTGACATCATTTACTTTCGTCTGTTTGACTGATAGTAATAGCCTCTTTGAGACTGTTGTTGAGGTCGATTTTGATAACCTCGTCTTTTGTAGTTGCATGGACTGGGGTTAATAAGAACTGTTGGTTCTCTGAACCTCTGAGTTGCCCTGTATAGCAGGGCTTTTGTAGTTTAAAGTTTTATTGTATGAATACTTAGAAAACTTGGGATTACCCAATGGACATTTCAATGGGTCACATAATTCCTTCATCCGTTTCATAAAATCATCTCCAAAGAGTAGCTTAGTAACAAGCAATTCAGATGTACAAATAGGTGTATATCTATTGTGAAGATACTGCTTAAGATTGTATCTCCTTCTGTGTGACAACTTAAGGAAACTATTGCCAATAAGGCTGATACTGTCCGCTAACAAAGACCTTGTCTTAACAGGATCAAGGTGTTCCTTATTCTTAATACACTGGTCAGCAAGCTGAACTATGGGAACAAGACCAGAGGCCATAGACTTTTGAATCTCTTGCAAGAAGAGATCTTGCTCATGTGCAGGTTTAGGGATAGCCCTCCATATTTCTGCATTAACTGAGGGTAAAACAAGATAATTGCAGTTTTCCGGCCTATGATATCTTTCCTCAATATTTTTAATACTCTCTTTATTAGAGCGAATAGTAACAGCAGCATCTACTGCTTTTGCAAGACCTGCAGAGACTTTAGGCCCAGTCTTTTGATCAGTCTTAAGTTGCGGGATAACTGGTACCCACTCTCCTTCATCTGAAATAATACTAGTAACTTGGTTATCAACCTTATCTGAACTAGAGTTTCTACCAACTGATAAGTTACACAAGCTAGGAGTATCAAAAGCATCCTGAAATACTGAATTAGGGTCAGCCCCTTGATCAGGACTATCAGTGTCTGGCCTCTCCAACTAAGTAGGTCGAAACAAATTCATTTCAAAATCTCTGACTGATTCCTCATAACTTTCAAAATTAGGTGAACGAGGCAGAGTATTACGAGGTCTTAACATGCTAGCATTACCCTGGTCCAACACTGTAGAAGGGTGGGTAACCGTAGCAGTAGGTTGCTGAAAAGAAGCAGCACTTTGTTGAGTGATCAAATTTGTACAACCGAAGTCAAACTCGAAATGGACTGCATGACCTCAGAAAAGCCAATCTGCTGTTTCAGATCTGATATTTCGGCTAAATTACTAAATTTTCTGCTAAACTTTGCAGGGGTGCCATCACCATCTTTAGACGCTTTCTGTGAAGTTTTTCTCTTAGGTTTTTTCATAGAGCTACCCTTAATAACACGACCCACAGTCTTATCGGGCGAATTACAAAAAGACAAGGCTGAACCAGCTCTTGTTTTAACCAACAAAAACGAGCTGGTCATCATTTTTCTCAGAAAGATAAAGAATGTCTTCATTAACAACCGACATAGCGTATAAACATACAAACCTGTTCTATGTTGACAACAACACAGGCCGGACTACTACTCACTTTTTTTGTAAACAAAGTGAAGAACGGTAAGATATACCTAAAACCTGGAAACTAGACATGGATACGACTGATAAATATAAAAAATATTTATCAAAGCAACATTATTCCTGGACAACGTCCTAGGAAAGATAAAAAATATAAATTTTATTAATCCAGGTGTTCATAAACATATAACACCTCGCCCTCTCTGAAAATGGATGACAATTTTGTCACGAGGTTGGGTTATATACTGGATGTCATGTGACATGTTACTTATTATACGGAGTTATTTTTAACTCTTTAAACTGAGACAAGTTTCCTGCCTCTCGCAGATACACTGGAAATGATAGCTATGTGATACCCGAATGAGCCGAAAGGTGAAAATGTATAAGAATACATGTATGTTGATCGTTACTTCATTATTATAACTTGTAATCTACGAAAATAAAACGTATTTCATACTTGAGTATGCATTACATATATAACTGAGTGAACAAGTAAACAAATCATCTCGCTCATGTGAAACACAATTAACATCCTTTATCCAAGATCTATCAAAAGCCTCAAACAACAACATACAGACAGGTATTATAATTATGGACTTTGCGAAGGCTTTCGATAAAGTTTCACATCGACATCTTCTTTACAAAATCAAACATTATGGAATCAACACAAATGCATACCATTGGATAAAGGACTTAACATGCATTGCAATTGTTCTGATGTGATTTTACGATCTTTTGGTCGACTATCCACCACGATTGTGTGATTGTCACTCCATGGCGAAAACACCACAACTCCACCAAGGAGACTTGATTTACAGTGGAGGAAACTGTCCCTCTACTCTCCTCCAACCTCAGCGCGATAGGTGGAGAAATTAAAATTCGAGGGGCCTGCATAGTAAGCCTCCAAAAAAAATAAAACTTGTAGGCTATTTCAAAATCTGACATTAATGTGTGTTAGACAATGATGGAGAAATTCATGTCTTTTATGAATTTTCCAAGATTCTTTGATCCATATGAAAATTGTATTTTATACATTCAGAGTAAATGTCTTGAGTAAAAAGACCCCAGTCTGATCTGAACTGTTAAAATACATATATTACATTACATACGTAAATTACAGCATATAATTGATATTATGTACCTGCTGAAAGAAGTTGGTTTTCTGGACACAGTTTTTCATAACAAGAACACTCCTCCTCTGAAAGCACACAGTTACAAGTATTACCAGGCTCGGTTACATATGCATATCCTTCTGTATAGTCACAAATGCAGGTTGCGTCAGATAAACTTGGACCATTACTTGCTACCAGCTGTCCAACTTCATTGCATGTGGATTTCAAAAATAAGCACATGGCGCCTGATGATTTATAAAATGGTACTGGTTGATACCTTTCTGCAGAACATTCCCTGCTTGTAGCCAGTCCTATATAAACATATTTCCTACCTGTAGAAAAAATACAAATCTAAACTATCACACAAGCCTTTACCATTGACCTAGTTTTAAATTTAGTAATTATACATGGTTGCCAATATTTATTTATGGATAGACATTTAATATTCATGTTGTGCCATACAAACATCATGATGTAAAAACATCATTAATACTAGAAGCACTCAAGTTCATGCAACACTTACCACACTTACTATAAACAACTTTCAAGCAGACATAACTATTTAATATTAAATTAAATGAGATTGTTTATGAGAAGACGATTTTCGATTAACTATGTTGCCATGTTCATGTTGGAATTTCAATTAGCAGCAAAAGCTGAAATTAAAAAAACTATCTGGTCATTATTTCTGCACAATTTGGTTTTAATGCAAAGGACAGTTTCAGAGACTAACAGTTAGTAGATGACCATTTGAGGTACTTTTCTACAAAATTATAATTCCTTTTGCCAAGCACTCTGTCGGGAAACTAATTTGGAAATTTCAGCCAATCAGAGTGCATTAGCCACCATGTTAAATTTTCTGATTTGACAGAAAACTCATAAATAATAAGATAAATTTCCATGCTTCATTTCTGCATTAGGTTCAATTGTGCAAAACACATTCAAAGTTTCACAGAAGAGACTGTTTAAGTGTTCTTTCCCTTAGGATTATGTGTTAAGATATGTTCCAAAGTGGTAGCCATCTTGGATTTTGATTGGCGCAAGAAACCCAAAACTTTGTAAAGGGCAATCGAAGGTACATTTCTACAATATTTTTAATCAATCTGTCAAGTGGTTTGTGATGATCATATTTCTGAAATTCAGACACTCAAATGAATTTATTGTCTAGGCAGTCATGAGGGAATTTCCAATTGGCTCAAAAAAAATAAATATAATAAAATAACTAACGAAGCTTCATTTCTGTAAAATTTGCTTAATTGTGCTGAATGGTTTCTGAAAAGAAGCTGTTTGTTTGTTTTTCCTATTGGTTCCGATGTTAAACTGTGTTCCACAGAAGCAGCCATCTTGGATTTTGTATTAGCAAAAAAAAACTTAAATTATGTAAGAACATTTCTGAAATATTTCTAAATAAATAACCAAGCAGTTTGTGAGAAAAAGATTTTTGGAATTCAGCTGATCAGAATGCATTAATGTCCCTGCCAGCCATTTTGAATACTTGAGGCCACTATTAAAAAATTGTTAGTTTGGTGTTTGACTACCCTACCCGTTTTGTAATGGGTAGGTAAGTAGGCATTTTTTTTTGGTGGATCCATTTCAAAATGTATTAAGTATATTTTGTATCATAATTGCAATGGTTGCATTCTAAACCTTCAATATACGGTAGACTGCTTGGTAGTTGGTTACATAAAATGTCAGATAAAAATATTTTATTTCACAGATATCTGATTTGACGGTCATCGTATATTTTGATGACAAGCGGTCAAAACTGTTGTGTCAAAGACAGGACTAGTAACTGAATGATATCTTCGTAACTACCATTGATATTGACCACATTTCATGAAAGATATGTTTGACATTATACAATTAATTACTGCTTTAGTGGTCAACAGCAGGAAATAATGGTACCCAAGACCTGGACTTGAGGTGACCTGACCTGACCGAGGCCAACTGCCAAGTCAGGTCAGGTCGGCGACAGCCCAGGTCGATGGTCCATTATTTCCTGCTGTTGACCACTAAAGCAGTAATCAATCGTTTTATAAAACCGAATAAAATAGTTTCTTTTTTGAGGGCAGGCGGTAGATGGTCAATAAGGCAAATTCATTTTAAGATTAATTTTTTAAACCATAAAAAGCAACAATTTAGCAATTAACAAATAAACTGTTTTAACATGTCTGAATATAATATCCATTTGTCCACAATTAGTTGTAGACATGAAATGAACTTCTCCAAAAGTCAACATATGTCATGTGATAAATATTGACAAGTCAACATTAGTCACGTGACAAATGTTGACTTTTGGAGCAGTGTTGGTGGTCATGTAGTGGAAAATGAATTGAAATCGCATGTTCAAAAATAACCAATAGAAATTTACTTTATTGTAATAAATATTCACATGGTATAATAATATTTGATATTGCTCTCTGTGCAGGGAAATATGGCATTTGTGTTACATGTGTTATCACACTATTTCAGATGTAGGTGTCTGCTGTTTATCAATAAAGTTGTAAGTTTCTTTATGTTGGTTTGAGTATCTGCTTTCTTTCTTAATGTTAACATGTTATTTTCCTTCACAATTCTGTAAATGGTGAGTGTTACAGTAAAACCTTCATACAGAATATCCTCGAGACATGTGTTTTAAGCAATGTTAAATTTGCATACAAATCTCTAAATTAATTTTACAAAGCTGACTAAACCATTTATTACAAATTTTAACTACCTGATTAAATTTGGAATAATTTGCAACTTTTAAAAATGATACATCCTTAATGTAAACATATAATAAATATGAAGTGTTCCCATAACATTTTCTTTACTGTATTCAATCTTAAAATAGTATGTAAATTATCCCCAACCTATTGGATTCAAAGGACCAGTTTTAGTCAAAATAACAAGAAGCACCCAGGAGCCTGTAATTACTCACCTGGGGCAAAAACAGAAAATTTCATAAAAAATTGCCAATTAAGGGCAATAACTTCATTAACTTCAATAAGGAGTCATCTGATGATTTCAGACCAATTAAGTGAATTATAGGGGTTGTATTGTTGATCATTTTTTGCTATGTATAGTTTCACTCTACCTGTTACAGTTTTTAAGTTACAGGACAAAAACGGAAAATAACATACAAAATTGTCATTTAAGGGCAATAACTCATATCACAATTTCAGACATATTATGTGAATTGAAGAACTTATATTGCTGATCATTACTATAAGGAGGCACTTTTGATGCTTAGGAGGGAGGTTCACTTCTAATTTGCTGTACCTTTTTTACTTTTTTACCTATCAGAGGAGACTAATTCCTAACCGTTCATCAAACAATCTTTACCAAAAGTCATTTTTGTACCGCTCATAGAACAGAACAATTAAGGAATGCTAACTTTTTCTCTAGTTCTAATAATTTTCAAGATTTTGAGGTATAAATAGCAAAAAATTTGACAATTACAGGGCAATAACTCCAACAAGGAGGCATCATACAACTTCGACCCAATCGAGTGTTTTGTAGAGCTTTCGATGCTGATGATGGCAAGTCTCTTTGGTTTTCCTGTATCTGTTATACTATTTGAACTATAAGCCAATAACTGTATTTTAACCCCTTTGTTCTATTTTGAGCCATGGTTGCCATGGTTGGTCTGAGGCCATGATTTGTGCAAATTGGTAGAGGACATTTTACTGTGGTTTTGAAAGAGAATATTATTAAAGAAAAGTTAATGACCACAACTACAACTGACAATGACACACGCCAAGTGATGGCAAAAAATGGAAAATTTCACCAAAAAATTGTCATCTAAGGGCAATAACTCCTATTAGGTGTCTTCTGACAATTTCAGATTAATTAAGTGAATCGTAGAACTTTTATTGCTGATCATTTTTGCTATGTACAGTTTCACTCTAGCTGTTATAGTTTTCAAGTAGTATTGTAAATACTGAAAATTTTGTCAAAAATAATCATTAAAGGTAATAACTCCTACAGGAAGTCATTACACAACTTCACACTAATAGCAACTATTGTAAACCTTAATGTGCTTATCAATTTGAAGTTACAGTTTTTTTCTATAGCTATTACAATTTTTGAGATATGTGCATTGACACCCATGTTTTATTTTTAATAACAGTGGCCATCTTTGTCAGTTGATCAACACCCTGGATAAAAATTTTAAAAGTAAATCCATTTGTGGGTACCACACTATAACAAAATCGACCCGGTATCATTCCCCTTTACAGGTCTCTGTGAAATAACCAACGAGCATTTTATTCAAAGTTTCATTCCCAATCATATCTTCAGCACTTTTATCCACATGAAACTTATATCAAATTCTACAAGCCTTTTTGGACTATTTTTTGCATTTACAAATTCTATGTTGATACATAGTTTGGTGTAATTCTGGAAGATCATTTGGTGGTCTGAAAGTACCATACCACTTCCAAACTATATAAAAAATTTAGAAAAATTTACCACTCCTAACTCTTATTAAAGCTCTGGAAGCATCCCTAATTCTTCAGGGATGGAGTCTGAGAGACTCTGAAAGCAGGAATTTGCAACTATCCCACTAGACCAAATTACTCCTTATCCATTATTATTATTATATTTCATCAAATGTTTTATTTTACAAATTTTATCAAAGATCGTTCTTTCCAATAAGCCCAAAAAGTAGAACCAAAATGACAAATAAACCCAAAGAAAACAATTACAAAGAAATACACTATTTTATGGTGAAGTACATAAGTAGCAGATCAAAGTTGAATTCTGTTCCGTGCTGGATACAATACATAAAAAAAAATATGCCTAAACATGAAAACAATTTTTGCGTCAGCGGAATTTTCGAGGGTCGAACGGCTAACGCCAAACAAATTAATTTTTATTTATGGCCAGATCAAAACAAATCACTCACCTGATTTTATAGGCAATGAACATGGGATTTTCCTAATTTTACACTGTAATTTTCACTAAACTTTAACAAGGACCATCCAAATAATATTACTAGTAAGTTGCGCTTCCATTAGTTAACCGGTTTTAGAGAAGAAGACTTTTAAAACTTTTTCCCATAGGGTCCTATGTTAAACTGAGTCATTCAGTGGTGGCCATTTTGAAATTCCAATTGGCAATAGAAAACATAACCTTCAAAGAAGACCATCCAAACACTATTTCCAGTAAGTTTTGTTTCCACTGGCTAATCGTTTTGAGAGAAGAAGCCTTTTTAAACTTTTTACCATAGGGTTATATGTTAAATGCATGGCCACCACCAGAGTGGTGGTGCAGTGGTGGCCATTTTGATTTTCCAATTGGCATAAAATATAAACTTTATATAAGGACCATCCACAAAATATTGGTTTTATGTTTTGTTTTGATAGGTTCACCAGTTTCAGAGAAGCCATTTTAAACATTTTCCCTTAGGGTCCTATGTTAAATTTATTTAGACCTGTGGTGGTGGCCATTTTGATTTTCCAATTGGCATCAAAAATATAAACTTTATAAAGGACCATCCAAACAAAATTGCTAGTACGTTTTGTTTCGATTGGTTAAACGGTTTCCAAGAAAAAACCTTTTTACACTTTTTTTCCCATACGGTTTTGTGTTGATCTAAGTCTTGCAGTAGTGGCCATATTAGTATTCCAATCCAAATAAAAAACACAAACTTTGTAAATGTCCATCAAATGAACATTATGGCTAACTTAAGTGAACTTAAGGTTAATTCAGTATTCTATAAAATGTTATAATGGTCAGCTATGTAAATCATTTAGTAGATGTTAACCTGAAAGTGTATGTAGAAATATCAAACAAAGAATTCATTTTGTTAAATTTATAATAATAATAATAATAATAATAATAATAATAATAATAATAATAATGCTTTATTTAAAGAGGGTAACTCAGTTAGTTAAAAACTAATCTTCCCTGAGGCCCTCATAAAGTTAATCATACAAAGTTACATGAATACAAGACATAACATAATACATGTATTACACAATTACAAAAAAAAGAAAAGGAAAAAAATATAAAATAAAAGTTCACAATACATTTAAAATAATGAAGCATACAAACATGTATCATTAAAACAGATGAACAAGAAACATTAAGCCTGTAAATGTTAAGGTCCATATTGTATACAAAATATAACATTATAAATTGTCTAAATTATCTCTTGATCTTGTATATTTTGTGTATTCAATAGAAATAATTTTAATTTAATCTTAAAAGTATCTAGAGATTTACAGGAACGTACAGTGATTGGAAGTCTATTCCAGAGAAAAGGTCCAGAATAGAACCAGAGGCTCTTAAGAGTCTGTATCGCTCACCTGATTTTATAGGCAATGAAGATGGCATTTCCCTGATGTTAAAGTAAGTCCTTTAATTTTCAACTGTAACTTTAAATAGGACCATCCAAACAATATTACTAGAAAGCTTTGCTTCATTGGTTAACCGGTTGTATAGAGAAGATTTTTTTTTTATTGGCCCATAGGGTCCTATGTTAAACTAAGTCCTGCGGCGGTGGCGGCCATTTTGAATTTCCAAAAAAAACATAAACTTTATAAAGGACCATCCAACAATATTGCTAGTAAGTTTTTGTTTCCATTGATTTACCGGTTTCAGAGAAGAAGCCTTTAAAAACTTTTTCCAATAGGGTTCTATGTTAAACTAAGTCCTGCTGTAGCGGCCATTTTGAATTTCCAATTGCCATAAAAAACATAAACTTTATAGAGGACCATCCAAACAATATTGCTAGTAAGTTTTGTTTTGATTGGTTAAACGGTTTCAGAGAAGAAGCCCTTTTAAACTTTTTTCTCATAGGGTCGAATGTTAAACCAAATCTTGCGGTGGCGGCCATTTTGAATTTCCGATTGGGATAAAAAACATCAACTTTATAGACGATGTCAGAAATTGGTCATATACGAGTTATCGTTCGTGTCGACAGGTGACGTAATACACAATCCGACATTACATGGTACACGCTACACAGGTTAAATTTACATTGGTATAGTAATAATTAAGTCGAATACTAGCCGTGGTGGTCGCATTTGTGCGATCGTCGATTGTCAAAACAGCCAAAGGACATTGGATATTTGGAAAAACAGCGTCTGTTCATATTTTATATTAAAATATTAAAATTCTACATATTCAGTTGACTTAAAATATTATTTAATCCCTTGATATATTCACCTGCACCTTCCAGTTTTTACCCTGAGATCCCATGGATGCTGCCTGCTTTTCTTTTTATTTGTTTACGTTCGACATCATGACCTTTATTATAATTATTGGAACGACTGCTGATACTGGACAGTGAAAATCCGTAAATAGTAACAAAATTTTTAATGAGGCCTCAATGGATGCTACGGCCATTCTGCATGCATTATGTACATTTCTCAACTATGCACAGACTTAACTTGTGAATAAAAAGAATTATGAAAAAAAAACTTTAAATCAAAAGCAGGCAAATAATATACATTATGTAACCGAAAAAACAAAACAAAAAGTTGGTACTGTAAAGTATATAAATCAGAAGTAAACATTTATAATTCTTATTTTTCATCTTTCCTATTCGCTAAAAATGGGCTATACAAAGGAATTTAATTAGTATTTTACTTTTAATTTTCTTCTTAGACATAGTTGATAGATAAAATTAGCTGACGGTGCACCCAGCTTGACGTTATCTTTTGAAATGATAACACAATTAACGGTTAATTATCATTCCTGCACCATTGACTGAATGGATAAAACCCGAGAGCGTGTACCAGAGATTGAAATTTTTATTTTGTGTAGCAAGCTTTTGCTTAGTTCCAATAACCATACACTTTGTTTTACTACAATTTATAAACATTTTATTTTCTGGACACCATTTTTCAATTTCAAGTATGTCTTCTTGAATTTTGGGTTGCAGAACATCTACATTTTTACCAGACAAATGAATTGTTGAGTCATCTGCATATAGATCAGTAAGGGAATATTTAACATGAAGGGGAAAATCATTAATATATAATATAAAGAGAAGAGGTCCAAGTATTGAACCTTGGGGGACACCATACTTGATTTTCATTGGATCAGATTTAATATTTCCTATTTGGACTTGTTGTGTTCTATTGTTCAAATATGACCTGAAAAATTCAACTGTTTTTGTATTACATCCATAATTTTTTGCATAATATATTATGGTCAACTACATCAAAAGCTTTTCTTAGGTCGGATTGCAATGTTTATGTTCCCTTCATTCATTTGTTCAAGAAAATGATCAATAATATTAGTTAGAGCAGATTGGCATGAATGATTTGGCCTAAATCCTGATTGTGCTGGATGAAGAAAATTTAAGTTTGACAAAGAACTGTAAAAAATTTTTTGAACATGGTGTTCAAAACGTTTTTTTAAAGTGGGGAGAACTGATTGAAGTTAAATCTTTATCTCCTGATTTAAATATTGGTGATACTTTTGCATTTTTTAAAATATCAGGAAAAATACCCTTTTCAATGATTTTATTGAATATATAAGTTAAAGAAGACACAATAAATGGTGCACTTAGTTTGAGTAACTTTGGACCAATACAATCAGATCCTGCTGATTTATTTAAAGTAAGTTTATTTATACTCAGTAGTAAATCAGGTACCTGTATGTAGGGAATTGAAAATGGTTGTGCTAATTTATCCATTACAAATTCTCTTAGCTTCATAAAATCAGTGCATGAGGAATCGGAGTCAGTTTCTCTCAATTTGTCTACACATGTAGTAAAAAACTTATTAAATATGGTAACAATTTCTTTTGTGTCAGTAACATGTTTGTCATCTTCAATTTTTAATTTGTATGGTGTTGTATTTGGTGTAGGAGTAAGACTTTGAATGCAGCTCCGCAAGATTCTTGGATCTTTAGAATCATTTACCATGTTGTTGTAATATAATTTTTTAGCATCATTTGTGAGTTGAATTGTTTTGTTTCTCCAAAATCTATAATTTGGCCAGGACCTAAGAGCATGATATTTTTCCCTCATTTTTCTAGCATTACTAATTTCTTCGTTATACCATTTGGGTTGTTTTTCTCTCTTTATTCTCTTAGTGATCAGTGGGGCATGTTTATTTATAATAGTGTTGAAAATAGTATACCATATTTCAATACATTTCTCTGGATTACACTCCATTTCAACTTCATAGAAGGGTGCAGTAGTTAAATCATTTAAGAAAGAATATTCATCAAATTTTCTAAAATTTCTAAATGTAACAGTGGTGTGAGAATGTTTTCTTGTAGTAATTTTATCATTTCTAATAATACTAACAGGGTAGTGATCACTTTAGCTGTATTTTAGGACATTTATGTGTTCTATTTTATCTCTGTTTCTAACATATATATGGTCTATTAAAGTTTTAGAATTTTCTGTTATTCTAGTTGGTTCTTGGATAATTTGATGAAAATTAAGTGTTTCTAAGATACTAATCCATTTTGGAGATATTTTATTTGGCGTTAAAAAATTTGGATTAAAATCTCCCATAAGAATTATATTAGTATTAATTTTCATTGCATTTTACAATTCATATTCAAATTTATCAAACCATTCTGTTAATGACTGTGGGGGGGGGCGATAAACAAAACAAACGAGAAAAGATTTTCTGTGATCTGGTTTCACCTCCATCCATACAGTTTCAAGATCAGATTTCAATTCTTCTAATCTCCTACAGTTTACATTATTTGAAAAATATATTAATAACCCTCCACCATGGGTGACCCTATCTTTCCTAATTAATGAGTAATTTTGAATTTCAATCTCATTGTCAGTTGTTGAATTATCAAGAAAGTTTTCACAAAACCCTATAATGTGGGGTGGATTTTTAGCATCTAAAAGATTATGCTTAATTTCATCAAACTTATTAGATATTCTGTTTATATTATGAGAACACATAATAAAACCTTTTGTTTCATTAAAGTTATATACATTTTCATTAGCTTGAATATAATCATAAGTATGAACTTGTTTACTTAATTCATTAATACAAAGTAAAATGATGATTAGATAAGAGAAAAATATAAATAGTGGATTATCTGTGATGGATGCATTAAGCTGCATCCTATCTTTTCTTTCAAAATTGAAACCAGGAATTATTAGTTGATTGTTAGACGTATTTTGACATGTTTGAGTTAGAAAAGTTTCACATAAACCAACTATGTTTGGTTGATTTTTCGCAAATAACAAAGTATTTTTAACTTCATCAAACTTGTTTTCATTATGAGATAAAATTCTTAATCCTTTTGTTTCTTTAAAGCCATATGGGATGTCAATATGTGTCTTGTTAACATCATTTTCTACATTTGATTACAAAAATGATACCATTGATAAAGTAAATATAATACATGCATGTAGCAATTTGTCAAATGAGATTAGGGCCTCAGGAAGTGTTCTGTTACAGTCAATAACACTCATATTATGTACATTGTTCAAGTCCAGCTGACAGTCTGTGGTTACATTCTTATCAGTTAGAGATTTATCAGTATTTAGACAATTAGTGTCTGTTGATGACATATTATTTTCTGCTGAGCCATCAGAAAAGTTATTCTTGCAGTTTACAACATAACTGAGCTTGTCTGATTTGAAATAAGAAACTGCTTGGCACTTACAATAAATTTGGTTACAATCTTGACACAAAGTAGAAAATAGATTGTTTTGAGGATTGTTTACTATGGCTATCTCTTCTTTGCCATTTCCCTAATGGTAAAGAGAACAGAATTTCTCTTTGTGCCCATACACGGTTGCAAATGATGTTACTACATACATATTTATGTATGTTATACAAGAAAACATTTACTATTCCATTTGTTTTTTTGTTTTTTTGTTTTTTTTTTTTTTTTATATAACAATTTTTGTCTCTCGATACTATAATAATTTCTCCCTCCCCCTGATCAAATATTTGATATTTACATGTAGTGCCAACATTGTAATTGACATATAATTCTGCAATTACTGAGAAATACCATTATATTGGTTATATGGTGGACGTTGTAATTTTTATTGTTTTTTATTTCTGTTTTGCTCTTTCTGTTTATCCTTTTCTCTTTTCCGACTATCTTCTGTCTATAGTTTACTACTCAAATATTTGTTCCTTAGTCCTTGTGCCTTTTTCAGTTCATTACATTTTGCCATCCTGCTTACTTTGTACAAATTATGTTTATATTTGTATATTTCTTGATGTGTTCTCCTACATGGATGTCTTTGATGTACATGGTGTCTATTATTTTTTTCTCATTAAGATGAAAATTAACATTTACTTTCATCAAGAGAACATTATATGCCCTAGGTCTGCTGTTACTCTCATGTTTATTTCGTCATTTATGTCACTACATATTTATACATTGTTATGTGTGCTTTGAAAATATTAACAGTGAATTGTCAAGGTTTAAATGACCACTCAAAAAGAAAAGATGTTTTAAATTTTTTAAGAGCCAAAAACTATAATATTTACTGCCTACAAGACACTCATTTTACACCAGAAAACGAAAAAAATATAAGAGCAGTGTGGGGCTATTAATGCTTTTTTTCTTCATACAGTTCTAACTCTAGAGGTGTATCTATTATGGTTAATAATAATTTTGAATTCAAAGTCCTGAAAGAGAAGAGAGATGTAAATGGAAATTACTTAGCTTTGGATTTAATTATTGACACTCTTAGAGTTACACTTGTCTCCTTGTATGGCCCAAATATAGACTGCCCAATTTTTTTTGAACAAATTAGGACAGTTATTGATGATTTTGAAAATGAGAGTTATATACTTTGTGGGGACTTTAATCTTGTTCTTAACCCAGATATAGACTATTCTAACTATTTACATATCAATAATCCTAAAGCAAGAGATAAAATTTTAGAAGTTATGGAAGAAAGGGGTCTTTATGATCCATTTCGGGAACTGTACCCTGACTTGCGCAGATTTACCTGGCGTAAAAGAACTCCTTTCAAACAAGCAAGGTTAGATTTTTTCCTGTGTTCAGAAAGCATGTTACCAAACTTAAATAATTGTAAAGTAGAACCAAGTTATCGCTCAGACCACTCAATGGTACTTTTGGACCTACATTTTAACCCCTTTATACGAGGAAAAGGACTGTGGAAATTTAACAACTCCCTACTGTATGACATAGAATACTCTAATATAGTCAACAACAAAATTCTAGATATTAAAAAACAGTATGCTGCCCTTGTATATGACCTGGATAAAATCCAGGATATTGATAACGACAAAATTCATTTTAGAATAAACATACAATTATTTCTCGAAACATTATTAATGGAAATAAGAGGCATATCTATTTCGTATTCAAGCTATAAAAAAGAGAAACAGAAAAAAAAGAGAATGAATTAAAAAAAGAAATAGCTGAATTAGAGGAAAAAGTTGACGAAAGTTCTTTACAGCATTTTGAAAATAAAAAAAAAGAATTAGAAAATTTAAGAAGAAATAAATTAAAAGGTAAAATGATAAGAGCAAGAATACAGTGGATAGAAGAGGGGGAAAAACCTACGAATTACTTTTGTGGTCTTGAGTCAAAGAATTTTACTAGTAAAATAATACCAAAAGTTGAAAAAGAAAATGGGGTTATAGTTACAAAGCAAAATGAAATATTAAAGGAGGTCAAAAAATTTTATGAAAATTTGTATAAAAATAAAGACCTGGATAAGGGATAAGGGAGGTAAATTGAAAGACATTGAACAAGAAATGAAAAATATCTCCCAAAAGGTAATAAACCTAGACACTTCTTAAATAATTGGAGACCTATTTCTCTCCTGAACACTGTTTATAAGATTGGATCAGGAGTAATAGCAAGTAGATTTAAAAGGGTTTTGGACGTTCTCATAGATAAGGATCAGACAGGTTTCATAAGTGGAAGGTATATTGGGGAAAACATACGACTTATATATGACATAATGCAGTATGCAGAAGAAAATGAGATCCCTGGCCTTTTATTACTTATAGATTTTGAAAAAGCATTTGATTCAATTTCCTGGGAATTCCTCTTAAATGTTTTGAAATTTTTTAATTTTGGTGAGTCAATAATAAACTGGGTAAAAGTTTTCTACAAAAATATAAATTCTGCTGTTATTCAGGGAGGGCATTTGTCAGAATTTTTCAATATAGAACGTGGGTGTCGACAAGGGGATCCTTTATCTCCTTACCTCTTTATCCTTTGTGCAGAAATTTTAGCAGTCAAAATCAGAAATAATACAAAAATAACTGGGATATCAGTTACTAAAATAGAGCATAAGCTGTCACAATTTGCAGATGATACATCCTTGATTTTAGATGGTACTAAAGAATCATTAAATGAAGCTTTAAAAGAATTAGATTGGTTTGCGGATATATCAGGTTTAAATATAAATTTTTCTAAGACACAAGTTATTTGGATTGGCAGTAAAAAATACAGTAAAGAAATACTTTGTCCAAACAGGAACCTTGCTTGGGGTGAAACTTCTTTTAAACTATTAGGCATTACATTTGATGTAGATTTAGATAAAATAAATGACATTAATTATGACGATAGAATTCTGCAGATTAAAAATGTTATTAAGCAATGGTCTAAGCGGAATCTTACTGTAATAGGCAGAATAACAGTGGTAAAATCACTTATCCTACCAATACTTAACCATTTGATTATTTCATTACCAAATCCAAGCGATGAGACTATTAAAAAGTTAAATAATCTCCTGTTTTCTTTTATATGGGCTTCACCAATTCACAAAGTCAAAAAAGAAGTATTACAAAAGGGTTATGAAGAGGGTGGACTTAAAATGATTAACTTATATGCTTTTATTCTTGCTCTAAAAAGTACTTGGATAAGACGAATCCTTCGAACTAACAGCAAATGGCAAAATATATTTCTTTCTACTATTGAAAATAAACAAATATTTAACTGTGGAATGTATAACATAAAACAGTTGCAAATGAAAATAAAAAATAAATTTTGGAAAGATGTTCTAAAATCATGGCAAATGATAATTGAAAAAGAACAAAATAACACTTGGGAAAATTTTCTTTCAAGTCCAATATGGATGAATGAAAAAGTCCAAATAGATAATAAGCCAGTTTTTTATAAAGACTGGTTTAATGCTGGAATTATATATATAAATGATTTAATAAACACAGATGGATCATTTTACTCTTTTGACCATATACAACACAACTTTCTAATAAAAAATAATGTCATGAAGTATAATAGCATTATTGCAGCTTTAACAGAAGCAGCAAAAATGTTTATAAAAGAAAATTATAATTTGAACTCGCCTTTCATCCCATCAGTCATTCAAGTGTTCCTAAAAAATACCAAGGGATCTAAAGATATGTACTCCATTCTAAACAGAAATCAAAGTATTCCGAATGGTAAAACTAAATGGTGTGATATCTTTCATACCAATGAACAAAATTGGAATAAATTCTTTAAGTTACCATTTGTAGTCACCAAAAACACCAAATTACAGTGGCTTCAGTATAGAATCAATCATAGAATCGTTGCAACAAATAAATTTCTCTGTAAAATCAGAATTACTGATGATCCAAAGTGTACATTTTGCCAAACAAATATTGAAACTATTGAACATTTATTCTGGGAGTGTGAACATGTACAATCATTTATTACAGATACTGAAAATTGGTTTCTCTCAAATGGTATAAGTATATCATTCATCTGCCAAAACTTTCTGTTTGGTAATATAAGTAATATTTATTATGGAAATGCTGAAAATATTATACTGCTCAACATAAAACAATACATATATAATACTAGGTGTTGTAAAGGTAGATTAAGCCTGCAATCATTAAAAGAAAAGCTTAAACACATGTACTTGATTGAAAAGATGATGTTTGTTAAAAACAAAAAAATGACTAAGTTTAATAAATTATGGAATGCATATCATATTTTATTAAATTAAGACTTTATTATGTATACATATATGATGAATGTACAAAATATATCATTTATAACTTACAATACTGTATATTATATATTATATATATATACTTAAGCAGGAATGGCAAAATTTCAGTTTTTCACTTGAAATAAAGATACTTCTTTCTCCCATTTCTCTTCTTTTCACTTCTTCTATACCTACCTTTCTTAAAACTCTTATAAAAAAATTCAGCAACTGTTTTATTTTTGTATACATATCACTTAAAGTTACTACAATTGTATATTATTCATTATTATTGTGATATTCATATGTAGATGTATGTATTTGTTGTTGGAAAATAAAAAATTAAATTAAAAAAAAAAAAACAATGTAAATGAGTGGCCTAGCCGATATATCCAGATATCAATACTTTGTAGAAATATCGTATGTTAAAGTTTTTATTCTAGTTAAACCATAAGTGACAATTGAAAATCATTATTTTGTTTTGGAGTATTATTCCATGATCATAGAATGAAGAATTTCTGTATACCTAATGGCTGGTTCTTTACATAGTCCGAGACAATTGTTGTTCCGTCGGTTTTCTTTGCTATTTTCTTTTAGTATTAATATTTAAATCAAATTTTTCCCAATTAGTAAATAGAGAGGTTGAGATCAGAAACTTGTACTTGTACTGGTACACGTAGAAACACATACACAGGTTTACTTGCAGTTATGTGTTGAGATTTCTTTTCACTTGTAAGTGTATTTCCGTTCTCATTAGTATATAAGGCACCAAAATTAAAATCAAAAGTGAAAAGAAACCAAAATTACTTAAATAGATTTGTCAGTCCATTGTATGAAGCATATATTAAGCTTTTGATATTAGCGCCAAATTAAAATCAAAGTGCAGACTGCACTGAAGGAAAGGTTGCTTCAAAAGTATGAAATTAGATTCCTGCCTCATGTTTGACAGGCAATAAAACAAACCAATGTAAACTAAATCAGGTAAATTTAGAAACATCTTAGATATAAATTCAAAACACTAGAAAAAAACTTTGAAATCCTCATAATTGATAGCCCCAGCTCCCCTATGTCTTGAATGGCAATGTCCAGGTCATTTCTGTTGGAAACTCCAAAAATCGTTTTGCTCAAACTGTAAATATCAGGTGCACAATTCCACCATATGACAAAGGATCAAATCCCACTCAGTGGTGAAAGTAGTTGTGGATAAGAGATAGGTATCCCCTACATCAAAGAATGGCAAGTCAATGTTTGCTATGGAAAATCCTAAATATCATTCCAATTCAAATATAAAATATCAGGTGTACAATAGCACTATCTGACAAAGAGTCCATCAAAATCCATTCAGTGCAACAATACAATTGAAGATGCTTCTATCATAACTTTTATAAATATATTAATAAATAAGACAAAATTGCTGCAGCCCATTTCAGACATAAAAATCGCACCTGTCATATGGCTGGAATATAACTTGCATCAAATACATGTACATTTCTCCCTATACATGTAAGGGATGGCATAAGTTTCTAAAATATTCAAACCTAAAATAATTTATTACTATTGATCGAATGCCTGTCAGCACTTGTTTAAATCTTACTGCTGCAAGGGTGTGCTCAACTTCAATCTTGATTGACAATTATTAAAAGACTCCTACAATCTGGCTTTCTCCTTCAATAAAAACAGGATGCCAAAAATATAGTTGACAAATTGCCGAAAGTGGTATTAAACAATTACAACATAGCCATAGGGATCTGTGCAAATCAATTTACTTGTGCTTTCAAATGATACTGGGTCGATTTTGTTATATCGAGTCCCACACACTATAACAAGATCAACCCAGTATTATTCAAAAGCGCATGTAAATCAATTTTTAATCACCCGGATTCAAATAAACATAAAATTGTAAGACTGTATGAGGCAACATATATCTTAAATCAGAATGCATGTCAACTAGTTTGTTTTAAATTTAAACAGTGTGTTAATAGCTTATAAAAGACACAAATAAATAGAGTGCTTTTCTGCTTGCATTTTTAAAAATTAATATTCAATATGCGATATTGTAACTTTTTATTACAAAAATCCAATAAAAAAATTTCCACTGTACATACTCCATACTATGCTTATTGTTTACATGTACTTGACTTTTGCTACGCAATCTGACATTTTTTGTTTTCAACGTGTGTCTTACGATGTTTGCAAAAGATCGCCAGCTTTCGTGACGTTCTATGGCATTCGCGCCTAAACCGCCAACGACATTACCCCAAGGTTTTCAGATGGACAATAATCGCTTGCTCCAAATTACACCCATTCTAATTTTGGTCAAAATTAACCTTGGAAAATCGCTCTATCAAATTAAACAAGTGTGGACACAGAAAAACGTCTCGCCTGTATTCCGCATCAGTAACGAAAATAAATTTCGTCATAAGCATTACGTAAATAGCATTTAATATCAGCAGCGGCCTGCATACAAAATATTGTCACCATACCCTGCATAGTTACAGGGGAACAGCCGTAACCCAAAAATTTTAACGTAGTTGCTGGACCGTGAAATTGAGGTCAAGGTCATGTGGAACCTACCAGACAGTCATGTACTATTCATCAGCAACCTATATACCAAATATTGTCATCCTACCATGTGTAGTTACAGAGGAACTATCGTAACCCAAAAACTTTTAATGTAGTTGCTGGACCGTGAAATTGAGGTCAAGGTCAGGTGACACCTACCAGACAGTCATGTACTAGTCATCAGCAACCTATACACCAAATATTTTCATCCTACCATGTGTAGTTACAGAGGAACTGTCGTAACCCAAAAACTTTAACGTAGTCGCTGGACCGTGAAATTGAGGTCAAGGTCAGGTGACACCTACCAGACAGTCATGTACTAGTCATCAGCAACCTATACACCAAATATTGTCATCCTACCATGCGTAGTTACAGAGGAACTGTCGTAACCCAAAAACTTTAACGTAGTCGCTGGACCGTGAAATTGAGGTCAAGGTCAGGTGACACCTACCAGACAGTCATGTACTAGTCATCAGCAACCTATACACCAAATATTGTCATCCTACCATGCGTAGTTACAGAGGAACTGTCGTAACCCAAAAACTTTAACATAGTCACTGGACCGTGAAATTGAGGTCAAGGTCAGGTGACACCTACCAGACAGTCATGTACTAGTCATCAGCAACCTATACACCAAATATTGTCATCCTACCATGCGTAGTTACAGAGGAACTGTCGTAACCCAAAAACTTTAACGTAGTCACTGGACCGTGAAATTGAGGTCAAGGTCAGGTGACACCTACCAGACAGTCATGTACTAGTCATCAGCAACCTATACACCAAATATTGTCATCCTACCATGCGTAGTTACAGGGGAACTGTCGTAACCCAAAAACTTTAACTTAGTCGCTGGACCGTGAAATTGAGGTCAAGGTCAGGTGACAGGTGACTGACTGGCAAGTACTCATCATAAGCTACCTCTGGACCAAATTTGATGGACCTAGGGCTTGGGCTTACAAAGATATGAAGCAAGATGTCAAATGTTTACGCCGCCGCCGCCGCCGCCGGATTCCCATACATATGTCTCGCCTCCAGCGACTTTCGTCGCAGGCGAGACAAAAAACAGCATTTCAAAATGCTGAACAAATGTTAAAAAATAATTGCTGATTCAATTTGCACCTTTTTGGATCTATACATAAGGAACATAAGATCTACCATAAGCGCTAAGAGGTTTTATTTGTGACTCAAAAAATCTCTGCTAAAACACACTGACTTGATCACATCTTCCTTTGTTTTAAGGAACACATAAAGTGAAGAAAAATGGATGCAATGAGAAGTGACAAGTCTGAAGAATCAGTATGTAAAAGTCTCCTTTGATCAAATGCTATGCACTAAGTTTAAACAAATATTTGAAAGATGTTTTCTAAACTAATCTCTTTGAAGAAGTTTTATAAACTAATCTCTTTGCTATGGAGGCATCAGTGTGATTTTGCGTCCACTAAATATTCATGAGAATTACTCATGAGCCCTGTTATCAGTGGAAAGTTATCTATTGCGATACATTATTGTATGTGTTTCCCCCAAAAAGGTTTTTATTTTGTATTATTACATGAATTTTGTGTTTTTTTGATTGGTCTAAAAACAACGTTTAAGTCACAATAAATCGCAACAGTACTAAAATTACATAAATGGTTGTATGCTGCACGATTCCGATATTGACCTGGTTTTTATGTTTTAGCTAGAATAGCCGTCTTAATAAATTCACTCCTGCAATCAAATTGATTGTATCAATTGTATTGCACACAATTCATTGACGTTTGCTACACATACATTGATTGTGTCAACAGCAAATGGGAGAAAAGCCCGCTCTGCGATTCATTTATACTCTTCTCAATATTTGAAACTGGAATTTCAGTTTCAAATAAGGGTAACTAGCTGAATAACAATTACAACATGTAAACGGGTGCTCCATTAGAATGCATTCTCTTTTTCTGATCAAGGGAGATGGTGGTTTTATTCATGTCCTAGCGGCTCGATGAATATTACATTTTCTCTGGCTAATAAATCCTGATAGGGACCTATATAAAAGTCATTAATTGTATAATAGTGTATGGTACAGTTATTGGTATTTCATTTGGTATTGGTTTTGTGACACAGGCATTAACATGACTAGTGATAGGAGGTACTGCCATTGAAAGTTAAAAAACTGGCCTTTACTGTTTCTGGCTACTCAGAATCATCTAAACCTATATGTAAAACTATAAGGGCCAATGCATTGCAATACAACTGCCTTTAGTTTATAGTTTAGGCTTAAACCTAGTTTGGTTGGTTTCATTTCAGGTCTCAAAAACAGGTTTTGGTTTACGATTTTTGACACGAGAAAGAGTTTTTTTAACAGGTTTTTTTTTCTGGCAGTGCCAATAAATATATTTTCATATATAACGGTTGAATTGGAGTGAATAACATTTGGTAAAAAAAATATTTATTTTCTATGTCTTTTGCATCAATTTTATTTATTTTCAACAAAATTGTGAATATACATGTATAGTGCATGGCTGCATGCATCTCATAAAAAATGTTTTCCACGATTACAATTGTGTTTCACTGTTAAACTCATGGTTTCTAAACTGCAATTATCAGTTTGATGTAAACAAATAAAAAACTGGTTTTGGTTTCAAACCAGTTTTAAACCAGTTTTGTGGAAGAAATTGAAGATTTGATAAACCCTTTAAAAACTAAAACTTGTTTGGGAATAACAAATTTGATCCTAATTATTCTGTACTCGTAAATGAAACTAAAACCCATTTTTTCTAAACTGGATCAAAGCCAGTTTAAAATCTGAACTAGTTCTGCTGCAACAAATGTGCCTTTAAATCAAAATAGTTGACCCTACCACTGCCTTTAATATATTTCAGTAGATATTCTTTGCTTCTCTTTGTACTGGCATTACAATGAGAAAGACACACTTGGGTTGTGTTGGTTACTCACAGCACATGCTTCCAGTAACTGGCTGTTGCAAGTTCAGAAAAAAAAGTTCTCCTAAACAAACCATTTTTTGATTAGGGATAATATAATCACGGTGAAAAAGGAAATCCCACACACCTATTTTACTGCAATAAGATCAATTAAAACAATAACAAACCTGGTCTGACAGCACCTTCCTTTTCTGAGCATGACTCATTATATGTAGCTTTATTAACATCCTCCAGACAGGTATATACAGTATTGGTGTCATTCTGTTTTGTACATAACCCTCCACTCCTTACTTGCCTCTGTGAACCATCTGGGCATAACAAATCATAAGCCAAGACTATGCTGGGCAAAAAAAATATTGCAAGGATCTGAAAGAATGTAAAAATATTATGTAGCCAGTTGGAGACAAACACAGCTGTATTTATTGTGTAAAATATATGTACATCAACATGTGTATTATTGTTCTTTTCTTTGTTTACCATATATAGCTACAATAATGTTGCTCTTTTGAAGTTTTGACAATTTTAATCTTAGCTGAGTTACAAAAAGGTACCAGTTGTAATGAATCAAACAGTGAAGTGTGACAGTCATGTGTTTTAAACATATTTTCTGCTGTTAGTACATGTTGCTGTTAGTACATGTATATAAACAAGTGTGGACTGTGAGAACTCACAAAGGGATACACCCGCTTTGCTTACAAGTCCAATTATCTCCCCTTAGTGATATCCGAGGTTATTAAAAATCCTTCATGCACATCTACATATAATGTTCTTCCTTTATGCTAAGTTTCATTAAATTTCTTCAGGCGATTTAGGAGGAGTTTCACTTAAAAGGTATGTGGACAGACAGACAGACAGACAGACAAGTTTACGGGGGTATAATAAACTGCTCATGGTTTTATAAATATAATATTCCCTCTGCCATTCAGTACACAACAGTTGATATTTTAACAATGCATAATTAATTATGTTTGCACCACTATAATTATATTCATGTGATAATTTATTATGTTTAATGCTTTGATTGGATAAAAACACATAAATTACATCATCTCAAATAATTTATTATAGGATTAAACGCTTCTTTTCAGTAATTCATCGATGTATGAACGAGGTCGACTCACTCACAAACAAATAAACGGCCGAAGGCCGTTTATGATAAGTTTGTGAGTGAGTCGACCTCGTTCATACATCGATGAATTACTGAAAATAAGCGTTTAATCCTTATAATTCTTCCAAAATTGTTTTAATATATTTAACATTCTTGTCCCAAAATAAAATTTATTATAAGTGTGTGACGCGTAGGAATATATACAACGAACTGAAGACGAAGACGTGGTCGGTTTGAAGGGAATAACTGGCATTGACAACAGATACAATTTACGATTTGCCGAGAAGATTATTAATAAAAACAAAAGAAGACTCAACTAAAAACAATATTCCGTATACTAATGTTCGTCATTGTACCCGCGGTTTATATTAACGTCATATGTGACGTCATATATGTTCAAACGGAACGGAACCTAGCTAGATGTTCTTTCTTAAATACGAAGAGGAAAAACAATAGTTGTCGTTTGTTCAATGGATTTATCAGTGAAGATTGCTAGAGATGTGCAGAGACATGGAGTTGGTGACAAATTCGTGCATCTTGCTATTTCGTTGATTTGTTGTGACCGCGAAAAAAGGTAATTTTACCGTTACGGCTATTGTGTGTATTTGAAATGATTCATAATTGAAATTACAAGAAACGCAATTTCAAAGTATCGTTTATATATGCCTTCACACTCGGATTTCGTGCACATTCGAATTCGGCTATTTCGTCATTCAGCAATGTGTACAATGAATCCAAAACGAAGTGTACTGTTAAAATATTTTCTTGTATGTATTTGTCTATAAAACAAATGATTGCAGCTGGTTCAATTAAATAGCTTTCCGTTTAAGCAATACATCGCTCAAGATATTTGAATCGCCAAATTTCGAGTGTACTGGCTTAATTTATTGTCTGAAGCATAAATGACACATGGCCGCCATATTTGTTTACTTTTAGCAAAAAAAAAAGTAGTTCCCCAAAAATCGTTCATGAAAGTATGAACGGATCTGGGAAGTACTGGTTTATGGCCTTTTGACTAATCAAAAATGACTTTAAACGTAAACGAATGTCAGATAAGAATTATAATTCAATATTTCGATACTTCCAGTATCCAAGATGGCATTCTCCTAGCGTATCGAACGGGAGATGGAACAATGTTTTGTCCCAGCAGTGATTTTTAAATAAATCAATTGAGATTTCAATAAAATATAATATAAATGAAAATATCGGGCTGCATTTTGATGTTTTTTATTAATATCTACAGAACTGAGATTCCTTTGTTACTTTTGTTTGTATATTCCGGACTTAGTACATATATTGAGGTATAGTTGGGTTTCTGTAATTATTTTTGCAGCATTAAAAATCGCAACTAATTTTAATGAGAAGGATTAAACACTGTATTTTATGACATTATTAATGTGTAAACTCCAGGGACTCCCTCACAAACTTGACAAAAAGTTCTCCGGACTTTACACATTAACTAGAGGCTCCCTGGATCTTGCAACGCTCACTTGAACCTGAAACCAAACAACCCTTTTTTATCAAGCTTTTCTTTGCTATAAGGAATTGCCCAACACTTCTGCAAAAGTCATTAATTTTGACCTTTTAAGTGAAATAACTCCTATAAGCAGAAGCTTTTGATGCTTAGAGGGAGAAGGGAGGTTCACTTCAAATTTGCTGTACCTGTTATACTTTTTTAACTATCAGTCGAAAACTCTCTTGACTCCCCCTCCCCCACCCCCCAATTTTCTATTTTAAGCAAACGTAGCTATGTACAGTAGGTAGTCAGGTGTCATGATTTGCACAATTTTGGTAGAGGACATCCTAAAGATGTGTGCAATGTTTCAAAGCAGTCCTTTAATGGGTAAAAGAGGAGAAGATTTTTTAAAATAAAGTAAAATTGATTAAAAAAATGTTCAAGGAGAATAATTCCTAAACGGTTCATCAGACAATTTTGACCCTAAGTCATTTTTGTAGCCCTCATAGAGTTTAATTAAGCAATGCTAACTTTTTCTCTAGTTCTAATAATTTTAAGATTTTGAGGCAAAAATGTCAAAAATAATCAATTTTGACAATTAAAGGGCAATAACTCTTATAAGGAGTCCTCATACAACTTCAACCCAATGGAGTGTTTTGAAGAGCTTTTGATGCAGATGAAGGCATGTCTCTTGGGTTTTCCTGTATCTGTTATACTTTTTGAACTATAAGCCAAAAATTGTATTTTGACCCCCCTCCCGTTCTTTTTTTAGCCATGGCGGCCACGTTGGTTCATCTGCTGCCATGGTTGGTGCAAACTTGGTTGAGGACATTTGACAGATGATGTGTACAAAGTTTCAAACCAGTACTTTCAGTGGTTTCAGAGGAGAAGATTTTAAAAAATCAATTAAAACTGATTAAAATAAACAGTTGAGGGGGAATATCTCTTAAACGATTAATCAGACAATCTTGAATATAAGCCAATATTGTAGCCCTCATAGAGCAGAACAATTAAGCACTGCTTACTTTTTCTCTAGTTCTAACAATTTTCAAGATTTTGAGGCAAAAATGTCAAAAATAATCAATTTCGACAATTAAAGGGCAATAACTCCTATAAGGGGTCATCATACAACTTTGACCCAATGGAGTGTTCCGTACAGCTTTTGATGCTGATGAAGGCAAGTCCCTTCGGTTTTCCTGTATTTGTTATACTTTTTGAACTATAAGCCAAAAACTGTATTTTGACCTCCCTGTTCTATTTTTAGCCATGGTGGCCATGTTGGTTGGTCTGAGGCCATGATTTGTACAAACTTGGCAGAGGACATTTTACTGATGATGTGTGCAAAGTTTCAAAGCAATCCCTTCAGTGGTTTTGGAGGAGAAGATTTTTAAAGAAAGTTAATGACGACGACTGACGCCAAGTGATTGGAATAGCTCACATGACCCTTCGGGTAAGGTGAGCTAATAATTTCCTGAAAAACAGTGTTTAATTATTCATACATGTAACTGGTAGTGTCATTGTTGACAAAATCAGAAAGCTGATGTGTATAAATTCTTAAAAGGATTCTGCTAAAAATGGTACTCTGGATAGTGCAGAGAATATCTTAAATAATGCAGATTTCCATTTTTATCAGAATAAATACAAAAATTACCAACTTTGCTTTTTGATTATAAATGTTGTTAAAAAAACAAATTATGTGTTAAGTATAAGTTAAGAGGCAAGGAAATATATACATGCAACACAGTATATAGAAAAACCAAAAAATACTTATATAACAAGGATATTTTTAGCTCTCCCCATCATATTTGATGAAAGGATTTGAAAAACTGATAGCTACCGAAATCAATTTAGTGAGGCATCAGAAAGGCACACTAGAATCATTTTTATACCTAATTAATAAGGGAACACCATTTGATGTTGACAGGAGGCCTGGCAGTTTTTTCTTGCATAGTTTCCAGGCTTTGTAAGGGGGTGGAGGGGAAGAGAAAGTCAAGTGCTCCAACTAGAACTTGAGGGGAGAGGGCTGAAGATCTCAGACTAGAGGCTCCCAGGAGCCTGTATCGCTCACCTGAACCTGAAACCAAACAACCCTTTTTATCCAGCTTAACTTTGCTATAAGGAATTGCCCAACACTTCTGCAAAAATCATTAATTTTGACCTTTTAAGGGAAATAACTCCTATAAGGAGGATCTTTTGATTGTTAGAGGGAGAAGGGAGGTTCACTTCAAACTTGCTGTACCTGTTATACTTTTTTTAACTATCAGTCGAAAACTCTCTTGACACCCCCCCCCCCCCTTTTTCCTTTTTTCTATTTTAATCCAACGTAGCTATGAAGGTAGTCAGGTGTCATGGTTTGCACAATTTTGGTAGAGGACATCCTAAAGATGATGTGTGCAATGTTTCAAAGCAGTCCTTTCATTGGTTTAAGAGGAGATTTTTTTAAATCAAGTAAAATTGATTAAAAAAATGTTCAAGGAGAATAATTCCTAAACGGTTCATCACAATCTTGACCCTAAAGTCATTTTTGTAGCCCTCATAGAGCAGAACAATTAAGCAATGCTAACTTTTTCTCTAGTTCTAATAATTTTCAAGATTTGGAGGCAAAAATGTCAAAAATAATCAATTTCGACAATTAAAGGGCAATAACTCCTATAAGGAGTCATCATACAACTTTGACCCAATGGAGTGTTTTGTAGAGCTTTAGATGCTGAAGAAGGAAGGTCTCTTCGGTTTTCCTTCATCTGTTATACTTTTTGAACTGTAAGCAAACCAGAGGCTCTTAAGAGCCTGTATCGCTCACCTGATTTTATAGGCAATGAAGGTGGCATTTCCTGATGTTAAAGTAAGTCCTGTAATTTTCAATAAACTTAAATAGGACCATCCAAACAATATTACTAGAAAGCTTTGTTTCATTGGTTAACCGGTTGTATAGAGAAGATTTTTTTTATTTGCCCATAGGGTCCTATGATAAACTAAGTCTTGCGGAGGTGGGGGCCATTTTGAATTTTCAATTGCCATAAAAAACATAAACTTTATAGAGGACCATCCAAACAATATTGCTAGTAAGTTTTTGTTTCCATTTATTAACCGGTTTCAGAGAAGAAGGCTTTTGAAAACTTTTTCCCTTAGGGTCCTATGTTAAACTAAGTCCTGCGGTAGCGACAATTTTGAATTTTCCAATTGCCATAAAAAACATAAACTTTATAGAGGACCATCCAAACAATATTGCTGGTAAGTTTTTGTTTCCATTGATTAACCGGTTTCAGAGAAGAAGCCTTTAAAAACTTTTTCCCATAGGGTCCTATGTTAAACTAAGTCCTGCAGTAGCGGCCATTTTGAATTTTCTAATTGCCATAAAAAACATAAACTTTATAGAGGACTATCCAAACAATATTGTTAGTAAGTTTTGTTTTGATTGGTTAAACGGTTTCAGAGAAGAAGCCCTTTTAAACTTTTTTCTCATAGGGTCGAATGTTAAACCAAGTCCTACGGTGGCGGCCATTTTGAATTTCCGATTGGGATAAAAAACATTAACTTTATAGAGGACCATCCAAACAATATTGCTAGTAAGTTTTGTTTCCATTGGTTGACCGGTTTCAGAAAAGAAGCCTTTCAAACTTTTTCCCATAGGGTCCAATGTTAAATTAAGTCCTGCAGTGCCAGCCATTTTGAATTTCCAATTGCCATAAAAAACACAAACTTTATAGAGGACCATCCTAACAATATTGCTAGTAAGTTTTTGTTTCCATTGATTAACCGGTTTCAGAGAAGAAGCCTTTTAAAACTTTTTCCCATAGGGTTCTATGCTAAACTAAGTCCTTTGGTGGCGGCCATTTTGAATTTCCAATTCCCATCAAAAACACAAACTTTATAGAGGACCATCCACACAATATTGCTAATAAGTTTTGTTTTGATTGCTTAAACGGTTTCAGAGAAGAAGACCTATTTAACTTTTTCCCCTTGGGTCCTATGTTAAACTAAGTCTTGAGGTGGTGGCCATATTGGTTTACCAATCAAAATAAAGAACACAACCTTTGTAAAGGTCCATCCAATATAAATTATGGCCAAGTTTGGTTTCAATTGGCCAAGTGGTTTCAGAGAAGAAGATTAAAATGTAAAAAGTTTACAGACGCCGCCGCCGCCGCCGACGGACGCAAAGTGATAACAATAGCTCACCTGACCCAAAAGGTGAGGCTAAAAACTGTATTTTGACCCCCTGTTTTATTTTTAGCCATGGCGGCCATGTTGGTTGGTCTGAGGCCATGATTTGGGCAAACTTGGTAGAGGGCATTTTACTGATATGTATGCAAAGTTTCAAAGCAATCCCTTTAGTGGTTTTGGAGGAGAAGATTTTTTAAGAAAAGTTAACGACGACAACGACGACGGGCGACGACAGACGCCAAGTGATGGCAATAGCTGACCTCAAAAGGTGTAATTAAACACAATAAATATGCATGGAAAGGTCACACTACAATCATTTTTACACCTAAGGAAACAACCATTTGATTTTGACAGGAGGCCTGGCAGTTTTTGTAAATAAATATTTATACGTTTTATGTTTTTTGGTTGGAAAAAATCTGGCCTCTTCCACTTAGTAATTAAAAAAATATTAATTTTCTGTCCCATTAATTAAAAGGTAAATTCTCTCATCTTCATTAAATCAGGTGCTACATCCAAGGACATTTTTGCACTGCGCATGAGTCAAGATTCTTAATCTGAACAACTAGAATCTTAGAAAGTATATGTAACAAAAATTATAACGCCACATTGAAAAATAAATTTTCTTACCTCGAAAAATTTGAAAATAAATATTCTGACCTGACCTAAACTGCCAGCAGCTTATTCAGAACAGCAACAGATCACGGGGCTTGTTACAAACAAAAATTATACAGAGATACTTCTTGAACAACATTGGAGGTTGGAAAGCATGCTATTTTTGGACTTGTTGCCATCCTAATGGAAGTATGAGACCTCTTGTATTATACACGTAGGAGTAACAGAGAAACTGAAAACTTTTCGTTACAAGCCTGATTGTGAACAGCTATTGCTAAGCCTCTCCTTATGTATACTGTATGGACTTAAAAATCCATAATATACACCTTTTCGTTTATCTCTATACCATATCCCTCAAAAATTGTTAGTCTCTTATAGTCAGTAAAGGTAAATGTGCAGGCAAATGAATCATCATAAATAAAAAAATTTGTTTTAATTTCTTACTTCTGCTTCTATCAATAAAGCACACAACTGGCGGGAAATTTCAATCTCTTCCAGTAAAAATTCACTCATGGGCAGCTTGTTCATTCTTAATTTGTACAATGTTAATGCATACTTTGTAAGCATGGCAATTTTACAAATACGTAAATAGCTACAAATAAGAACTGTTTAAAAAAATGATTAACAGATAATTAAATTTAGGAATAATAGTAAACTAGCTTTGAAAGAGAAATATTTGATAAATATACAAAAAAAGTGTTGACCAGAGCACATTTTCCTGAAATGCAGTAGCGCTTCATGATGAAAATGTGCTCGGTCAACGATTTCATACGTCAATTAAACTTCAAAATTAATGCATTTAATTCTTATATTTACATACTATTTCTTCCTAGGCAGAACACTGATAATAGGTAGATCAGAAGCTTGTTAATTTGGGGGAAATCTGTCAATTTTTAAGGTATCGGTTGCCAAAAAAATGTTAGAAATGTTTACAGAAAAAAACTTTCTGGACAATAACTCAAAAAGTGTGCATTTGATTTCAATGAAAATTTAGGATATCATTAAATCTCAGGTGGGTAATATTATAATTTGATAAAAAATGTTAGAAATTCATCCAAAAAAGTTCAGCATAATGTACATCTATCGAAACATGTCAAGACATTATTTAAGCACTAAGAGAATATGAAGTATATGTCTGTCAAAACAAGTTATGTTTTTAGTTTAAATGAAAGATTAAATTTCCCTGTTGTATACTACTTTATAACATACACTTTTATAAGAAAACTATTACCACATACATATGATTAAACAAACCTTGTATAACAATATCCTGTTTCCCAAAGTACTTATATGACCCATGTAATATTTTTATGGCGGTTCTACAAATATTCTCATTTGGTCATTTCACAGAACTACATGTATATATCCCACCATTGTTCTGTGAAAGCTCCAGGCATACAAGTTTATCACCTTAAAAAGGTTCTACACTTAACAGCAACACTGATCTGAAATATATGAACAAAACATAATTATTTCACTTTTAACATAGACAAGATGTACACATATGTATTCAGTATACTATTTTAAAAGTTAGATACCTTTAAAGAGATAAAGAAATTCCCACTAATGAACATTGTTATTTCTTAATGAACATTGCTATTGCTAATGTAAAAGTTCAGAATCTTGAGTGGTCAAATTTTCCAAGGCCTGGGTATCTCATAAGCAGGCTAATAAATATATCATAAACTTACTTGGTTCATGGCATTAGTGAGGTGCAAGTTCAGCCATACATGTGTACATTGTATAATCTTCCATGTATATGTCATGTATTTACTGATGACCCCACATTCCTTTAATACACGTAGGTTCACAAATAGTAATTGAGCTTCCTGTTACATGTAGGTCAAGCTTAATATAAAACTACATTGTACAATGCTGAATCACCAGATCACACATTAAAATTTAAAGACCAGAGGCTCTCAAAAACCTGTATCGCTCACCTAATTTTATTGGCAACTAGATATCAGTGCGATTGTATCCATCACTCTGGGCCTGCTGACCTTGAGGTCAAGGTCAAAGGTCATCAACCATGGTATATGACACATACACGTATCTCTGATATTATCTACATAAATACCAAATATGTGAAAACATTATTTTAAAGAAGACCATCCAAACAATATTGGTATAGGTAGTAAGTTTCCATTGGTTAACCAGTTTCAGAGAAGATGCATGTTTAAACTTTTTTTTCCTTAGGGTCCTATGTTAAGTCCTGCGATGTTGCAATTGGCCATTTTGATCTTAAACATAAACTTTATAGAGGACCATCTAATCAATATTGTTAGTAAGTTTTGTTTCCATTGCAGTCTTCATGCTAAACTTTTTTGGTCACAGGCCAACTGTGCTTGTACCTAAAGAATTTTACAGGCCCTCAAGAAAATTAACAAGCCCAAATATTTTATGGGGCCTCGGTGGCCGAATGGTTAAGGTAGTTCGTCTACTATTGATCACGTGGTCTGTCAACACTGAGGTTGCTGGTTTGAGTCTCAATGCGGGCAGTGTGTACTCGATTCCAATCTTAATTGACAAGATTGCCAGTTTTCCTACCGCAGGTCGGTGGTTTTCTCCGGGTACTCCGGCTTCCTTCCCCGATAAAAACCGGATGCCATGAAATAGATGAAAAATTGCTGAAAGTGGCGGTAAACACCAAAACAAACAAACCAGAGGCTCTTAAGAGCCTGTATTGCTCACCTGATTTTATAGGCAATAAAGATGGCATTTCCCTGATGTTAAAGTAAGTCCTGTAATTTTCAATAAACTTTAAATAGGACCATCCAAACAATATTACTAGAAAGCTTTGTTTCATTGGTTAACCGGTTGTATACAGAAGATTTTTTTTATTTGCCCATAGGGTCCTATGTTAAACCAAGTCCTGCGGTGGCGGCCATTTTGAATTTCCGATTGGGATGAAAAAGATCAACTTTATAGAGGACCATCCAAACAATATTGCTAGTAAGTTTTGTTTCCATTGGTTGACCGGTTTCAGAAAAGAAGCCTTTCAAACTTTTTCCCATAGGGTCCTATGTTAAATTAAGTCCTGCGGCGGTGGCGGCCATTTTTAATTTCCAATTGCCATAAAAAACATAAACTTTATAAAGGACCATCCAAACAATATTGCTAGTAAGTTTTTGTTTCAAATTGATTAACCGGTTTCAGAGAAGAAGCCTTTAAAAACTTTTTCCCATAGAGTCCTATGTTAAACTAAGTCCTGCGGTAGTGGCCATTTTGAACTTCCAATTGCCATAAAAAACACAAACTTTATAGAGGACCATCCAAACAATATTGCTAGTAAGTTTTTGTTTCCATTGATTAACTGGTTTCAGAGAAGAAGCCTTTAAAAACTTTTTCCCATAGGGTCCTATGTTAAACTAAGTCCTGCGGTAGCGGCCATTTTGAATTTTCAATTGCCATAAAAAACATAAACTTTATAGAGGACTATCCAAACAATATTGCTAGTAAGTTTTGTTTTGATTGGTTAAACGGTTTCAGAGAAGAAGCCCTTTTAAACTTTTTTCTCATAGGGTCGAATGTTAAACCAAGTCCTGCGGTGGCGGCCATTTTGAATTTCCGATTGGGATGAAAAAGATCAACTTTATAGAGGACCATCCAAACAATATTGCTAGTAAGTTTTGTTTCCATTGGTTGACCGGTTTCAGAAAAGAAGCCTTTCAAACTTTTTCCCATAGGGTCCTATGTTAAATTAAGTCCTGCGGTGGCAGCCATTTTGAATTTCCAATTGCCATAAAAAACACAAACTTTATAGAGGACCATCCAAACAATATTGCTAGTAAGTTTTTGTTTCCATTGGTTGACCGGTTTCAGAGAAGAAGCCTTTTAAAACTTTTTCCCATAGGGTTCTATGTTAAACTAAGTCCTGCGGTGGCGGCCATTTTGAATTTCCAATTGCCATCAAAAACACAAACTTTATAGAGGACCATCGAAACAATATTGCTAGTAAGTTTTGTTTTGATTGGTTAAACGGTTTCAGAGAAGAAGCCCTTTTTAACTTTTTTTCCCATAGGGTCTTATGTTAAACTAAGTCTTGAGGTGGCGGCCATATTGGTTTACCAATCAAAATAAAAAACATAAACTTTGTAAAGGTCCATCCAATGAACATTATGGCCAAGTTTGGTTTCAATTGGCCAAGTGGTTTCAGAGAAGAAGATTAAAATGTAAAAAGTTTACAGACGCCGACGACGACGACGACGACGCCGACGGACGCAAAGTGATAACAATAGCTCACCTGACCCTTTGGGTCAGGTGAGCTAAAAAAACCAAATATTTCATGCAAATTTTTAAAGTGTCAATACTCAGAAATATTCAGTAAAGTTGATAAAAGTTTTCTATGGGTTTATTTTAAAGAGTTTAACTTAAATTATTGATGATACATACTACTCAATGAAAGACCAGGACAGTTTGATTAACTTCTTTTATCCAACATTTCCATAAATATTCAACAATACAATGAAAAAGAATCTACTGCCACCATATTGTCAAAAAATAAATGTTTCTTTGTTATCACCATTTTCACAGTATTTGTGCTATTTGTGTTGTACTTGGGTCAAAAAATAAATATTAAGATAGCTCATTGTTGATACATTATTTGGAAAGTAAAATACCTAAGGACATAAGCCACAATTTTTTCTGTGTAAGAACCCTTGTGAAAAATGTTATGATAAGCCCAATTTTATACAGAATCTTGTGTTGCAGACAGTGAGACACTAAAAAAACTAGAGGTCCCAGGAGCTTGTATCGCTCACCAGAACCTGAAACCAAACAACCCTTTTTTATCCAGCTTTTCTTTGCTATACGGAATTGCCCAACACTTCTGCAAAAATCATTAATTTTGACCTTTTAAGGGAATTAACTCCTATAAGAAGGAGCTTTTGATGCTTAGAGGGAGAAGGGAAGTTCACTTCAAAGTTGCTGTACCTGTTATACTATCAGTCGAAAACTCTCTTGACTCCCCCCTCCCCCCCATATTCTATTTTAAGCTAACGTAGCTATATAGGTAGTCAGGTGTCATGATTTGCACAATTTTGGTAGAGGACGTCCTAAAGATGATGTGTGCAAATGCAATGTTTCAAGGCAGTCCTTTAATTGCTTAAAGAGGAGAAGATTTTTTAAAATCAAGTAAAATTGATTAAAAAAATGTTCAAGGAGAATAATTCCTAAACGGTTCATCAGACAATCTTGACCTTTAAGTCATTTTTGTAGCCCTCATAGAGCAGAACAATTAAGCAATGCTAACTTTTTCTTGTTCTAATAATTTTCAAGATTTTGAGGCAAAAATTTAAAAAATAATCAATTTCGACAATTAAAGGGCAATAACTCCTATAAGGAGTCATCATACAACTTCAACCCAATGGAGTGTTTCCTAGAGCTTTTGATGCAGATGAAGGCATGTCTCTTCGGTTTTCCTGTATCTGTTACACTTTTTTAAATATAAGCCAAAAACTGTATTTTACCCACCCCCCCGCCCCTTTCCGTCCTATTTTTAGCCATGGTGGCAATGTTGGTTAATCTGCAGCCATGGTTGGTGCAAACTTGGTTTAAGACATTTGACAGATGATGTGTAAAAAGTTTCAAAGCAGTAGTTTCAGTTGTTTCAGAGGAGATTTTAAAAAATCAATTAAAACCGATTTAAAAAAAACAGTTCAAGGGGAATTACTCTTTAACGGTTAATCAGACAATCTTGACCCTTAGTCATTTTTCTAGTCCTCATAGAGCAGAACAATTAAGCTATGCTAATTTTTTCTCTAGTTCTAATAATTATCCAGATTTTGAGGCAAAAATGGCAAAAATCATCAATTTTTGACAATTAAAGGGCAATAACTCCTACAAGGAGTCATCATACTTTAACCCAATCGGATGTTTTGTAGAGCATTGAATAATACATTTTGTAGAAGAAAAACCATTTTTAAGTTTTATGGTCAAATTTCGGCAAAAAGTTCATGGACACCCATACTTTTTTCTCCATTTTTATGTAATTTAGCATTATATATGTTTAATGCCTCATATATGAAATTTTAAGTGAAAGAAAGATTTTTAAAAAAAATTTTGATGTCTCTCCTGTTTGGTTACTTTTGCACAGGCCATCCAATTGGATAATGACCTCTTTGCACCCCATGGCTCTGAGTCAAAGCTAAGAAGTTGTCTTCTTCAAATCTGATGCTGTCAATTTTCCAGCTTTTTGATTTAAATACTATTAAATATTGTTTGTTTTCTGAATAAAATTTAGTGATTTAGAAATGAAACTAATATGTACATGTATTGTTAACTTAATGTTTGATTTGTTACGTCTGTTACTGAAAGTTGTTGAGTTGATGTGGAAATTTCAAAATTTCATGGGATAACCCTTCTATCATGTCTATGCCTTTTAAACTTATTGTTCGTTAGTTTTTTCAGACTTATAAATCTATGATGTTCTTTACAATGCAGCTGAGTAGTTGTACATATTAGTGGCATATGGCATAAAATTAGAAAAAAAATTGGGGACCCATTTGAAAAAGTATAAAATTATCCCTGATATATCATTATAATACTGACATTTTGCTAACTTTTGCTAAAAGTAACCATCTCTAAGAAATCATGGCAATGCATATGTAAAGATCATGAAGATGTTGCTAACATTAAATTATTGACCATAAATCAAATAAATGTAGATTATGGGAGACTTAATTCTGTAACGAAGAAAGATGCCTTTTCTTTACCTAGAATCCAAGATCGTTTAGACACAGTAGCTGGTGCTACAGTGTTCAGTACTTTTGACTTAACTGTGGATTCCATCGAATACCCATCAAGCATGAATATATACCATATACCAAAAACCGCTTTTCTGACTAAATATGGAATTTTTTATTTTGAATACAAGACCCTTCCCAAGGGATTATGTAATGGACCTCCAACCTGTCAAAGATTGATGGAGTTGGTTTTAAATGGCAAATTTGCCTTATTTATTTGGATGATATTTTTGTTTTTGGATCCAGTTTTATTAAACATATTAAGAGACTGGAAATGGTTTTATAAAGAATTTTAGACGCTGGTCTTAAACTTAAACCTGAAAAATGTCAAATTCTAAAATCCCAAGTAACCTTTTTAGACATCTGGTAGCTTAAAGGTGTTACAACCAAATCTTGACTAGCAATAAAAAACTAGAGAAAGTGCAGGAACGAGCACTTCGTTTTGTGTATGAGGATTATAACTGGTCATAAAATGGTTTACTACACACCAGCTGGGCATCCAAAGTTCAGTGTTTTAGTGGCCCAGATTTGATTTTTACATGGCTTAGGCATCTGACTACCAGTTTAATTTGAAGTCTGCATTGGCTTCCTTTTTTTAAGGTCTTTCCCACTTCCAGTGGGAAGACCTTCTTGCTTTTGCTTTGATTATTTTTAAGGTCTTTCCCACTTTCAGTGGGAAGACCTTATTGTTTTTGTTCGGATTATTTTTCTTTTTTTTTCCGCCAACTTTCAAAACCAAACAGTTTAAAAACTATGCAACACATCTTTTTGGTCTTTCGCGACAAGTTTTGGGCACTGAAAGTCTATTCGGAATTCACCCTGTGAAATTGAAACATTTTTCTTTACGGAGTTATCTGCCCAAACACCGAAAACCTTGTTATCGCGTAATCTCTGGAACTATAACAGATACAAGAAAACTAAAAAGTGACAAATGTTAAGGAACTTTTGGGACAACTTTATGACATATTTTGGCTAAAAATTTCTGACTAGCGAAGGCGAGCGGTATACCTTGAATGTTTCAAGGACTCCGCGTATCACAAAAACTCACAAACCGTAAGTCGAAATCACAAAAGGTCTTCACCATTTATCGTCCTATGACATTTCCTTAAAGAAAATCTCAAAGTCAAAGTTCAGAAGTGACCTCGACCTTAGGCCTCCAATCTTGTTATCATTACAACTCAAAAACTATAAAAGATAGAAGAAGACAATATATGGGAAAAATACTCCTCTCATCAAGGCCTTCATTTGATACATTTAGTTCAAAACTGTACGATGAACCGTTTTCGAGTTCGGGCTCTTGACTCATTTCAGTTAATCAGTTTTTGGCATACAACTTGAAAACCGTTACAGATAATATAGTAAACATATAGGTTTAACATGATCATCAAGTAAAGGCCTTCAATTAGAGCCCAAATTTAAAGGTCACAGGTCAAGGTCATACCATAGCAACCAGGTCTCCATTACAAAAAGTCCTTAGCAACCATATATTTTTAAATCAGGATGATGTACTTTACTGAAACATGTCATTTTACAACCGGAAGTGGCATTTTGTCCCTAAAAATTAACTTCATAAAGGTATCTGGGAAAGACCTTTCTAATTGTTCTTGAACAATTAGCCCTATCTTTTTTTTTCCGCCAACTTTCAAAACCAAACAGTTTAAAAAGTACGCGACATATCTTTTTGGTCTTTCGCGACAAGTTTTGGGCACTGAAAGTCTATTCGGAATTCACCCTGTGAAATCGAAACATTTTTCTTTACGGAGTTATTTGCCCAAACACCGAAAACCTTGTTATCGCGTAATCTCTGGAACTATAACAGATACAAGAAAACTGAAAAGTGACAAATGTTAAGGAACTTTTGAGACAACTTTATGACATATTTTGAAAAAAAATTTCTGATTAGCGAAGGCGAGCGGTATCCCTTGAATGTTTCAAGGACTCCGCTTATCACAAAAAGTCACAAACCGTAAGTCGAAATCACAAAAGGTCTTCACCATTTATTGTCCTGTGACATGTCCTTTAAGAAAATCTCAAAGTCAAAGTTGAGAAGTGACCTCAACCTTGGGCCTCCAATCTTGTTATCATTACAACTCGAAAACTATAAAAGATAGAAGAAGACAATATATGGGAAAAATACTCCTCTCATCAAGGCCTTCATTTGATACATTTGGTCCGAAACTGTACGATGAACCGTTTTCGAGTTCGGGCTCTTGACTCATTTCAGTTAATCAGTTTTTGGCATACAACTTGAAAACCGTTACAGATAATATAGTATACATATAGGATTAATATGATCATCAAGTAAAGGCCTTCAATTTGAGCCCAAATTTAAAGGTCACAGGTCAAGGTCATACCATAGCAACCAGGTCACCATTACAAAAAGTCCTTAGCAACCATATATTTTTTAAATCAGGATGATGTACTATACTGAAACATGTCATTTTACAATCGGAAGTGGCATTTTGTCCTTAGCAACGGCCACGAAAGTCCTTGACAACCATGTATTTTTTTACTCAGGACCACAGAAATAGTCTATTCCGCTTAAAAATGGTTCAGTAACTTATGTAGTCAAGTTCACAACAAGAGATGAAGAAAAATTAATTTCATAAAGGTATCTGGGAAAGACCTTTCTAATTGTTCTTGAACAATTAGCCCTATCTTTTTATTTGTTTTTGCTAAAGCCAGGATTTTACAATCTCCCTACAACACCACCTGGCCAGGGTGTATAGGAGAGAACTGATGTGATATTTTTGTCCTGGCTATATTATGATTTTATAAGTTAATCCAAAATCATATAGTTATCTAATACAAAAAAACACAAGAGAAAAAAAAATTAATAAATAAATAACACACACAAAATTATAAAATAATAAAAAACAAAAATATTTCCTTTCAAAACATATACATGTCTCATTCAAACACACACAACTAAATGAAAATCCTTAACACAAAAAAAATTCACTCATTTACATGCTTTCAAACAATTGCTTATTAAAGAGATCTATAATACTAACATCTATAGTTAAGTCTAGTGTATGCTTGCTCACAAAAGAGAGAGGGGAAAGAACTAGAAAAAAAAATCTTATTGACAGGGGCCCAATAGAGTTTTGTCTTCTCAAATGTATTACTTTTCTTTCCATTATCATGATTATATAAATCTAAAGTTTTGTAGTGTAGAATCTTTTGTTTCAAACCAATAATATTTGGTATTTTTTCATCAAGTTTACAAATACCTTTCTTATCAATAGTCATTGTTGGAAAAGCTCTCTTGATCAGACTTACAAAAGTTACCAGAAAAGTCTGTGTGTGTACACAGTCAAAAAATAAGTGTTCTAAAGTTTCATCACATGATTTGCAAAAGCTACATAGTTTTGTATCAACAATTTTAATTTTATGCAAAAAATTATTTGTTGGTACAATTCTATGTAGAAGTTTAAATTTAAAATTTTTTAGGTAAGAATTTTTGCAACATTTTTGCAGCAGTCTAAAAAATTGGTTGAAATCTAAATATTCAATATTCAAATATTTCTGCCATGCATCTATTTTACCATTTAGCACAATGAACTTGTGTTTAATCATATCATTGTATAAAAACTTTAGACTTTTTGTAGTCTTAATATTTTGTATAAACTTGTTGACTTTATTAAAATTTTCTAGCTCTTGGGTATTTACATGTAACAAATTATTTTTGAGGATACTTTTGTAAGCCAAAGGAACATTAGAAATAAGACTATGATATCTCAAAAAGTTTTTGGTATCACATATCTGACTCATCTGATTAAAAGTATAGAAAGATTTGTTATTTTTGTCTATCAGGTCTACAAGACATTCAATACCTTCTTGTTTCCATTTAACAAAAAACTTCATATCACTTAAAGATACAAAATTCAGTATATCTAAGCTCAAAATGTCATTTACATTCATAGGGACTATAGGTTTTACCACGTATAAGCCTTTAATTATATCTCTCCAGAACGGGTTACTTATACTATTAGCAATTTCTAAAAGTTTTTCTTTTCCCAAATTTAAGATTCTGAGACCCCCAAATTTTGTGAACTGTATTCCTGCTACATCTTGCCAAATGCCTGTTGTATTATTTAGGAGTCTTTTTATCCAGTTTAATTTAAGGTATGTACTAAAAGATTCAATATGGATCATTTTTAGACCACCCTCATGTAAACCTCCTATCAAAGTACCCCTCTTAATTTTTTCATTCTTTCCGTCCCAAATAAAGCTGTAAAATAATCTATTCAAATCATTCATCATAGAATTGTTAAGATTTGGTAGAGATGTTAGCAGGTGTATGATTTTTGGTAATGCCAATGATTTATAACAGTAATTTTTCCTAAAAGGGATAGTTTTCTATGTTGCCAGCTTTTCAGAAGTTTTGAAATGTCGTGCAGTTTTTGCCTAAAATTCAGTTCTATTATATTTTCCAAGCATAGAGAGAAATGTATACCTAACAATTTGAAATTTGCGCGAGACCAGTTTAATTCTTTTTCTCTGCATGAAACATCATCTGAGTATCTCTTGCTTCCAATCCAAACAGCCCTAGTTTTTGACTTGTTCATTTTAAGACCTGAAATTTTATAAAAATCTTCAAAAGTTTTCAATGTCTCCATTAGTGATTTTTCAGTGCCATCCAGTGTCAAGAATGTATCATCAGCATACTGACTTATAATTGAATGTAAATTGTTGATCACTAAGCCTTTAATATTACAATTAGATTTAGTTTTTAAGGATAGTAATTCAACTCCAATTATTAAAAGGTAAGGAGATAGGGGATCACCCTGACGACAGCCTCTCTCAAGATCAAAAAATGAAGACATGTGTCCATTATTTATTACACAGCTTTTTGCATATCTGTAGAAAGTGGTGAACCATCGACAAACTGATGGACCAAATTTGAAACTCTTCAATGCTTTAATAATAAAGTTCCATTCAATGGAATCGAAAGCCTTTTCAAAGTCTACAAGTAATAATAAACCTACCATATTTTTTTCTTCTAGATAATGCATAACATCAAATAGCAATCTAGTATTTTCCCCAATAAATCTATCTTTTATAAAACCTTTCTGCGTATCACTAATAATATTTGGTAAAACATTTTAAAGTTTGTTTGCTATAGCAGATGATGCAATTTTAATGTCAACATTAAGAAGACTAATAGGTCTCCAGTCTGACATAAAACGTCTGTCCTTTTCTTCTTTTGGTAGACAAGTAATAACACTCTGATACTGAAAGTCGGAAAAACTTCCAGTATCATAGCCATATTTCAGAGATCTATATACAAAAACTCCAATATGTTGCCAAAACAATTTATAGAATTCAGATGTAAATCCATCAGAGCCAGGGCTCTTACCATTTGCCATGTTTTTCAATGCCTCACCACATTGGCTTACTGGTTTCAGAGAAGAAGCATTTTAAAAAAATTGTCCCATAGGGTCCTATGTTAAAGTAAGTCCTGAGATGGTGGCCATTTTGAATTGCCAATCGGCATAAAAAAACAAGCATTTTATAGGACCATCCAAACAATATTGCTGGTAAGTTTTGTTTCCAAAATTAATGGTTAACCAGATTCATAGACTAAGTTTTTTACAACTTTTTTTAATAGGGTTCTTCTTAGTATGTTAAACTAAGTCCTTTGGTAGTGGCCATTTGGAATTTCCAAAAGGCATAAAAAACAAAAACTTTATAGAGGTCCATCTAAACAAAATTGCTAGTTAGTTTTGTTTCCGTTGGTCAACCAGTTTCAGAGAAGAAACCTTTTTTTTACAGTTTTCTCATAGGGTCCAATGTTAAACTAAGTCCTATGGTGGCGGCCATATTAGTTTTCCAATCTAAATAAAAAAAAACACAACTGTGTAAAGGTCTATCCAATGAGAATGATAGCCAAGTGGTTTCAGGGAAGAAGATTAAAATGTAAAAAGTATACAGACGCTGACGACAATGATGCTGACGGATGCAAAGTGATCACAATAGCTCACATGACTCTTTAGGTCAGGTGAGCTAAAAACTCCTAAAAAAATTAAAACAGAAGAAAATACATATAGTGCTGCAAAACCTAGTATGTATTGTCGGGTCCACAGAACAAGAAATTTATTGCGTGTGGCATGGTAAGGAATCTTAATATTTTTTGTTTCTGCATCATATCTTTAATGTTTACACGCATTTTACGTATATATTTAGATTTTAAATAAATATGTTATTAATACATGCTGTTGTTGTGCGGCTATGCACCAGCTGTGAGGACAAGACAATATAATTAGATTTAGTTACTTATCAGCTCATATTACATATATCAGTCTCAGGTCACAGTGGGAGACTTCCTGACATGATAGAGCATATCTCCATTGGTCAAGTCATTAACACATGTAACTAATTAACACATGGTAGTCACATGACTCCTTTGTGCTGCTTCCAACATTTGAGCAGCCAGTTAGTTTTAAACTGAGAGTTCACATTGACAGTCACAATTGATCTTGCATCCAGAAATTTTTGTAATATGAGGATTAAACAACATGTGAATTGAAAGGTTTTCATTTGATGTATTCTATGTAAACAAAGAATATTTGGTCAGAATGATCTATTTAAACATTATACTGTTTCTGAGTTGGAGACTGTGCACATAATATGAACCTGCTCGCTAGTGAATTTGCAAGTGAACATAGGAGATGTGGGATAATAGTCTTGTTGTACGCAATTACAGATAGATTTTTGTTTGAATCTTTCTAAGTTTCTGTGAACACTGTGCTCGCTGCCCGGCTAACGTATGTTACACTATAAGGAACAATTTTCCTACATCTCCTCTTCACAATAGTTTAACTGGAATCAAACGCCTTTGATTCACTGGAAAATGGAGGATGAAGAACGCATCAGGACTCGGGCGGCAGCCAAGAAGTTAACAGAGGAAACTGCAGCCGAGTTAATAAAACATGGTTTTAACTCAATGGAAGCTTTGTCCCTTCTTGCAGCCGAGGATTTGAAGTGGTTCAAGATCCCTTTAGGACACCAAAAACTGCTTATGCGTGCAGTGGAGCAAACATTTATAAAGAAGAACTGTGAAGGCTCATCCCAAACAAGTGCCCAGCATACCAGCAATGAAACTTCGGTTATAGAGTCGCCAAGAATATCTGGTCCCAGTTCTACAGAAGATTCCGTGGAAGTAAACACCCAAGATGTCTATGCCATGGAACTAATCAGACAATTAAAGACTCATCAGAACAAGGATACAATGAATGGAACATCTAGCGGACAAGCACAAGGTGGGGCGATTCATGGAGTGACAAACATTTTTTCAAGGCAGGACCCTCAGCTTTGTTTGAAGACAATGCCAAATATTGAGACTAAACATTTTGATATAGTGGATTTTGTTAGTTTAGCAGGCTCAAGTATTAATGAAGAAAATTTTATAACTCAGGGTACAGGGGGTCAACTTATTTTGAAATCGGGACCAATCAAACCTAAACTGGAAAACTTGAGTCTTTGTCAATGGTCAGTTGCAAATATTTCAATTATGTACAAGTTCCTCGAAACTGGGGCATTGACATCTACAACTTTATTAGATTACATGTCATATACTAAACGTATTTATCAGCTAATTGTATTTTATGACATGAACTCTGTATTTTTCTATGATAGGGAATATAGGGCAATACAGAATATTCATAAATTTAGGTGGGGAACAGATGTTCCACATTTGCAAACACTATTTTTAAGACCAAGGGCACCCAAAGTCTCACAGACAACGCATAGCCTGAAGCCCCAGACCAAGACTACTTCTTATGTTTCCCATTCCCCAGGGGGCCGTGAAATATGTAGGCGGTTTAACAGTAAAAAAGGATGCTTTACTGTTAACTGCAAATATGAGCATATGTGTAGTGTGCCTGGTTGTGGTCAAACCCATGATGTCATGGGTCACACTTTCTCAGTCACTCCAAAAAACATATAGTGGTAAAGCCATTGCGGGACCTTGACATTCAGATTTGGGAACAGGAATTACAATTTGATTTTGATAAACAATTTTTATTGGAGGGAATTCGGCATGGTTTTGATATCATAACAGAATTTAATGTTTCAAAAAATGTAGTTACAACAAATCACCCATCAGCACAGTTCAAGGGCAGACTGTATGACCAGGCACATGCACAAATTCTAACTGAAATTGAAAATGGAAATTATGTATTTGCAGACAATATGTCATTAATTATAAGTCCGCTAGGGGTCATTGAAAAACCAGATGGGGGTGTCAGACTCATTCATGACTGCAGTAGACCTGAGGGCTCTGCAGTAAATGATTTAGTTGCTGACATGCCTAAGCAAAGGTTTCAAACATTAGAAGATGCTGCCAAACTGGTCACTCCTAAATGCTTTATGGCCAAGATAGATTTAAAATCGGCTTATCGTTCAGTTCGCATTAGTGACAGAAGCCAACAATTTACTGGTCTTAAATGGACGTTCGCTGATGGCACAGATCATATTTTGTATGACCGCAAACTTCCCTTTGGGGCCAAATTAGCGCCTAGTATTTTTCATAGGTTATCCCAATCTGTACGCCGCATGATGTCTCGTAAGGGCTTTACCATTATAGCATATTTAGACGATTTTTTCTTATGTGAAACTACTCAACAGAGGTGTCTTGACGCACTCAATACACTCTTAACCCTTTTATGCCGCCTGGGTTTTTTGATAAATTGGGGCAAGGTCATTGGCCCTTCCCAGAAAATCGTTTTTCTAGGTGTGGAAATTGATTCCACAACAATGGAGCTGCGCCTCCCGCATAGCAAACTGCAAGAATTAAAGCATCAGCTTATAACTTTTACACATCGCATGCGCGCATCAAAAAAACAACTGCAGTCATTAGCTGGCGAGCTTAACTGGGCTGCTGCAGTGGTTCATGGCGGAAGAGTCTTTCTTCGCAGGATCATAAATCGCATAACACAGCTAAAGCAAGATTGGCATAAAACACGCATAACTGGAGAGTTATTAGCAGACAGAACTTGGTGGCAACAATTCATGTGCACCTTTAATGACAAATCTATCATTCTTGACAATCTCCCCATCACATCTGTCGCTACAGATGCTTGTACTGTAGGGGGAGGAGGCATATTTGAGTCAGATTGGTTCTATGTTAACTGGGAAATGGATTATCCCAAAGCCACTAAATTTCATATAAATGAATTGGAGTCCTTTGCAGTTTATCTGGCAGCCAAAAAATGGGCCCCTTCTTGGAGAAACAAGCGAGTGGTAATTTTATGTGACAATGCCACAACAGTTGCCTCCATCAATAAATGCAGTTCCCGTAATTACATTTTGATGGGTTTTTTGAGATAATTATTTTGGATTTCTGCCTTCCATAATTTTCATTTGAAGGCAATCCATGTCCCTGGGGCATGTAACATTTTGGCAGACAATATTTCCCGATTGCATGACACCCATTCCTTTGTACAATTTATTAGGTATTGTTTGCCACAACCTGTTTCTTTATCACATCTTCAACAGCACATGTCTAGTAATGCCCTTAATTTTCTTTTATCTAGGCTCACTCAGAGACCCAGACCTGTTGGCATTGAATGATTTGGTCGTTCATTTTCGGGGGAACACATTTGCAGGATCCACAAAAAAGACCTATCTTACTTATTTAAAATCATATATGAAATTTTGTCAACTGTTTAACTTGCCTTTAATACCAGCTTCATCTACCAATATAGCCAGATACATTGCGTTTCTGTCTAATCGTTTAAAATACTCCTCCATTGCCAATTACTTGACAGTTATTAAGACTCTTCACTTAGAAGCTAATCTACCTGACACCCTAAATGGTCATTATGTAGATTCTGTGCTTAAGGGTGCCCGTCGTGTATTGGGAGATGGTTGTCAAAGAAAACTCCCTATTACTCCTTTTATTTTAAAAGGCATTTTTTCTACTATTGATGTTAACTCAAGCTTTGATTTGGCCTTTTGGACAGCATGTTTGGTTGCATTTTTTTCCTTCCTACGGAAATCTAATTTGTTAGTTCCTTCACTGACAAGCTTTGAACTGGGCAGGGTAGTGTGCAGACAGGATGTCTCATTTGAATGCACAGGTGCTTCCTTGTTAGTTCGCCACACCAAAACCATTCAATATAAAGAAAGAGGACTGTGCATCCCACTGCCACGCATTATTAACTCTCCCTTCTGTCCTGCCAGTACCCTCTTACTGTTATTAAAGCTTGTCCCTGCCCCCTTTGAACCTTGCCCATTATTCATGCATACATCAGGGCATAAAATTATTCCGTTGACGTACCCAACATTTCTGTCTCGCTTAAAAACTACTTTACAACAACTAGGCCTCAATAGCTCTCAATATTCAGGGCATAGTTTCCGTCGTGGTGGCGCATCATTTGCTTTGGAGTGTGGTGTGCCATCAGATCTCATACAGTCCCAAGGGGACTGGCGTAGTGACACATACAAAAAGTACCTTGACCCTTCTTTCAATAACCGACAACAGGTAATGTCAACCTTTGCTGCATCTTTGGCTTCTTATTCCTAAACTTCACTACCCACTACCTCTACTTGACAGGTTTGGGCAATAATTTGGGAGCACCACAGTAGTGCATATTCAATTTTGTAACTTTACATAACTATTATGTAATATGTTGGCATTTTTATCTAATCAATTAAACTGTGGTTAAATTTGCCCAAACCTGACTTGTGTCTTATTTTAGTTGCCTAGTTAGTGTTGGAGTTTTCTCACCAAATTCTGTATACATGATACAGACACTATGGTACTTATTCTATACTAGTATGATTGCTCAAACAGGCTTATAGGGCTAGAGGTCAACATGGCTTGCTCTACCTTATCATGCTATTGATACTATGTGCCTAAACTGGTATACATAGAGATCCACCTAGTTTTCCCCTTATGTGGGAGGGGGGAGGGATACATAAGCTTGGATTAATGTATATATTTAGATTTTAGGTAAATATGTTATTAATACATGCTGTTGTTGTGTGGCTATGCACCAGCTGTGAGGACAAGACAATATAATTAGATTTAGTTACTTATCAGCTCATATTACATACATCAGTCTCAGGTCACAGTGGGAGACTTCCTGTCATGATAGAGCATATCTCCATTGGTCAAGTCATTAACACATGTAACTAATTAACACATGGTAGTCACATGACTCCTTTGTGCTGCTTCCAACATTTGAGCAGCCAGTTAGTTTTAAACTGAGAGTTCACATTGACAGTCACAATTGATCTTGCATCCAGAAATTTTCCCGCCCACCACACCCTATTTTTGCTAAAGGGTATTTAATATACAATGTACATAGAATTTTCTTTGGGGGGTATTTTGTTTGTAGTGATGTAGTTAGCATTTTCTTTCTCAACCCAGTTTTGTTATTGTAAACTTTTTCTGTTTATGTATGTATCTTTGCCTTTGTGGGAGCACCACAGTAGTACATATTCAATTTTGTAACTTTACATAACTATTATGTAATATGTTGGCATTTTTATCTAATCAATTAAACTGTGGTTGAATTTACCCAAACCTGACTTGTGTCTTATTTTAGTTGCCTAGTTAGTGTTGGAGTTTTCTCACCAAATTCTGAATACATGATACAGACACTATGGTACTTATTCTATACTAGTAAGATTGCTCAAACAGGCTTATAGGGCTAGAGGTCAACATGGCTTGCTCTACCTTATCATGCTATTGGTACTATGTGCCTAAACTGGTATACATAGAGATCCACCTTGTTTTCCCCTTATGTGGGAGGGGGGAGGGATACATAAGCTTGGATTAATTTTGTACATAAGGGTAGAATGAAACAATCTAATTAAAATTAAATCTTTCACAAGATCCCCCTTTTTGTTATTGTGTTTGGGGATACCCAAATTTTTAATTGGATACTATTTATATAAAAAGTTCAATCTGAGATGACCTGTAATGGGATTTTGTTAGATCTTCACAACGACAATAACGGATTTAGAATGAAAATAATACCGGAGACCAGTTCAAAGCAAAAGGGGATATGAACTCCATGTCAGAGGTTCAAATAAGATTAGTCTTCGAAATTAGCATTGGTCCGATGGTCCGACAGACCCTTGGGCTGGAGGATTTGTCTGCCAGCAAGTTGGCACGACTGACCAGTAACAATTACAATCCATGTTTCCTTCTATGTCCTGTTTCTCGGGTTTGATTACCTCATCGTGTCATAATTTTCTGATTTAATTGGTCTATTATCGGTTATAAAATAATTGTAAACATTTGCTTTCTATTTATAATATAAATATATAAGTATAAATATGAATATATAAGTAATATAAGTAATAAAATTTACTTTAAATGCCATACACATGTGCAGTTCCAGATTTTTCTCAAAATGGCTGCCTCAATGCCTTAAAAAAGACCAGCAGATAATTCAATAAATGAAAGGAAAAGAAAAAATATATAAAGAAACTTGAGGCTCTTAAGAGCCAGTATCGCTCATCTGACTTTCAAAAAATCTTTTTTTAACAGACACGACTTTTCATGAAAATTTTAATTTTAAATGCTAAAGATTTTATGTGAAGATGCATTTCTATGAATGTTGCTATGTTAAATTTCCAATCAGAAGCTATTCGTAGAACAGTTTCTAAGAAGAAACAGTTTTTATGTTTTTTCATCAGGTTAGTATGTTAAGTGATGTTCCATGGTGGCAGCACTCTTGTATTTTGGATCGAAACAAAAAACTCAAAATTGGAAGACAACCATACAATATAACATATTCTTCTGCCAAGCGGTTTGTGAGAAAACAAATTTTCAAATTTCAGCCAATCAGAATGCATTTGCAGCTCTGGCAGCCATGTTGAATTTCCTATCGGCTCAAAAAACTTAAAATAATAAGATAAACTTTAAAATTCATTTCAGCATTATTTGGTTTGATTGTGTGGAACAGTTTCTGGTGGCCATCTTGGATTTTAGATCGCCACAAAAAACTCCAACTTTGTAGAGGACCAACTAAGGTACAATATGCAATATTTCAAATCAATCTGCCATACAGTTTGTAAAAAGATTTTTTACATTTCAGCCAATCAGAACCCATTAGTGGCCCTGGAAACCATGTTTGATTTGCAATTGGCTAAAAAAACTCAAAATAATAAAATAAATATCCATCTTCATAATTCAGCTTCATTGTGTGGAACAGTTTCCGAGAAGAAGTTGTTTGTATGTTTTTCCCATAAGGTCCTATGTAAAAATATGTTCTGGGTTGGCAGCCATCTTGGATTTTGGATCGGCACAAAAAACTTTGCAGAGGACCATCTAAGGTACATTTCTGCATTAATTCAAATCAATCTGCTATATGCGATTTATGAGAAGAATTTTAAAATTCAGCCAATCAGAACGCATTAATGGCCCTGGAAGCCATGTTGAATTTGCAATTGGCTCGAAAAACTCAAAATAATATCAAATCTTCATTTCCTTATCAAGTTGGCTTCATTGTGTGGAACAGTTTCAGAAAAGAAGTTGTTTTTATGTTTTTCCAATAGGGTCCAACTATGTCCAGCTATGGCGGCCAACTTGGATTTTGGATCGGCACAAAAAAACCGAACGTTGTAGAGGACCAACTAATTCTAAGGTACATTTCTATAATATTTCAAATCAATATGCCATGCAGTTTATGAGAAGATTTAGGAATTTCAGCCAATCAGAAATCATGAATGGCCCTGGCAGCCATGGTTCGTATTTGATCAGCACCAAAAACTTAAACTTTGTTAAGAACCACCTAATTAACATTCCTGCTAAGGTTTGGTTCCAATTGGCCAAGTGGCTGTGGAGAAGAATATTGAAATGTAAAAAGTTTACGGCTGCCAACGACGATGACGATGACAAAGTCAACAACACGATGGACGCCAAGTGATAAGAATAGCTCACACTGACACTTTGGGTCTGGTGAGCTTAAAAGGGAACAGTTTATTATTAATGACATAAACATGCAAAAGTTGACCCATACTAGTATTGTATTTTTTAGGACCTGTAAAATTTTCATTAGGACCTGTTAAAATTTTTAAACTACACTTCTGATTGACTTAATTGTGGATTTAAATCTTGATTTCTTTGACTGCAAGATGTGGTTAGTGTTGAAATGAGTATTGCATTAATTGATTTACACATAATACAAATTATTACTTCGGCAGTAACTTTAAAAACAAGTGTGGACTGCTTAGCTTTCAAGTCCAATTATCTCCCCTTAATGATATCCGAGGCCAGTAGAAATCCTTCATGCACATCTACATATAATGTACTTCCTTTATGCCAAGTTTCATTAAATTTCATCAAGCTGTTTAGGAGGAGTTGCGCTTACAAGAGATGTGGACAGACCGACAGACAGACAGGGTGATTCCTATATACCGCCCCCCCAAAACAAGTTTTATGGTAAAAATGTTAGTGTATACCTGTAACATGTTGGTTTGTTTTGTTTGATGGTATTAAACGCCACTTTCAGCAATTTTTCAGCTATATAATGGGGTCCAGTTTTTATTGGGGGAGGAAGCCAGGGTGGCCTGAGAAAACCTCCAACCTGCGGTAGGAAAACTGGCAATACTTGTAAATTAGTTTGGAACAGAGTACACCCTGCCTGCAGTGAGAATTGAACCCGCAATCTCAGTGTTGACAGACATGATCAATAGTAGACGAACTACCTTTAAGCCACTGAGCCCCCCCCACCCCATCACCCCCCAACATGCGATCCTTGTGTAGTGTCAGTAATACAGATTAAATTTAATAATAAAAACTAGATAATATAATAGCAATGAGGGGAGTTGGTGTATAAATTCTTGACACAAACTCCTTTTACACACATGGAAAAGACAATAAGCAAAGGTACAGTGCTTTTGTTGTTCTTCAAGTCACATTAAGGTCTGCAACATTTATCAGACAGACCTTACATCAAGTTTAAGTCAACCTGGCCTCTACTTAAGTGGAATTCTTTGCTAAATGTCGATAATAACCCTTCACTATTACATTGAAGCATACATTGTACAAATGCAGGGTAAACAACAAGAGAAAAAGTACGTACAATAAACATGTTTATAAAATTTAGCACTGTAAAAGTGTCATACATGTATATAATTAGAGAACATTATTGGGTAATAATAGACAAAGAAAAAGTATTTGGGTGATATGTAGATTCTTCCACAGTTAAGTAGCAAAAGAAATTGGCCCTATGGCATTGGAAGTAGTATAAAATAAGTGGCCCTATCTTGACCCATGGCAAACAGATGTTTAAATAAAGCTTTTTGTCTTCTGTCTCACTGGAATATGTGATATAAGGGTCGGTTAGAATATAAATCCTCCACAAAACAAATTACATACATTGTAAGCTGTGCTCTTTGATAGAGTGAGGTGTCATTAAAGACAATCACACCAAACTAGTATTAATATCAAATCAATATCTTTCTTTTATAATACAGTAAATAAGTCCAACTGATTAGAAAAAAAAATAAAATAACAAAATAAACAATAATTGATTGATTATTATTGTGGGTACTAATAGTACTACTACTACTACTGCTGAACATGTCTGCCTAACTTAGGACCATGTAGAGCCTACCACATAGTCAAAGGTGCAAATTAATTGTCTATTGATCTCTGTTGAAGATTATCAATGGCAACACTAACAGGCAAAATAAAAGTAATAATGTCCCTATTGGTGATTTTTGATATTTTTTCAAAAACCTAAACACTTCTAATCTAGAAGAACCCCCCTTTGTTAATCTAAATTACAATGTTCATGATGTTAGTACCCGATAACTTATTAAACGAAGCAATCACAGAGGAGGAAATTAGAAAATGTGTTAAAAATCTTAAGAACAACAAAGCATGTGGTGATGACAAGATTATAAATGAATACATTAAGAGTACTTGTGATATATTTTTATCTGTGTATGTTAAAATGTTTAACATTATTTTTTATTATGGAGTTATTCCGAAGAATGGTTGGAAATTATCCCTTTTTATAAAAATAAGGGAGACACAGAAGATACACAAAAACTATAGACCCATCACTATACTTACATGTAGTTGCATGGGCAATCTTTTTACTGCTATTTTGAATCAAAGAATAAACTTCTTTCTTGAAGAGTACATATTACTTAATGAAAACCAATTCCGTTTAGAAAAGGATACTAAACCATAGATGGTATCTTTGTCCTACATTTACTTTTTGAATTGCTAAAGATTAGAAAGAAGATAATATTTTGTGCTTTTATAGATTTTGCCAAAGCATTCGATACAGTTTGGAGACGTGGCCTTTGGACAAAACTACTCTCTACTTTAATAGATGGCAAGATGTACAACATCATTTTTAATATGTACAAAAACGTCAAATCATGAATCTTTAGTGGTAATGAATATTCTGATTATTTTTCATGTGAAGTAGGTGTTAGGCAAGGTGAAAACCTTTCACTTATTCTTTTCTCATTATACATCAGGGTTCGGCATTAACCGCTGTCCGATCGCCCGGGACAGGTTTAAGTCTGGTTGGGACAAGTAAAACCTATATTGTACGTGTCCGATCGAACAAGTAAAAAGTTGAATCCTCCTGGGTAACCTCATCCTCACAAGTCAGGGTTTCTATGTCTACTGTAAGTGTCCACGAAACCCTGACAAACTTAACTAGGAAATTCCCGGGCTTGAAGTCACTATTTTGATTGGCTACATCATACCTTAATGCAGCCAATTAAAAGCTCGCTTTCATTCACGATTTGGTTAGGGGATATCCCGATGTCGATTGTAAATAAATCAAACAGATGAATTGCATAAACCATGTGAAAATCAGTGTATTTTGAACAGTAGTGTTAATAGTTTGCTATATTACTGCGTTATTTATTAGTTGCGTTACGTTTTCTTGACACTCAAGAATGAGTAAGAATGACCACTACCAAACACTTGCTTCCGTCAAGCAAATTCATAAGTTGATATTTTGAAGGTTTGACGTCATATGAAAATTTCTAGCCCAGGAATTTCCATGCTAAGTTTGTCAGGGGTTCGTAGACACATGTGGACACAGAAACACTTACTTGTGAGGATGGGTAACCTCAATTTTCATCATAATTTACTAATGTCCAAATCTGTTCATGTATGAATCATGAATAATTATTATTAATCCGCCCACCATTTGTACATTTGTAATATTGTATTGTTATGTTTTTCTCTGTACCATGTATTTGGTTTGTGAGAATAAAGATATATAGAAGAGATTTAGTCCTGGTTTGTCCACATTTAATTAGCTGTATAATCAATTAAGTTAAATAAACAAAAAAGACAATGGGTTCACTGACCATGAAGATCTATAGTCTCTTCTATTTTAATAGGTACAAAATGTATAGAAAGTATATAGTTTAAATATATATCTGTGCAGAAAAACAAGTGAAAGTAGAGTTCTACATAGTTTTTCAAATGTTTTGGGGGTTGCTGTCTTTTTTTAGGTTTATTATATTTGTGTTGAAATAGGAAATATATGGTGTTTTACTAATTTGTAGAAGCTTAGAAGAGCTGCTTGGGTCTAACAATAAGGAAGAGCTTTATGTGCTTGAATATAAAAAACCTTAAACAAATAATTCATTTTATCTTATTAGTGTAATAAGTAACAGTTAAGCTTGTGTACTTATAATCATAGGCGTCGATGGGCTTAGGCATCTAAAACTTGTAACATTTAAATATTTTAATTATAACTATAAAAAATTAATTGTTGATATAGCTGACTTTTTTTTTCAAATAAAAATTAAAATTATATCTTACCCATAACACACTGAACTGAACTTTAAGATTATTATTCTGATTAATAATAAAATTAAAAATAAAATTTAAAATTAATCTGTTCTTTTTTTCAATTAAAAAAAAATTTAACAAATTTGCCGGACCGGAGTTAAATTTGGCTGTTTTTTGCCGGTCAGGTCCGGCGGACCAGCACATTTCGGGAAGACTGGGACAGTCTATACTAACTGTCGTATAGTAGTATAGACTGTCCCTGTTTTAATGGTTTAAATACAGGTGAAAAATCAGACTACAATTTTCATGATTTTCAAGAAATGAACTATAATTGCTCAAATAACAAAACACCTTATATTAACATATACCCTTAATTAAAAGTGGGCAAACCACAGTTGAAGGCATAGTGTGACAAATTCTTATATGATGTCCTTCATGCGCTTTGAGAACACATTAGGGTTCTAATAAGCATAGAACATGGTATGACGTCACAATTAGAATTCCGACGTACAATGCAATTTTGTCAAGATTTCTCAATATTTTTTGCTAAAAAGGTATAGTCATGGTCACAACATTTTTGAGTTCCGAAAATCGTGATTTTTAAATAAATATGCATAAATTTGCTTACATTTTGATGTGAAGATGTGTTATTGCAATTTACAAGATGATTCACACAATCGGTTTGGTATAATTGTCTTCCTTTGTACGCCATGTGACAGTTTGTTTAACTGTCTACGGAGAATTTACATTGAGCGGTCAGCCATTGTTAACAGCGGAAACTCGTCAAGGAGCTGCTGTTTATGTCACCAAAGTTCACGCGGTCAATTATGTATTGCAATAACGGGAAGTAACTCAAAAAGACGCTAGAAACAGCTGTTGAAGAAATGGAGGTATTGAAGTGGTAGCATAAAAAAATAAAAACACTTACTTCTGGTAAAATTTATTACCATTTCAATTGGTTTAGGCCACAAATTGACGACTTTCCAATTTAAAAAACGCCACCTAGTGTCCACTTCTGGTACTAAAAACTGCGGCTGTTCTGTTAAAAACTTATGAAATGGACAATTACCTTTGATAAATTTTAACGCTTTATGTTAATTATTTTGTCAAAATCTTTATTTCAATATCATAGTCTTCTAGTGATGATAGCCGTAGTTTTTTTAAACTGGAAGTGAACAGGGACTCTCCGAGATAAATCATGTAAAACTGGAAATGGGTCAATTCATGTAATAAACATGATAAATTGCCGGAAAAATTAGAATTGCAGTTATTTATAAACGAGACTAAAAAAACAATTACTATGCAGGGATGAAACTTAACAGTCGCCCAGTCGCCAATGCGAGTAGAATTTTTGTTGGGCGACCAAATGCCTGTGTCTAGATCGCATAGTTGGCGAACGTAACACGTGTAGTACGATGCATCGACCAACGAATGCTTAGACGCATTTTGCGTTTACATTTCAAGTTGTGTCCCTTAAAAATTTTGTTGGCAATATTTCGCGCGTGTAGGATATTTGTTGAAGTGGAGTAATTATAATCCAGATCAGGAATAGATAGAACAATTTAATTGACATTTGTGTCAGGAATCGTCTTGAAATATTTTACGTGACATTTTTGTCAAAGGGGAATAATCAAAACCGCCTAAGCTGGTTTCCGCCTAACTTATCTTTGTCAATACTATGGAGTAAACTGGCGGTGACAAATAAATTATGAAATTCACCGGGAGTACATATGATTTCGATTCCGGAGGTTTTAAATACGATGTTTTCTATTAACTGTCAAGATTAAAACACAATAATAATAATTAGTATTTTGGAAGTAACTTTTAGCATATTAATTAAATTACAATAACATATCACTTACAATTTTTTAAAGAATTTATAATAGCGCATTTTCCATTGAATATACACGATTTTTGCAATGATGTCATTTTCTAGTTCTTGTTCAACACAAAGAAAGATTAAATTTATTGTACATTTTAAATATAGAAAAACATTCATTGTTTTGTTAAATGCAAAACCAGACAGACAACGCATAAACTTAAATCCTACTCATTATTATAGCAAGTTTATAGTTTAAATATCAATTATTTATGAAAAAACATAAAACAAATACAATAGCACTCTATAGATTGTAGCTATTTCAATCATACATTTGTCATGTTTGTGTGTGCATCGTTAGTGTCTGTGGCAGTCTTTTTTGTTTTACAAATCTTAAATCTAGAATGAAATGGGTGGACATTTTCCTGTATACTTAAAATGGAAATAAGTTAATTTGTTTTAAAAATTCCTAATATTGAAGAATAAAGGTAGCTAAAAATGACAGAAATGTAGGATTTTGAGTCAAATAGCCAGTAGCCTTGGGGGGAGGTTCCTACATTCCGATATTTCTGGGAAACAAAATACAAGAGTACAACAGACTAAAATATCTAATTATGTATGTAGTGATCCAAGGTAGGTAGTAACAATATCAAAACAAGACCATGAAGACAATAACTTCTGAATTCATGTACATAAGCAAATTTGTACACATGATCATATAATTTATAGTTAAAACACACTTGCACTGAAAAAAGTTGGGCCCCTAACTATATTGTTGGGCTCCTGGATTTTTTCAGGCTAGGGCCAGTACTCAGTAGGGGCCCAGCTGGCTACTGCAGGAAAAAAGTTAAGCTCTATCCCTGCTATGTAATCATTTATAGCTTTTTACAAATATTTTCCCCATTGTTAAAAAAAAAACTCTTTACATCACAGTTTCTGTTAAATTCCTTTTTTGTCATACAGAATTTACATAAACATAATGCTGTAAATACTATAACGGCAGGACAAAATTTACCATCGTTTAATATAGTACTACATACAGAATTTCAGCGATGAACATGTCCTTTAACTGCTGGTAATTTAGTTGAAACACCTGTTTATTTATTATTAAGTAATAGTTTTAAAACTACCACCTACGTATACAGTTACCGAACACGTTATCGGTAGGTGATGTTCATACGGAAAGAAGCGAATAGGAAAGGCGTTTCTCCGTTTTCTATAGATCTACCTTGTAAAATTGAAACTTTAAAATTTGTGAACTCATCGGACGGCCTCAAATTTAAATTACTTTAACAAGGTATTAAAATATGGGATCTAATTTCCATTTAATTTAGGCTCGTATATCTATTCACACGAATACTAATCAATCAAAATGCCGCTCGTGTGGTTATAAGAATTCGACACCGATGAGGTAAAATTTGATAAGCTAAAAATATCAATTATTTTAAAATTCTAAAATTTATCATGTTTACTTACCTAAATATGACAACAAATGATCCAGTATTATAATATGTTTAAATTTGGACTGGCAATTTAGATGTATTGTCTGACGCCATTTTAAGTGCTGATTACATAACATGGTCTAAAAATATATTTAATGCTTGTCGCCATCTATTGGTAGCAAAACAACATCAGAAGCGCAGCTGTAACCCGGATCAGATCAACTATCAATGTACATGTATGCTATTTGTAGATTGTAATATTAGCGATATATCTAGGCCAAATAACATGTCGAATAAACTTTACGGAGTTTTAAGGCACAGCCTATAGGTAGCACAGTAGTAAATGTTTGGCTATAGTCGAAAACACTAACATTTCTGTGATTTGCATACCTTTCTAACATTGATCAGCATTTACCTGGACTGGAAATTAAAAAACTTCCATTTACCATTTAAAAAATATATGCCATATATATATATCCGTGACCAATTCCTTTTTTCGCTAGTAAGAACATTTTGAGACGCTCCCACTTTTACATGCAATTTCTAATGCAGTGAATGTAAAAATACTACATTGTTTAAAAAATTACCAAAATTTTATCTTGCAAGATCTGAGAAAATTTTTACCACTTTTTAAAACTTAATTGATGCAGGAGCTTCACGGGGGGGGGGGGGGTAACTTGGTATATATTGGGTAATACGGATGTGCGGCCCGAATAGGTCACTTTTTTACCTCTCCAAAATATATAAATAGGTAGCTTTTTTCATTGAAAAATATATCATTGGGTATAGTTGTAAATTATCTAAATATTTCCATGCCTCAATTCTCATCTTAAGCATGCTAAGCCTATGTAAAGCACAGTGATTTTTCAAACAAAGTGTTCCATTAACATCACTTGATCATTTTGGTAGTGAATGGACTATTTTGCCAATGGTTATGTGCTGTAATAAAATATATGAATAGGTCTGATTTAATCATTCAATATATGATTAGGTCCCATTTTATGACGTCCGAAATATATGAATAGGGTGGGTTTTCAAATCTCCGTCCGCAGATCTGTACCTAAGACTCTTCGCCGATGACTGTGTCTGTTACAGAGAAATTAATAATTTGGAAGACTGCTTGGCTTTACAATCTGACATTAACAAATTGGGCGATTGGGCCACATCATGGGGGATGCGTTTCCAACCAGTCAAATGCAATATGATGACTCTCTCTAGAAAAAAGAAAAAAATTGTTTTTTAATTATACCTTGAAAAATACTCGTCTGGAATTTTTAAAAACCATTAAATATCTTGGTGTGAACATTACAAATGACTTGAACTGGAGCACTCAAGTAAATGAAATTTGTAACAAAGCCTACAAAACTCTAGGTCTCTTAAAGAGAAATTTATCAAAGTGTCCACAAGAAGTAAAACTACAAGCATACAAAGGATTGATTCGTCCAGTTTTGGAATATGCCAGCGCGGTTTGGGACCCGCATCAGTTATATCTACAAGAGAAGCTTGAAAAAGTCCAAAAGCGTTCAGCAAGATTTATTACTTCAAATTATCATGACTATAAACCAGAATCGATGACAAAAATCCTCAAGAGTTTAAAATTGCAACCTCTTGGAAATCGTAGAAAACAAAACAGGTTAATATTGTTGTGTAAAGGATTAAATTCCAAGGCAAATTTACCACTGGAACAGTTACGCCGACCACTTCGTAAAACTAAAAATATGCATAGTGATCATTTCAAAAGAATTCTTTCAAGGACCAATGTTCTAAAATATAGTTTCATTCTAAATACGGTATGTGATTGGGACTCTCTCCCACCGGACTTGATCCTGAAATACATGTCAGCTACCAGTGACCCAGTTTCTACATTTATAACATTGGTAAGAGGGGGCAAACAATTTGAGTAATTCAGCAACTTGACGCAAGCGCGGTGAATTAATGTTTGTTAAAAATGTTTCACCGTAAAATATCAAGATCAAGATCAAGACCTAAAAGTATCCTTAGTTACCCCCCCCCCCCTTTCCCGTGAGGAGCTTACAGCTAAAAAATTGTACACATCTAACCACTATTTACCAAATCAGAACACAACGAAGTATTCAGTTCTGTACTTCAGTACTGTACTTAATGTATTAAGTAGGGTACACAATCTGGTAACTTGTTACTGGTACACATTTAGCTAAATTCGAGCATCGCATATTTTATTGTTTTTGACGTTACTTCAGAGCACCCTAAGAGTGCCTCTGCATTTTTTGTGACGTCTTTAATGTGTTGGTGACGTCACAAACAATTTATAAACTAAATAAAGCGTTTTCGAGATTGCAAAAAAATTGTAGGACATTTTTCACGCCGGATATTCGGACACACAGAACAGGGTGGAACACAAAAGAACGGGTGAGGTTGATGAAAACATCGTGTTAGGTGTGTTATTTCCATTCTGAACGTATTGAAATAGGATTAAATACAGAAATAAGTTTATAACGCCGTTTGTATGTCCCTTAACTACTAGTACACCAAGTATTGTCTGTTTTTACTGGAGAAATAATCCACAGGATCGTCATGAACACGGAAATTACTTCGGAAAAAGTAGATTTTCAACTTTCGTTGATTGTAACTCTTCGCGAAGAGCAAGTTACAAAGTTTTTATGGTCAATATAGATACCCCAATGCATACTTGATTATCTTTGAAAAGTTGAACTTCTAATTCGACGTGGTCTGTCAACAGTGAGATTGCGGGTTCGATTCTCACTGCAGGCAGGGTGTACTCGACTCCAATCTTAATTGACAAGGATTGCCAGTTTTCCTACCGCAGGTCGGGGGTTCTCTCCGGGTACTCCGGCTTCCTCCCCCAATAAAAACTGGACGCCATGAAATAGCTGAAAAATTGCTGAAAGTGGCGTTAAAACACCATTCAAACAAACAAACAAACAAATATTATGTGGTTGTGACATCGGGTTTTTCTGTTATTGTAGGTATTAAAGGGTTGACTTCTTAGCTATATCTTCTTCACATTGTTGAGACCAGTATAATTTTTGTGCCTTCCTTACTTCTTTTTTCCACGCCTTTTTTGATCTAGGGTTTTTCATTAGTTCATGTATTGTCTCCATTCCATATTTCTCTAAAACTAGTTCAGCCCTTTCTGTAAAAAGTTCGTTGCTATTTCTATTGAAGCAATGTTGTCTAATTAAGATATTATACTCTGCTGATGATGGGCATATGATTATATTCTTAAGGAGTGACAGTATATTATTAAGATCTATATACATCTTTATTGGAATTGCACCAACGAATAGGTAAACTGCAGTATTTGAGGTTTTGTTTGGAAGGCCTCAAGATTTTCCTCTACATCTTTTCTAGTTGTTCTATTTCATATTGCCTACATTTCATTATCTCAAGCCCATATATCATTCCTGCTAGTCCAAACCAAACTTAAAATACTCAACAAATAAGTAGAGCTAAGTTAGTGATGAAAACCCCGCATAACATTGCGGTAGCAATAGTAATAGGCCGACCGCCGTTCGTTGCCACTCGAGAAAAGCCGAGCGATCACGAATCGGTTACGATAAAAAAAGAAAAAAATATGCAAGATAATGGGAATTTATCTGTTTTAAAAGGAAAGTCGCATTGATTTGTGTATGTTTATCATAAAATGTGTATCATAAAACTTAAACGGAGAAAAACGGAAAAACAAGTGAGAAAAGGAGAACAATTTTAATCTTTTCCTGCTTACTGACAAGGTTCACATCAACTATCTTACCGCGTAGAATGATGCATCTAGAAGCATAGTGCATGCTTCATGTGCTGACTTTGACCTATATTTTGCGGTTGCCTGATTTGGCTATCTAAACACATTGTGTATAATGAAGTGATGTTAATAATAACAATACATAATAACATTAAAAAACAGTACGTATTTTTGTCCACGAAAAATAAAGCTTAGAGACGGCTAGCTTTTTAGGAAAGCTAATACTTGTATTTCTAAACTGTTGGCAGTGAGAATACGTTTGTTTTTTATTGTATTCTCATTGGCGGATTTAGAAATACAATTCAACTCTGGATCGCCCAGTGTTTTGAATATCACTATTGGATCGCCCAATAGTATTTTATTTTCATCATTTGTGATGGACATTTTTTGATTGATTTGATTTGTGCATTCACATATTAATAATTTTGATTGATTTAAATTGTGTATTGATGTGTGAATAAAGCCATGACAATTACCAGCCAAAATATTGTGTTTGTTTATTTTATTTGTTGACACTTGGTTGTTATTGTGTTTGATATTGATTTTGTCAGTGAAAGGCAATTCTTGAGTTGATTAGAATTGTACACTGTTTTAATCTTGACCTGGATTTTGTATACAATTGAAGCATTTGAGGACTGCAATTGGCATGTTCTCGCTATTTTTGTTCGCTGACATTTTTCGAGTTTCAGTTTTATTGTTCACTGACATTTTAACAGTTTCAGTTTTATTGTTCATTGACATTTTAAAAGTTTCAGTTTAATTGTTCGCTGACATTTTAACAGATTCAGTTTTATTGTTCACTGACATTTTAACAGTTTCAGTTTTATTGTTCACTGACATTTTAACAATTTCAGTTTAATTGTTTGCTGACATTTTAAAAGTTTCAATTGATTTGTTCGCTGACATTTTAACAGTTTCAGTTTAATTGTTTGCTGACATTTTTCCAGTTTCAGTTTTATTGTTCGCTGACATTTTAAAAGTTTCAGTTTTATTGTTCGCTGACATTTTATCAGTTTCAGTTTTATTGTTCGCTGACATTTTAACAGTTTCAGTTTAATTGTTTGCTGACATTTTAAAAGTTTCAGTTTTATTCTTCCTGACATTTTAACAGTTTAGGATTAATTTTTCGCTGACATTTTAACAGTTTCAACTTAATTGTTTGCTGACATTTTAAATGTTTCAGTTTTATTGTTCACTTTCCTTTTCACAGTTTCAGTTTTATTGTTCACTGACATTTTAACAGTTTCAGTTTTATTGTTCACTGACATTTTAACAATTTCAGTTTAATTGTTTGCTGCCATTTTAAAAGTTTCAATTTAATTGTTCGCTGACATTTTAACAGTTTCAGTTTAATTGTTTGCTGACATTTTTCCAGTTTCAGTTTTATTGTTCGCTGACATTTTAAAAGTTTCAGTTTTATTGTTCGCTGACATTTTATCAGTTTCAGTTTTATTGTTCGCTGACATTTTAACAGTTTCAGTTTAATTGTTTGCTGACATTTTAAAAGTTTCAGTTTTATTCTTCCTGACATTTTAACAGTTTAGGATTAATTTTTCGCTGACATTTTAACAGTTTCAGCTTAATTGTTTGCTGACATTTTAAATGTTTCAGTTTTATTGTTCACTGTCCTTTTCACAGTTTCAGTTTTATTGTTCGCTGACATTTTGTCAGTTTCAGTTTTATTGTTCGCTGACATTTCAACAGGTTCAGTTTTATTGTTCACTGACATTTTAAGTTTCAATTTAATTGTTTGCTGACATTTTAAAAGTTTCAGTTTTATTGTTCGGTGACATTTTAACAGTTTCAGTTTAATTGTTCGCTGACATTTTGACAGTTTCAGTTTTATTGTTCCTGACATTTTAACAGTTTCGGATTAATTGTTCGCTGACATTTTAACAGTTTCAGTTTAATTGTTCGCTGACACTATAACAGTTTCTGTTTTATTGTACCTTTACATTTCGTTAGTTTCAGTTTTATTGTTCGCTGACATTTTAAAAAGTTTCAGTTTTATTGTTCACTGACAAATTAAGCCGCCAGGGCTAATCTCCTTCAGCAGGGTGTAGTTTAAAGTTCGGGTAAATCACAAATACTAATTGCCTGCAGATGGTCTAGTCTACAGTTTAGGTATATGTATGTCTCGAAGGACAAGCTTATACATGTTTTTTAGCCTGGAGGTCACATGAGTTTTAACAAATAATTGCCTGCTGCAAGCATGGCCTACATTTCTCTTATGTCTCAAACGGCACGTTCTCGCCGTACATCGTAAGTAAAGTTGACTGCAGCTAATATAAAGTTTACATGTTACGTATGTCTCGTTTTGTGTAGAGATCAGGTTAGTCGCGACGGCTAATTACGTGCAGTTGGTATAGTCTACATGTCTTGTTTGTCTCAAAGGTCAAGTTCCTGCAGCTAAACTAGAGGTCAGGTAAGTCTCGGAAGGCAAATTCCTGCCGATGCGTACGTGTAGTCTGGAAGTCAGTTAGGTCTTGAAAGTCAAGTTCTGCAGCTACGTGCAGTTTAAAGTTCACGTAAGTAGCAAGGCATATTTCTTCAGCTACATATAGTCTGAAGACCAGGTAGGCATCGAAGGTCAAGTACCTTCAGCTACGTGTAGTCTGGAATTCACGTAAGCCACGACGGTTAATTAATTTCGTTCCGTTAGCATACTCTACTGGTCTCGTATGTCTCAGAGGTCAAGTTGCCGCATCAACCTGTAAACTAGTGGTCAGGTTAGTCTCGAAGGGTACATACCTGCAGATATCTGTAGTATGAAGTAAGATGTCTTGAAGGCCAAATTCTTGCAGCTACTTGTTTAAAATCAAGTGGTGTTTCTGCTGTTACATAAAGTGTGGAGAATAGTTAAGCATCAAAGGTCAAGTTCTTGCAGCTACATCTATTATTAGGTCATGTTTTTCTGAAATGCTATGTCCCTGCATTTATGTGTTGTCAGGAGGTAAGACAATTCACGAGGGCTCAGTACATGCAGCTATGGATAGACTGAAGTTTGGGTAATTCGAGATGGCATTTTCCGGCATCTACGTCTTGTCTGGGATGGGATTAAGCAAGTAGGCGAAGTTACAACATGTATTTAGGTCAGACACTACGTATATTCAGAAGGTCAAGTAAGTCGCAAGGTTCCCGTTTCTGCAGCAACACATATTTCGGAGATTCCTTAAACATAATTTAATATCTAAGTTAACTAAGCCGCGTATGCTAAGCTCCTGTAAAAACGTACAGTCTGGGCGTCAGAAAGTCCAACCTATAGTCTGGGCGTCAGAAAGTCCAAACGTATAGTCTGGGCGCCAGAAAGTACAAACGTATAGTCTGGGCGTCAGAAAGTCCAAACGTACAGTCTGGGCGTCAGAAAGTCCAACCTATAGTCTGGGCGTCAGAAAGTACAAACGTATAGTCTGGGCGTCAGAAAGTCCAAACGTAGTCTGGGCGTCAGAAAGTCCAAACGGCTTAGTTACTGCGATGTGCTTAATGGGGCCAGGTAAGCATCAAAAGTTAAGTTTCTGCAGTTGGTGTAGCTTAATGATCAGCTAGACCTGGAAGGCATATTTACTGCAAGGTAAGGTGCAGAGGCTAAGTTGTTGCAGCTAATTAAGTATACACTGGGGGTAAGGTAACTAACAAGGGCCAGATTATCTCATCTACGTGTAGCATGGAGTTCGGTTCAGTCTCGAGGGCCAAGTTCCTGGAGATACGTTTATTATATAGTTCAGGTTAGGCCCTGAAGGCCAAGTACCTACAGATCAGTCGCGAAGGCCATGTTTATGTATCTACTTGTAATCTGGAAGTTAAGGGGTTTTGTGGATTGATTTGATCGAAGATTTACAACGCCCCACATTCCAGGTGAACCAACTACTCTAGAGGACGCCTTGTATGCCCTTTAAAAGCCCTAATGAAAGCATCTGACGTCGTTTTGTTGACCGAAATATATCAACATTTTCGTTTTTGTTAAGACTACCATTGTGTATACAAGTTTGTATCTATATACAAGTAGTTGTTATATGATAAAAACATGATAATAAAAAGGTTATCCAGTTTTCCGCGAGTTACTACTCTGGACTCCCTTCTTTTTTATCCCGCCAAAAACAATAGACGTCCTGATATAACTGGAAAAAAATACAGAAATTGGGGTAATAATCATAAAAAAATCTGTAAAAAAACAAATTACGTATTTGTACTTCATTTTTTACTTCAGTATGTAGGGGGGACTTGTTATATTTTTTAACGATCACTTAAACTGATAGAAGTAGGAGACCTTAAAACTACAGATCATAAATCTTTATCACAATGGCTGCCATGCATAGCCATATTTACAACATGTTGTTCAACGATGAACACATAACGTATTTGTAAAATTTCTTCAAACTGCCAGTCATATTCATTTATCAGCCGTACCATGGCGAGAAAGAGACTATGCTGACAGTGGCCGTTCATGTCACAATTGTGATGTTTCTATCGGTTTTCATTTTTCTTTCGCGATACTTGTCAAAAAGAAACTTCCTTTTAATGTTTTTTTATCAGGTATCGCTTTTTGTTCGACAAAATATAGCTGCAGATTTGGATACATTCGTGTTGTGTTTTTGTCACAATATAGCTGTACATTCTGAATACATCGGCTTTATTTGTTTGTCACAGTATAGCTGTACATTCTGAATACATCTTATTGTTCTGGTTTTGACAGCTGTTCAAGTTGCGTGTTTGAGCCTAACGCAGCAGGGTGTGCTCGAATCCAACTTTAATTGACAAGGATTGCCTGTTTTCCTGTAAAATGTCTGGGGTTTTTACTCCGGCTTCCTCCCTAATAAAATCTGGACCTCTTGCTATATCTGAATAATTCCTGAACGTGGAGTAAAACACGCTAAAACAAATAAATATAGCGGCAAGAACAAATGTCTACACAGACGAAATAGTTCTGTTACTGCCGATCTGGACATATTGCAATTATAACTAAAGATATTTTAACGGAATTTATTAACATGTACACACGGCCTTTCACTCACAAATGTAACATGTAACTCAAAAACTTCAGTTTGTGAGTCGGCCGAGTTTATAAATCAATAACACCCTTGAATTAACATGTATTAATTCTATTTTCTTCTCTTGCAGTGTTGTCGGTCCTCAGTATGATCCTGTATTTTCTTAATTTAATTGTATTTCCATCAGAATAATTATTCCGTATTTTCATTTCTACTTCTTCTAAAGCTTAGAATTGATTCACCCTCGCCTTAATTTTTTAAAAATTATTTTTAATAAAAACGATGCAGTATATTTTTGCAATGTATTCAGTGAACATTTGACAGGCATATTGATAGCAAGTTTAGTTCTCCAATGTTCATTATTTCTTCTATTCATGGTTTGTGTGTATTAAAATAATAACTTTGACTTTAGTAAGTAAGTATCCATGTTTGAAGGATATACTCTATTTCATCCAATATGTTAGCAATACACTAAAGCTATTAAGATTTTTGAAAATGTACTTATTTCATGATTCTATCTGTGTATTTAAATAAGATGGGTTGCGGTTTGCTACATTAAAACTATAGACGATCTTGATTCTTTTAAACTGCACGTAAAGTATTTTGCATATTGTTTTAATTATTCAATTTATAAAATACAAAACAAAATGAACGGAAGTATTTTATTCCCAATCGCCATGCCAAAGTTCGTTGGTTATTACCGGGTACTCTTTAACATTTGAATGTTATGGTATACCTGAACAACTGCTGAAGGTGGCGTTAAACAACATTCAATTAAACAAACCAAATATGTATCCTGAATGTTGGTTAATAATCTGAAAAACAAGAAAACAACGAGAAATTCGTTGATCTACTGGACAAATGATCCTTGGATACTTTCGGCAGTACGTGAAGCCATGACGCCGTTTTAGTTTTAACACTAAATGAAGCATTTACAAGCCAAAAAATGCCGAGAATAATCTACTACTCTTTTGTTAAAACTCATTGGTGTGAATTTTTGTTCCATCAAAATGTCGTTAGATTATGAATATCCTAGCCAAGCCATAGGGAGAAGGTGTTATTTGTAACAATTCAGACATCTTATTGGTTCTTCTTTGTATAAAACAATTTAATAAGTATATTTGTTTAACATGAGTTAATGCCCCTCTCAGCATTTGTTCAGCTATATCATGGCGTCTTATTTAACTGGGAGAGGAAGACTAAATACCCTTTAAAAAGACCCGACATTACACATTACAGACAATCCTTCGGGTGACATCAGTAATCAACAGTAGAGTACTAACTTATATTTCTCAATACATGTATATTATTCCCTAAGCGTTCAATGTTTTACGTGTGTATACAGTGATAAGAATAATTACTTCAATAAAAATTGATAATTAAATCTTAACCATGTATTGCATAGCACGTGCGTATATAGATGACAATATTCCTTACTGATCATGTTTTCATGCAGATTTTTAATTTTTTATTATAATTGGAACAAAAAAGATGTTTAGTCATTCAATCATTCATTCATTTTTTATTCTAATATGTCAATTAAATTTCAATAAATTTATCTTCCACATGCGCAAGTTAATTGTGGTTGCAGTCGGTTAAATTTTATTTAAGAAACTAAAATTTTTAAAGCATAATTATCGTTACTGTTAATAAAGTCTGAATTCTGAGATTTGCATAATTAAATATTCCACGATTGAATTATGTTTCCACTACTCTAAATTATGTGTGTGTGTGGGGGGGGGGGGTGGGGGAGGCGAGGAACAGCCATTCATTAGCGCACATTTATATGCCGCTTTACTCTACAGATTACCGTATTTTTCATAATCAGTATCAAAATAATCGCTCGGGGAATATATTCAAGAATATAATGCCCGCCCATTTTAAAATGACAATAAAGTAGTGTATCCATGAATTATTTTTTTAATTTTCTCATGAAATGACATTTTAAATCTATCAAATGTATATACATAAAAACGAGTGCACACTGAATAGAAAATTATTAACGTAAAAACTTAAAGTCGAGTAAACATTAGATTCAATTTTAAAAAACACAATTGTAAATAATTACTTTGGAGAAATACAATACACGCCAACAACTTTGGGATATATAATTGATGATGCGCGTGAATTATCACAGTTTTAAAAACCAGTAATGTTGCAAACGAATTGCAATCAAGAAGTAATACATTAATATTCTAATGCAATTCTTGATGTAACGTCAAATCTGATTGGACAACGATACAAATGTCATGGCATCAATTCAACGCTTGATGCCGTAAAAAGTTAACGCAAGCGCAGACTTTTTTTCCGGTAAATAAAAAATTTCTATTTTAATCAGTTAATTTAGTTTTTTATGGCGTCGCATTAGAATGCAGATAGCATTGCTGTATCTGAAGATTTGCCGGCATCAATTGGTGATTTGATGGTCGGAAATATCTGCTTACTGGCTCCGCTTACAGTTATCCCCTGATTAAAGCCTTAGTGAACATGATCGCAAGACATCCTTTTGATGAGTGTTAGCATATACTCAAGTTGCGTTGCTATTACCTGTAAGATACTCAAATTATCTTTAGCAACCGTTTTCTGCATTATTTGCACTATTTAAGTTTATTTTTAGTAACCATTATTAAGGATTATTTATACAAGTTTGCCTTAAATCCCATATAAGTTTCTGAGACTTTTATATGGAAACACTGTTTTGCTATTAATTAAAGTAATATACTCATTTCCAATTGGAAGGATTTGCTTTTCCTTTAATTATTTTTCATTTTTTCCGCCGCTTTTGTAACCTTAGCAGTTTGAAACTTACGCGACATGTCATGTTAGTATTTCAATATAAGGATTCGGTAAAACAACACTATTTAATACAACCCTGCAACAGTATTTTTTTAGTTACGAAGTTATCTCCCCCAACATCGAAAACATTGGTATCGTGTAATCTCTGGAACCATGATAGAAAGAGAAAAAATAATTGATTAATGTAATTATTTGAACTGAAAAGACAACTATACATTTTTTGTCAAACAATTTTAGGCAAAGCGTAAACGAGTTTTTCCCTTGCAACATTTAACTTCTCATTTACGCCTAGGGTCTTTACAACATGTTATCCTGAGACATGACTTTAAAAATGGTCTCAAGATCTAAATTTAACAATGACTTTGACCTTGAACTGTGAACCTTGTAATAATTCCAACATGACATTCATTAAAGAAAGTGTAAAAGTTAATTCATATAAAATGTTTGTGATCTTGATCTTTGACATTGAACCTTGTATCGAAAAAAGCTCAAAAACTGCAAAGATACACTAAAAGTCAAATCACCAACACTGTGATTGGACCAAACAGTTTTTATGACTCCTTTAGGCACGTAACTCACATGGGCAGTTTGGATAAAAACTTAATAGACCAAAATGTTAAAGTCATAAGCGATAAAGACTTGGATTCTTTCCCATTGGTCATTTTGAGATCAAATACTGTCAAACTAGAAGTGCCCTTTTTTCACATATTTTTGTATCGAGGACGAACTTATCTGCTTACATAGCACCATTTTGTGACAACAAAGGTAACTTCACCTCCTTTTGGAAACTGTTCCTAGCAACTATCTAATTTTAATATCAGGGCATAAATGTATGTTGATTTTAGAAGTCTTTCGGTTGTAGTAGCCATTAGCAACCTTTTTTTCAGGTTCAGGACGAAATTGGCTATAATTAAAAGTGACCTGGAATATTGGAAAATTCTACCAGTTTTCAATAATAACTTGTCCTATCTACCTATCTTATTTAGTAACCATTACCTTGACGCTGAGATCTCAAAATAAATAAGAGTCATGCTTCCGAATGTGTGATCTTATATTTAAATTTGGTTCAATCCTGTCTAAGATACGAGTTGGAATCCGAAATCTGTATTCCTGCACTATTTTTGTTTCTTATCATTAATTATGATATTGACTATAAATATGGTGAGCTCAAAATCATTCCTCCCTGATTACCATTGTAAGTCAGCATACCTCCCTGATTACCATTGTAAGTCAGCATACCTCCCTGATTACCATTGTAAGTCAGCATACCTACCTGATTACTATTGTAAGTCAGCATACCTCCCTGATTACCATTGTAAGGCAGCATACCTCCCTGATTACAATTGTCAGACAGCATACCTCCCTCATTACTATTGTAAGTCAGCATACCTCCCTGATTACTACTGTAAGTCAGCATACCTCCGTGATTACTATTGTAAGTCAGCATACCTCCCTGATTACTACTGTAAGTCAGCATACTTCCCTGATTACTATTGTAAGTCAGCATACCTCCTTGATTACTATTGTAAGACAGCATACCTCCCAGATTACCATTGTAAGTCAGCATACCTCCCTGAATACCATTGTAAGACAACATAACTCCATGATTACTAATGTAAGTCAGCATACCTCCCTGATTACTATTGTAAGTCAGCAAACCTCCCTGATTACCATTGTAAGTCAGCATGCCTCCCTGATTACTACTGTAAGTCAGCATACCTCCCTGATTACTATTGTAAGACAGCATACCTCCCAGATTACCATTGTAAGTCAGCATACCTCCCTGAATACCATTGTAAGACAACATAACTCCATGATTACTAATGTAAGTCAGCATACCTCCCTGATTACTATTGTAAGTCAGCATACCTCCCTGATTACCATTGTAAGACAGCATATCTCCCTGAATACCATTGTAAGTCAGCAAACCTCCCTGATTACTACTGTAAGTCAGCATACCTCCCTGATTACTATTGTAAGTCAGCATACCTCCCTGATTACCATTGTAAGTCAGCATATCTCCCTGATTACCATTGTAAGTCAGCAAACCTCCCTGATTACCATTGTAAGTCAGCATGCCTCCCTGATTACTACTGTAAGTCAGCATACCTCCCTGATTACCATTGTAAGACAGCATACCTCCCTGAATACCATTGTAAGGCAGCATACCTCCCTGAATACCATTGTAAGTCAGCATACCTCCCTGATTACCATTGTAATGCAGCATACCTCCCTGATTACCATTGTAAGTCAGCAAACCTCCCTGATAACCATTGTAAGTCAGCATACCTCCCTGATTACTACTGCAAGTCAGCATACCTCCCTGATTACCATTGTAAGACAGCATACCTCCCTGAATACCATTGTAAGGCAGCATACCTCCCTGAATACCATTGTAAGTCAGCATACCTCCCTGATTACCATTGTAATGCAGCATACCTCCCTGATTACCATTGTAAGTCAGCATGCCTCCCTGATTACTACTGTAAGTCAGCATACCTCCCTGATTACCATTGTAAGACAGCATACCTCCCTGAATACCATTGTAAGTCAGCATACCTCCCTGATTACCATTGTAAGTCAGCATATCTCCCTGATTACTATTGTAAGTCAGCATATCTCCCTGAATACCATTGTAAGGCAGCAAACCTCCCTGATTACTATTGTAAGACAGTATACCTCCCTGATTACCATTGTAAGTCAGCATACCTCCCTGATTACCATTGTAAGACAGCATATCTTCCAGATTACCATTGTAAGACAGCATATCTCCCTGATTACCATTGTAAGTCAGCATACCTCCCTGATTACTATTGTAAGACAGTATACCTCCCTGATTACCATTGTAAGTCAGCATACCTCCCTGAATACCATTGTAAGGCAGCAAACCTCCCTGATTACCATTGTAAGTCAGCATACCTCCCTGATTACTATTGTAAGACAGTATACCTCCCTGATTACCATTGTAAGTCAGCATACCTCCCTGATTACCATTGTAAGACAGCATATCTTCCAGATTATCATTGTAAGACAGCATATCTCCCTGATTACCATTGTAAGTCAGCATACCTCCCTGATTACTATTGTAAGTCAGCATATCTCCCTGATTACCATTGTAAGACAGCATATCTCCCTGAATACCATTGTAAGACAGCATACCTCCCTGAATACCATTGTAAGGTAGCATACCTCCCTGAATACCATTGTAAGGCAGCATACCTCCATGATTACTATTGTAAGGTAGCATACCTCCCTGATTACCATTGTAAGGTAGCATATCTCCCTGATTACCATTGTAAGGTAGCATATCTCCCTGAATACTATTGTAAGGTAGCATATCTCCCTGATTACCATTGTAAGACAGCATATCTCCCTGATTACCATTGTAAGGTAGCATACCTCCCTGAATACCATTGTAAGGCAGCATACCTCCCTGATTACGATTGTAAGACAGCATACCTCCCTGAATACCATTGTAAGGCAGCATACCTCCCTGATTACGATTGTAAGACAGCATACCTCCCTGAATACCATTGTAAGTCAGCATACCTCCTTGAATACCATTGTAAGTCAGCATACCTCCCTGAATACCATTGTAAGGCAGCATACCTCCCTGATTACGATTGTAAGACAGCATACCTCCCTGAATACCATTGTAAGGCAGCATACCTCCATGATTACCATTGTAAGGTAGCATATCTCCATGATTACTATTGTAAGTCAGCATATCTCCCTGAATACCATTGTAAGACAGCATATCTCCCTGAATACCATTGTAAGACAGCATACCTCCCTGATTACTATTGTAAGACAGCATAACTCCCTGATTACCATTGTAAGACAGCATATCTCCCTGATTACCATTGTAAGACAGCATATCTCACTGATAACCATTGTAAGACAGCATATCTCACTGATAACCATTGTAAGACAGCATACCTCCATGATTACCATTGTAAGGTTGCATATCTCCATGATTACTATTGTAAGTCAGCATATCTCCCTGAATACCATTGTAAGACAGCATATCTCCCTGATTACCATTGTAAGGCAGCATACCTCCCTGATTACTATTGTAAGTCAGCATATCTCCCTGAATACCATTGTAAGACAGCACACCTCCCTGAATACCATTGTAAGACAGCATATCTCCCTGATTACCATTGTAAGGCAGTATATCTCCCTGATTACCATTGTAAGACAGCATATCTCACTGATAACCATTGTAAGACAGCATACCTCCCTGATTACTACTGTAAGACAGCATATCTTCCAGATAACCATTGTAAGGTAGCATATCTCCCTGATTACCATTGTAAGTCAGCATATCTCCCTGAATACCATTGTAAGACAGCATATCTCCCTGATTACCATTGTAAGACAGCATATCTCACTGATAACCATTGTAAGACAGCATACCTCCCTGATTACCATTGTAAGTCAGCATATCTCCCTGATTACCATTGTAAGACAGCATATCTCACTGATAACCATTGTAAGACAGCATACCTCCCTGATTACTACTGTAAGACAGCATATCTTCCTGATAACCATTGTAAGGTAGCATATCTCCCTGATTACCATTGTAAGTCAGCATATCTCCCTGAATACCATTGTAAGACAGCATATCTCCCTGATAACCATTGTAAGACATCATATCTCCCTGATTACCATTGTAAGACAGCATATCTCCCTGATTACCATTGTAAGACAGCATATCTCCCTGAATACCATTGTAAGACAGCAAACCTCCCTGATTACCATTGTAAGGCAGCATACCTACCTGATTACTACTGTAAGACAGCATATCTCACTGATAACCATTGTAAGACAGCATATCTTCCAGATTACCATTGTAAGGTAGCATATCTCCCTGAATACCATTGTAAGACAGCATACCTCCATGATTACTATTGTAAGACAGCATATCTCCCTGATTATCATTGTAAGACAGCATACCTCCCTGATTACTATTGTAAGACAGCATATCTCCCTGATTACCATTGTAAGTCAGCATATCTCCCTGAATACCATTGTAAGTCAGCATATCTCCCTGAATACCATTGTAAGTCAGCATATCTCCCTGAATACCATTGTAAGACAGCATACCTCCCTGATTACTATTGTAAGACAGCATATCTCCCTGATTACCATTGTAAGACAGCATATCTCCCTGAATACCATTGTAAGACAGCATACCTCACTGATAACCATTGTAAGACAGCATATCTCCCTGAATACCATTGTAAGACAGCATACCTCACTGATAACCATTGTAAGACAGCATATCTCCCTGAATACCATTGTAAGACAGCATACCTCCCTGATTACTACTGTAAGACAGCATATCTTCCAGATTACTATTGTAAGACAGCATACCTCCCAGATTACCATTGTAAGACAGCATACCTCCCTGATTACCATTGTAAGTCAGCATATCTCCCTGAATACCATTGTAAGACAGCATATCTTCCTGATTACCATTGTAAGACAGCATACCTCCCTGATTACCATTGTAAGACAGCATATCTCCCTGATTACCATTGTAAGACAGCATATCTTCCTGATTACCATTGTAAGACAGCATACCTCCCTGATTACCATTGTAAGACAGCATACCTCCCTGATTACCATTGTAAGTCAGCATATCTCCCTGAATACCATTGTAAGTCAACATACCTCCATGATTACTACTGTAAGACAGCATATCTTCCTGATTACTATTGTAAGACAGCATATCTTCCTGATTACCATTGTAAGACAGTATATCTCCCTGAATACCATTGTAAGACAGCATACCTCACTGATAACCATTGTAAGACAGCATATCTCCCTGATTACCATTGTAAGACAGCATATCTCCCTGATTACCATTGTAAGTCAGCATATCTCCCTCATTACCATTGTAAGACAGCATATCTTCCTGATTACCATTGTAAGTCAGCATACCACCATGATTACTAATGTAAGTCAGCAAACCTCCCTGATTACCATTGTAAGGCAGCAAACCTCCCTGATTACCATTGTAAGACAGCATATCTCCCTGATTACCATTGTAAGACAGCATATCTTCCAGATTACCATTGTAAGGCAGCATATCTCCCTGAATACCATTGTAAGACAGCATATCTCCCTGAATACCATTGTAAGACAGCATACCTCCCTGATTACTATTGTAAGACAGCATACCTCCCTGAATACCATTGTAAGACAGCATATCTCCCTGATTACCATTGTAAGACAGCATATCTCCCTGAATACCATTGTAAGACAGCATACCTCCCTGATTACTATTGTAAGACAGCATACCTCCCTGAATACCATTGTAAGACAGCATACCTCCCTGAATACCATTGTAAGGCAGCATATCTCCCTGAATACCATTGTAAGACAGCATATCTCCCTGAATACCATTGTAAGACAGCATACCTCCCTGATTACTATTGTAAGACAGCATACCTACCTGAATACCATTGTAAGACAGCATACCTCCCTGAATACCATTGTAAGACAGCATATCTCCCTGATTACCATTGTAAGTCAGCATATCTCCCTGATTACCATTGTAAGACAGCATATCTTACTGATTACCATTGTAAGACAGCATATCTCCCTGATTACCATTGTAAGGCAGCATATCTCCCTGATTACCATTGTAAGACAGCATATCTCCCTGATTACCATTGTAAGACAGCATACCTCCCTGATTACTATTGTAAGACAGCATACCTCCCTGAATGCCATTGTAAGACAGCATACCTCCCTGAATACCATTGTAAGGCAGCATATCTCCCTGAATACCATTGTAAGACAGCATACCTCCCTGATTACTATTGTAAGACAGCATACCTCCCTGAATGCCATTGTAAGACAGCATACCTCCCTGAATACCATTGTAAGACAGCATATCTCCCTGATTACCATTGTAAGTCAGCATATCTCCCTGATTACCATTGTAAGACAGCATATCTCCCTGAATACCATTGTAAGACAGCATATCTCCCTGAATACCATTGTAAGACAGCATATCTCCCTGATTACCATTGTAAGTCAGCATATCTCCCTGATTACCATTGTAAGACAGCATATCTCCCTGATTACCATTGTAAGACAGCATACCTCCCTGAATACCATTGTAAGACAGCATACCTCCCTGATTACTATTGTAAGTCAGCATACCTCCCTGATTACTATTGTAAGTCAGCATATCTCCCTGATTACCATTGTAAGTCAGCATACCTCCCTGATTACCATTGTAAGACAGCATATCTCCCTGATTACCATTGTAAGACAGCATACCTCCCTGAATACCATTGTAAGTCAGCATACCTCCCTGATTACTATTGTAAGTCAGCATACCTCCCTGATTACTATTGTAAGTCAGCATATCTCCCTGATTACCATTGTAAGTCAGCATACCTCCCTGATTACCATTGTAAGACAGCATATCTCCCTGAATACCATTGTAAGTCAGCATATCTCCCTGAATACTATTGTAAGACAGCATACCTCCCTGAATACCATTGTAAGTCAGCATATCTCCCTGATTACCATTGTAAGACAGCATATCTTCCTGATTACTACTGTAAGACAGCATATCTTCCTGATTACTAATGTAAGACAGCAGATCTCCCTGAATACTATTGTAAGACAGCATACCTCCCTGAATACCATTGTAAGACAGCATATCTCCCTGAATACCATTGTAAGTCAGCATATCTCCCTGATTACTACTGTAAGACAGCATATCTTCCTGATTACTATTGTAAGACAGCATATCTTCCTGATTACCATTGTAAGACAGCATACCTCCCTGATAACAATTGTAAGACAGCATATCTCCCTGATTACCATTGTAAGACAGCATATCTCCCTGATTACCATTGTAAGTCAGCATATCTCCCTGATTACCATTGTAAGACAGCATATCTTCCTGATTACCATTGTAAGTCAGCATATCTCCCTGAATACCATTGTAAGACAGCATAACTCCATGATTACTAATGTAAGTCAGCAAACCTCCCTGATTACCATTGTAAGGCAGCAAACCTCCCTGATTACCATTGTAAGACAGCATATCTCCCTGATTACCATTGTAAGACAGCATATCTCCCTGAATACCATTGTAAGTCAGCATACCTCTATGATTACTAATGTAAGTCAGCAAACCTCCCTGATTACCATTGTAAGGCAGCAAACCTCCCTGATTACCATTGTAAGACAGCATATCTCCCTGATTACCATTGTAAGACAGCATATCTTCCAGATTACCATTGTAAGGCAGCATATCTCCCTGAATACCATTGTAAGACAGCATATCTCCCTGAATACCATTGTAAGACAGCATACCTCCCTGATTACTATTGTAAGAGAGCATACCTCCCTGAATACCATTGTAAGACAGCATATCTCCCTGATTACCATTGTAAGACAGCATATCTCCCTGAATACCATTGTAAGACAGCATACCTCCCTGATTACTATTGTAAGACAGCATACCTCCCTGAATACCATTGTAAGACAGCATACCTCCCTGAATACCATTGTAAGGCAGCATATCTCCCTGAATACCATTGTAAGACAGCATATCTCCCTGAATACCATTGTAAGACAGCATACCTCCCTGATTACTATTGTAAGACAGCATACCTCCCTGAATACCATTGTAAGACAGCATACCTCCCTGAATACCATTGTAAGACAGCATATCTCCCTGATTACCATTGTAAGTCAGCATATCTCCCTGATTACCATTGTAAGACAGCATATCTCCCTGATTACCATTGTAAGACAGCATATCTCCCTGAATACCATTGTAAGGCAGCATATCTCCCTGATTACCATTGTAAGACAGCATATCTCCCTGATTACCATTGTAAGACAGCATACCTCCCTGATTACTATTGTAAGACAGCATACCTCCCTGAATACCATTGTAAGACAGCATACCTCCCTGAATACCATTGTAAGGCAGCATATCACCCTGAATACCATTGTAAGACAGCATATCTCCCTGAATACCATTGTAAGACAGCATACCTCCCTGATTACTATTATAAGACAGCATACCTCCCTGAATACCATTGTAAGACAGCATACCTCCCTGAATACCATTGTAAGACAGCATATCTCCCTGATTACCATTGTAAGTCAGCATATCTCCCTGATTACCATTGTAAGACAGCATATCTCCCTGAATACCATTGCAAGACAGCATATCTCCCTGAATACCATTGTAAGACAGCATATCTCCCTGATTACCATTGTAAGTCAGCATATCTCCCTGATTACCATTGTAAGACAGCATATCTCCCTGATTACCATTGTAAGACAGCATACCTCCCTGAATACCATTGTAAGTCAGCATACCTCCCTGATTACTATTGTAAGTCAGCATACCTCCCTGATTACTATTGTAAGTCAGCATATCTCCCTGATTACCATTGTAAGTCAGCATACCTCCCTGATTACCATTGTAAGACAGCATATCTCCCTGATTACCATTGTAAGACAGCATACCTCCCTGAATACCATTGTAAGTCAGCATACCTCCCTGATTACTATTGTAAGTCAGCATACCTCCCTGATTACTATTGTAAGTCAGCATATCTCCCTGATTACCATTGTAAGTCAGCATACCTCCCTGATTACCATTGTAAGACAGCATACCTCCCTGATTACCATTGTAAGTCAGCATACCTCCCTGATTACCAATGTAAGTCAGCATATCTCCCTGAATACCATTGTAAGTCAGCATATCTCCCTGAATACTATTGTAAGACAGCATACCTCCCTGAATACTATTGTAAGTCAGCATACCTCCCTGATTACTATTGTAAGTCAGCATACCTCCCTGATTACTATTGTAAGTCAGCGAACCTCCCTGATTACTACTGTAAGTCAGCATACCTCCCTGATTACCATTGTAAGACAGCATATCTCCCTGAATACCATTGTAAGACAGCATATCTCACTGATAACCATTGTAAGACAGCATACCTCCCTGATTACCATTGTAAGTCAGCATATCTCCCTGATTACCATTGTAAGACAGCATATCTCACTGATAACCATTGTAAGACAGCATACCTCCCTGATTACTACTGTAAGACAGCATATCTTCCTGATAACCATTGTAAGGTAGCATATCTCCCTGATTACCATTGTAAGTCAGCATATCTCCCTGAATACCATTGTAAGACAGCATATCTCACTGATAACCATTGTAAGACATCATATCTCCCTGATTACCATTGTAAGACAGCATATCTCCCTGATTACCATTGTAAGACAGCATATCTCCCTGAATACCATTGTAAGACAGCAAACCTCCCTGATTACCATTGTAAGGCAGCATACCTACCTGATTACTACTGTAAGACAGCATATCTCACTGATAACCATTGTAAGACAGCATATCTTCCAGATTACCATTGTAAGGTAGCATATCTCCCTGAATACCATTGTAAGACAGCATACCTCCATGATTACTATTGTAAGACAGCATATCTCCCTGATTATCATTGTAAGACAGCATACCTCCCTGATTACTATTGTAAGACAGCATATCTCCCTGATTACCATTGTAAGTCAGCATATCTCCCTGAATACCATTGTAAGTCAGCATATCTCCCTGAATACCATTGTAAGTCAGCATATCTCCCTGAATACCATTGTAAGACAGCATACCTCCCTGATTACTATTGTAAGACAGCATATCTCCCTGATTACCATTGTAAGACAGCATATCTCCCTGAATACCATTGTAAGACAGCATACCTCACTGATAACCATTGTAAGACAGCATATCTCCCTGAATACCATTGTAAGACAGCATACCTCACTGATAACCATTGTAAGACAGCATATCTCCCTGAATACCATTGTAAGACAGCATACCTCCCTGATTACTACTGTAAGACAGCATATCTTCCAGATTACTATTGTAAGACAGCATACCTCCCAGATTACCATTGTAAGACAGCATACCTCCCTGATTACCATTGTAAGTCAGCATATCTCCCTGAATACCATTGTAAGACAGCATATCTTCCTGATTACCATTGTAAGACAGCATACCTCCCTGATTACCATTGTAAGACAGCATATCTCCCTGATTACCATTGTAAGACAGCATATCTTCCTGATTACCATTGTAAGACAGCATACCTCCCTGATTACCATTGTAAGACAGCATACCTCCCTGATTACCATTGTAAGTCAGCATATCTCCCTGAATACCATTGTAAGTCAACATACCTCCATGATTACTACTGTAAGACAGCATATCTTCCTGATTACTATTGTAAGACAGCATATCTTCCTGATTACCATTGTAAGACAGTATATCTCCCTGAATACCATTGTAAGACAGCATACCTCACTGATAACCATTGTAAGACAGCATATCTCCCTGATTACCATTGTAAGACAGCATATCTCCCTGATTACCATTGTAAGTCAGCATATCTCCCTCATTACCATTGTAAGACAGCATATCTTCCTGATTACCATTGTAAGTCAGCATACCACCATGATTACTAATGTAAGTCAGCAAACCTCCCTGATTACCATTGTAAGGCAGCAAACCTCCCTGATTACCATTGTAAGACAGCATATCTCCCTGATTACCATTGTAAGACAGCATATCTTCCAGATTACCATTGTAAGGCAGCATATCTCCCTGAATACCATTGTAAGACAGCATATCTCCCTGAATACCATTGTAAGACAGCATACCTCCCTGATTACTATTGTAAGACAGCATACCTCCCTGAATACCATTGTAAGACAGCATATCTCCCTGATTACCATTGTAAGACAGCATATCTCCCTGAATACCATTGTAAGACAGCATACCTCCCTGATTACTATTGTAAGACAGCATACCTCCCTGAATACCATTGTAAGACAGCATACCTCCCTGAATACCATTGTAAGGCAGCATATCTCCCTGAATACCATTGTAAGACAGCATATCTCCCTGAATACCATTGTAAGACAGCATACCTCCCTGATTACTATTGTAAGACAGCATACCTACCTGAATACCATTGTAAGACAGCATACCTCCCTGAATACCATTGTAAGACAGCATATCTCCCTGATTACCATTGTAAGTCAGCATATCTCCCTGATTACCATTGTAAGACAGCATATCTTACTGATTACCATTGTAAGACAGCATATCTCCCTGATTACCATTGTAAGGCAGCATATCTCCCTGATTACCATTGTAAGACAGCATATCTCCCTGATTACCATTGTAAGACAGCATACCTCCCTGATTACTATTGTAAGACAGCATACCTCCCTGAATGCCATTGTAAGACAGCATACCTCCCTGAATACCATTGTAAGGCAGCATATCTCCCTGAATACCATTGTAAGACAGCATACCTCCCTGATTACTATTGTAAGACAGCATACCTCCCTGAATGCCATTGTAAGACAGCATACCTCCCTGAATACCATTGTAAGACAGCATATCTCCCTGATTACCATTGTAAGTCAGCATATCTCCCTGATTACCATTGTAAGACAGCATATCTCCCTGAATACCATTGTAAGACAGCATATCTCCCTGAATACCATTGTAAGACAGCATATCTCCCTGATTACCATTGTAAGTCAGCATATCTCCCTGATTACCATTGTAAGACAGCATATCTCCCTGATTACCATTGTAAGACAGCATACCTCCCTGAATACCATTGTAAGTCAGCATACCTCCCTGATTACTATTGTAAGTCAGCATACCTCCCTGATTACTATTGTAAGTCAGCATATCTCCCTGATTACCATTGTAAGTCAGCATACCTCCCTGATTACCATTGTAAGACAGCATATCTCCCTGATTACCATTGTAAGACAGCATACCTCCCTGAATACCATTGTAAGTCAGCATACCTCCCTGATTACTATTGTAAGTCAGCATACCTCCCTGATTACTATTGTAAGTCAGCATATCTCCCTGATTACCATTGTAAGTCAGCATACCTCCCTGATTACCATTGTAAGACAGCATATCTCCCTGAATACCATTGTAAGTCAGCATATCTCCCTGAATACTATTGTAAGACAGCATACCTCCCTGAATACCATTGTAAGTCAGCATATCTCCCTGATTACCATTGTAAGACAGCATATCTTCCTGATTACTACTGTAAGACAGCATATCTTCCTGATTACTAATGTAAGACAGCAGATCTCCCTGAATACTATTGTAAGACAGCATACCTCCCTGAATACCATTGTAAGACAGCATATCTCCCTGAATACCATTGTAAGTCAGCATATCTCCCTGATTACTACTGTAAGACAGCATATCTTCCTGATTACTATTGTAAGACAGCATATCTTCCTGATTACCATTGTAAGACAGCATACCTCCCTGATAACAATTGTAAGACAGCATATCTCCCTGATTACCATTGTAAGACAGCATATCTCCCTGATTACCATTGTAAGTCAGCATATCTCCCTGATTACCATTGTAAGACAGCATATCTTCCTGATTACCATTGTAAGTCAGCATATCTCCCTGAATACCATTGTAAGACAGCATAACTCCATGATTACTAATGTAAGTCAGCAAACCTCCCTGATTACCATTGTAAGGCAGCAAACCTCCCTGATTACCATTGTAAGACAGCATATCTCCCTGATTACCATTGTAAGACAGCATATCTCCCTGAATACCATTGTAAGTCAGCATACCTCTATGATTACTAATGTAAGTCAGCAAACCTCCCTGATTACCATTGTAAGGCAGCAAACCTCCCTGATTACCATTGTAAGACAGCATATCTCCCTGATTACCATTGTAAGACAGCATATCTTCCAGATTACCATTGTAAGGCAGCATATCTCCCTGAATACCATTGTAAGACAGCATATCTCCCTGAATACCATTGTAAGACAGCATACCTCCCTGATTACTATTGTAAGAGAGCATACCTCCCTGAATACCATTGTAAGACAGCATATCTCCCTGATTACCATTGTAAGACAGCATATCTCCCTGAATACCATTGTAAGACAGCATACCTCCCTGATTACTATTGTAAGACAGCATACCTCCCTGAATACCATTGTAAGACAGCATACCTCCCTGAATACCATTGTAAGGCAGCATATCTCCCTGAATACCATTGTAAGACAGCATATCTCCCTGAATACCATTGTAAGACAGCATACCTCCCTGATTACTATTGTAAGACAGCATACCTCCCTGAATACCATTGTAAGACAGCATACCTCCCTGAATACCATTGTAAGACAGCATATCTCCCTGATTACCATTGTAAGTCAGCATATCTCCCTGATTACCATTGTAAGACAGCATATCTCCCTGATTACCATTGTAAGACAGCATATCTCCCTGAATACCATTGTAAGGCAGCATATCTCCCTGATTACCATTGTAAGACAGCATATCTCCCTGATTACCATTGTAAGACAGCATACCTCCCTGATTACTATTGTAAGACAGCATACCTCCCTGAATACCATTGTAAGACAGCATACCTCCCTGAATACCATTGTAAGGCAGCATATCACCCTGAATACCATTGTAAGACAGCATATCTCCCTGAATACCATTGTAAGACAGCATACCTCCCTGATTACTATTATAAGACAGCATACCTCCCTGAATACCATTGTAAGACAGCATACCTCCCTGAATACCATTGTAAGACAGCATATCTCCCTGATTACCATTGTAAGTCAGCATATCTCCCTGATTACCATTGTAAGACAGCATATCTCCCTGAATACCATTGTAAGACAGCATATCTCCCTGAATACCATTGTAAGACAGCATATCTCCCTGATTACCATTGTAAGTCAGCATATCTCCCTGATTACCATTGTAAGACAGCATATCTCCCTGATTACCATTGTAAGACAGCATACCTCCCTGAATACCATTGTAAGTCAGCATACCTCCCTGATTACTATTGTAAGTCAGCATACCTCCCTGATTACTATTGTAAGTCAGCATATCTCCCTGATTACCATTGTAAGTCAGCATACCTCCCTGATTACCATTGTAAGACAGCATATCTCCCTGATTACCATTGTAAGACAGCATACCTCCCTGAATACCATTGTAAGTCAGCATACCTCCCTGATTACTATTGTAAGTCAGCATACCTCCCTGATTACTATTGTAAGTCAGCATATCTCCCTGATTACCATTGTAAGTCAGCATACCTCCCTGATTACCATTGTAAGACAGCATACCTCCCTGATTACCATTGTAAGTCAGCATACCTCCCTGATTACCAATGTAAGTCAGCATATCTCCCTGAATACCATTGTAAGTCAGCATATCTCCCTGAATACTATTGTAAGACAGCATACCTCCCTGAATACTATTGTAAGTCAGCATACCTCCCTGATTACTATTGTAAGTCAGCATACCTCCCTGATTACTATTGTAAGTCAGCGAACCTCCCTGATTACTACTGTAAGTCAGCATACCTCCCTGATTACCATTGTAAGACAGCATATTTCCCTGAATACCATTGTAAGTCAGCATATCTCCCTGATTACCATTGTAAGTCAGCATACCTCCCTGATTACTACTGTAAGTCAGCATACCTCCCTGATTACCATTGTAAGACAGCATATCTCCCTGAATACCATTGTAAGTCAGCATATCTCCCTGATTACCATTGTAAGTCAGCATATCTCCCTGATTACCATTGTAAGACAGCATACCTCCCAGATTACCATTGTAAGTCAGCATACCTCCCTGATTACCATTGTAAGTCAGCATACCTCCCTGATTACCATTGTAAGACAGCATATCTTCCAGATTACCATTGTAAGTCAGCATACCTCCCTGATTACTACTGTAAGTCAGCATACCTCCCTGAATACCATTGTAAGATAGCATATCTCCCTGATTACCATTGTAAGACAGCATATCTCCCTGATTACCATTGTAAGTCAGCATACCTCCATGATTACCATTGTAAGACAGCATACCTCCATGATTACTATTGTAAGTCAGCATACCTCCCTGAATACCATTGTAAGACAGCATATCTCCCTGATTACCATTGTAAGACAGCATATCTCCCTGATTACCATTGTAAGACAGCATACCTCCCTGATTACCATTGTAAGACAGCACACCTCCCTGAATACCATTGTAAGACAGCATATCTCCCTGAAAACCATTGTAAGGCAGCATATCTCCCTGATTACCATTGTAAGGTAGCACATCTCCCTGAATACCATTGTAAGACAGCATACCTCCCTGATTACGATTGTAAGACAGCATACCTCCCTGATTAACATTGTAAGACAGCATACCTCCCTGATTACCATTGTAAGACAGCACACCTCTCTGAATACCATTGTAAGACAGCATATCTCCCTGAAAACCATTGTAAGGCAGCATACCTCCCTGAATACCATTGTAAGACAGCATATCTCCCTGATTACCATTGTAAGACAGCATACCTCCCTGAATACCATTGTAAGACAGCACACCTCCCTGAATACCATTGTAAGGTAGCATATCTCCCTGAATACCATTGTAAGACAGCATATCTCCCTGATTACCATTGTAAGGCAGCATATCTCCCTGAATACTATTGTAAGACAGCATATCTCCCTGAATACCATTGTAAGGCAGCATATCTCCCTGATTACCATTGTAAGACAGCACACCTCCCTGAATACCATTGTAAGGTAGCATATCTCCCTGAATACCATTGTAAGACAGCATATCTCCCTGAGTACCATTGTAAGACAGCATATCTCCCTGACTACCATTGTAAGACAGCATACCTCCCTGAATACCATTGTAAGGTAGCATATCTCCCTGAATACCATTGTAAGACAGCATATCTCCCTGATTACCATTGTAAGACAGCATATCTCCCTGAATACCATTGTAAGGTAGCATACCTCCCTGAATACCATTGTAAGGCAGCATATCTCCCTGAATACCATTGTAAGGCAGCATATCTCCCTGAATACCATTGTAAGACAGCATATCTCCCTGATTACCATTGTAAGACAGCATACCTCCCTGATTACTATTGTAAGACAGCATATCTCCCTGATTACCATTGTAAGGTAGCATATCTCCCTGATTACCATTGTAAGGCAGCATATCTCCCTGAATACCATTGTAAGACAGCATACCTCCCTGATTACCATTGTAAGGCAGCATATCTCCCTGAATACCATTGTAAGGCAGCACACCTCCCTGAATACCATTGTAAGGCAGCATACCTCCCTGAATACCATTGTAAGACAGCATATCTCCCTGATTACCATTGTAAGACAGCAGATCTCCCTGACTACCATTGTAAGACAGCATACCTCCCTGAATACCATTGTAAGGTAGCATATCTCCCTGAATACCATTGTAAGACAGCATATCTCCCTGATTACCATTGTAAGACAGCATATCTCCCTGAATACCATTGTAAGGTAGCATACCTCCCTGAATACCATTGTAAGGCAGCATATCTCCCTGAATACCATTGTAAGACAGCATATCTCCCTGAATACCATTGTAAGACAGCATATCTCCCTGATTACCATTGTAAGACAGCATACCTCCCTGATTACTATTGTAAGACAGCATATCTCCCTGATTACCATTGTAAGGTAGCATATCTCCCTGATTACCATTGTAAGGCAGCATATCTCCCTGAATACCATTGTAAGACAGCATACCTCCCTGATTACCATTGTAAGGCAGCATATCTCCCTGAATACCATTGTAAGGCAGCATATCTCCCTGAATACCATTGTAAGACAGCATATCTCCCTGATTACCATTGTAAGGCAGCATATCTCCCTGATTACCATTGTAAGACAGCATATCTCCCTGAATACCATTGTAAGACAGCATATCTCCCTGATTACCATTGTAAGACAGAATATCTCCCTGATTACCATTGTAAGACAGCATACCTCCCTGATTACCATTGTAAGACAGCATACCTCCCTGATTACCATTGTAAGGTAGCATATCTCCCTGAATACCATTGTAAGACAGCATACCTCCCTGATTACCATTGTAAGGCAGCATATCTCCCTGAATACCATTGTAAGGCAGCATATCTCCCTGAATACCATTGTAAGACAGCATATCTCCCTGATTACCATTGTAAGACAGCATATCTCCCTGATTACCATTGTAAGACAGCATACCTCCCTGATTACCATTGTAAGGCAGCATATCTCCCTGAATACCATTGTAAGGCAGCATATCTCCCTGAATACCATTGTGAGGCAGCATATCTCCCTGAATACCATTGTAAGACAGCATATCTCCCTGATTACCATTGTAAGGCAGCATATCTCCCTGAATACCATTGTAAGACAGCATATCTCCCTGATTACCATTGTAAGACAGCATATCTCCCTGATTACCATTGTAAGGTAGCATACCTCCCTGAATACCATTGTAAGGCAGCATATCTCCCTGAATACCATTGTAAGGCAGCATATCTCCCTGAATACCATTGTAAGACAGCATATCTCCCTGATTACCATTGTAAGGCAGCATATCTCCCTGAATACCATTGTAAGACAGCATATCTCCCTGATTACCATTGTAAGACAGCATACCTCCCTGAATACCATTGTAAGACAGCATACCTCCCTGAATACCATTGTAAGACAGCATATCTCCCTGATTACCATTGTAAGGCAGCATATCTCCCTGAATACCATTGTAAGACAGCATACCTCCCTGATTACCATTGTAAGACAGCATATCTCCCTGATTACCATTGTAAGGTAGCATATCTCCCTGAATACCATTGTAAGACAGCATATCTCCCTGAATACCATTGTAAGGCAGCATATCTCCCTGATTACCATTGTAAGACAGCACACCTCCCTGAATACCATTGTAAGACAGCATACCTCCCTGAATACCATTGAAAGACAGCATACCTCCATGATTACTATTGTAAGACAGCATACCTCCCTGAATACCATTGTAAGACAGCACACCTCCATGATTACCATTGTAAGACAGCATACCTCCATGATTACTATTGTAAGTCAGCATACCTCCCTGAATACCATTGTAAGACAGCATACCTCCCTGATTACTATTGTAAGACAGCATATCTCCCTGATTACTAATGTAAGTCAGCATACCTCCCTGAATACCATTGTAAGACAGCATATCTCCCTGATTACTAATGTAAGACAGCATATCTCCCTGAATACCATTGTAAGACAGCAAACCTCCCTGAATACCATTGTAAGTCAGCATACCTCCCTGATTGCCATTGTAAGACAGCATATCTCCCTGAATACCATTGTAAGGCAGCATATCTCCCTGATTACCATTGTAAGGTAGCATATCTCCCTGATTACCATTGTAAGGCAGCATACCTCCATGATTACTATTGTAAGTCAGCATACCTCCCTGAATACCATTGTAAGACAGCATACCTCCCTGATTACTATTGTAAGACAGCATACCTCCCTGAATACCATTGTAAGACAGCACACCTCCATGATTACCATTGTAAGACAGCATACCTCCATGATTACTATTGTAAGTCAGCATACCTCCCTGAATACCATTGTAAGACAGCATACCTCCCTGATTACTATTGTAAGACAGCATATCTCCCTGATTACTAATGTAAGTCAGCATACCTCCCTGAATACCATTGTAAGACAGCATATCTCCCTGAATACCATTGTAAGACAGCATATCTCCCTGAATACCATTGTAAGACAGCATATCTCCCTGATTACCATTGTAAGACAGCATACCTCCCTGATTACTATTGTAAGACAGCATATCTCCCTGATTACCATTGTAAGGTAGCATATCTCCCTGATTACCATTGTAAGGCAGCATATCTCCCTGAATACCATTGTAAGACAGCATACCTCCCTGATTACCATTGTAAGGCAGCATATCTCCCTGAATACCATTGTAAGGCAGCATATCTCCCTGAATACCATTGTAAGACAGCATATCTCCCTGATTACCATTGTAAGGCAGCATATCTCCCTGATTACCATTGTAAGACAGCATATCTCCCTGAATACCATTGTAAGACAGCATATCTCCCTGATTACCATTGTAAGACAGAATATCTCCCTGATTACCATTGTAAGACAGCATACCTCCCTGATTACCATTGTAAGACAGCATACCTCCCTGATTACCATTGTAAGGTAGCATATCTCCCTGAATACCATTGTAAGACAGCATACCTCCCTGATTACCATTGTAAGGCAGCATATCTCCCTGAATACCATTGTAAGGCAGCATATCTCCCTGAATACCATTGTAAGACAGCATATCTCCCTGATTACCATTGTAAGACAGCATATCTCCCTGATTACCATTGTAAGACAGCATACCTCCCTGATTACCATTGTAAGGCAGCATATCTCCCTGAATACCATTGTAAGGCAGCATATCTCCCTGAATACCATTGTGAGGCAGCATATCTCCCTGAATACCATTGTAAGACAGCATATCTCCCTGATTACCATTGTAAGGCAGCATATCTCCCTGAATACCATTGTAAGACAGCATATCTCCCTGATTACCATTGTAAGACAGCATATCTCCCTGATTACCATTGTAAGGTAGCATACCTCCCTGAATACCATTGTAAGGCAGCATATCTCCCTGAATACCATTGTAAGGCAGCATATCTCCCTGAATACCATTGTAAGACAGCATATCTCCCTGATTACCATTGTAAGGCAGCATATCTCCCTGAATACCATTGTAAGACAGCATATCTCCCTGATTACCATTGTAAGACAGCATACCTCCCTGAATACCATTGTAAGACAGCATACCTCCCTGAATACCATTGTAAGACAGCATATCTCCCTGATTACCATTGTAAGGCAGCATATCTCCCTGAATACCATTGTAAGACAGCATACCTCCCTGATTGCCATTGTAAGACAGCATATCTCCCTGATTACCATTGTAAGGTAGCATATCTCCCTGAATACCATTGTAAGACAGCATATCTCCCTGAATACCATTGTAAGGCAGCATATCTCCCTGATTACCATTGTAAGACAGCACACCTCCCTGAATACCATTGTAAGACAGCATACCTCCCTGAATACCATTGTAAGACAGCATACCTCCATGATTACTATTGTAAGACAGCATACCTCCCTGAATACCATTGTAAGACAGCACACCTCCATGATTACCATTGTAAGACAGCATACCTCCATGATTACTATTGTAAGTCAGCATACCTCCCTGAATACCATTGTAAGACAGCATACCTCCCTGATTACTATTGTAAGACAGCATATCTCCCTGATTACTAATGTAAGTCAGCATACCTCCCTGAATACCATTGTAAGACAGCATATCTCCCTGATTACTAATGTAAGACAGCATATCTCCCTGAATACCATTGTAAGACAGCAAACCTCCCTGAATACCATTGTAAGTCAGCATACCTCCCTGATTGCCATTGTAAGACAGCATATCTCCCTGAATACCATTGTAAGGCAGCATATCTCCCTGATTACCATTGTAAGGTAGCATATCTCCCTGATTACCATTGTAAGGCAGCATACCTCCATGATTACTATTGTAAGTCAGCATACCTCCCTGAATACCATTGTAAGACAGCATACCTCCCTGATTACTATTGTAAGACAGCATACCTCCCTGAATACCATTGTAAGACAGCACACCTCCATGATTACCATTGTAAGACAGCATACCTCCATGATTACTATTGTAAGTCAGCATACCTCCCTGAATACCATTGTAAGACAGCATACCTCCCTGATTACTATTGTAAGACAGCATATCTCCCTGATTACTAATGTAAGTCAGCATACCTCCCTGAATACCATTGTAAGACAGCATATCTCCCTGATTACTAATGTAAGACAGCATATCTCCCTGAATACCATTGTAAGACAGCAAACCTCCCTGAATACCATTGTAAGTCAGCATACCTCCCTGATTGCCATTGTAAGACAGCATATCTCCCTGAATACCATTGTAAGGCAGCATATCTCCCTGATTACCATTGTAAGGTAGCATATCTCCCTGATTACCATTGTAAGACAGCATATCTCCCTGAATACCATTGTAAGGCAGCATATCTCCCTGATTACCATTGTAAGGTAGCATATCTCCCTGATTACTATTGTAAGACAGCATATCTCCCTGAATACCATTGTAAGGCAGCATACCTCCCTGATTACCATTGTAAGTCAGCATACCTCCCTGATTACCATTGTAAGTCAGCATACCTCCCTGATTACCATTGTAAGTCGGCATATCTCCCTGATTACCATTGTAAGACAGCATATCTCCCTGATTACCATTGTAAGTCAGCAAACCTTCCAGATTGCCATTGTAAGTCAGCATACCTCCCTGATTACCATTGTAAGTCAGCATACCTCCCTGATTACCATTGTAAGACAGCATATCTCCCTGATTACCATTGTAAGACAGCAAACCTCCCTGAATACCATTGTAAGACAGCATATCTCCCTGATTACCATTGTAAGGCAGCATACCTCCCTGAATACCATTGTAAGACAGCATATCTCCCTGATTACCATTGTAAGTCAGCATACCTCCCTGATTACCATTGTAAGACAGCATATCTCCCTGATTACCATTGTAAGGCAGCATACCTCCCTGATTACCGTTGTAAGACAGCATATCTTCCAGATTACCATTGTAAGTCAGCATACCTCCCTGATTACCATTGTAAGACAGCATATCTCCCTGATTACCATTGTAAGGCAGCATACCTCCCTGAATACCATTGTAAGTCAGCATATCTCCCTGATTACCATTGTAAGACAGCATATCTCCCTGATTACCATTGTAAGTCAGCATACCTCCCTGATTACCATTGTAAGACAGCATATCTTCCAGATTACCATTGTAAGTCAGCATACCTCCATGATTATCATTGTAAGACAGCATACCTCCATGATTACTATTGTAAGTCAGCATACCTCCCTGAATACCATTGTAAGACAGCATACCTCCCTGATTACTATTGTAAGACAGCATATCTCCCTGATTACTAATGTAAGTCAGCATACCTCCCTGAATACCATTGTAAGACAGCATATCTCCCTGATTACTATTGTAAGACAGCATACCTCCATGATTACTATTGTAAGTCAGCATACCTCCCTGAATACCATTGTAAGACAGCATATCTCCCTGAATACCATTGTAAGACAGCAAACCTCCCTGAATACCATTGTAAGTCAGCATACCTCCCTGATTACCATTGTAAGACAGCATATCTCCCTGAATACCATTGTAAGACAGCATATCTCCCTGAATACCATTGTAAGACAGCAAACCTCCCTGAATACCATTGTAAGTCAGCATACCTCCCTGATTACCATTGTAAGACAGCATATCTCCCTGAATACCATTGTAAGACAGCATATCTCCCTGATTACCATTGTAAGGTAGCATATCTCCCTGATTACCATTGTAAGACAGCATATCTCCCTGAATACCATTGTAAGGTAGCATATCTCCCTGATTACCATTGTAAGACAGCATACCTCCCTCATTACCATTGTAAGTCAGCATACCTCCCTGATTACTATTGTAAGTCAGGAAACCTCCCATATTACCATTGTAAGTCAGCATACCTCCCTCATTACCATTGTAAGGCAGCATACCTCCCTGAATACCATTGTAAGACAGCATATCTCCCTGAATACCATTGTAAGACAGTATACCTCCCTGATTACCATTGTAAGTCAGCATACCTCCCTGAATACCATTGTAAGAGAGCATACCTCCCTGATTACTATTGTAAGACAGCATACCTCCCTGAATACCATTGTAAGTCAGCATACCTCCCTTATTACCATTGTAAGACAGCATATCTCCCTGAATACCATTGTAAGTCAGCATATCTCCCTGAATACCATTGTAAGTCAGCATACCTCCCTGATTACTATTGTAAGTCAGCATATCTCCCTGATTACCATTGTCAGACAGCATACCTCCCTGATTACCATTGTAAGACAGCATACCTCCCTGATTACCATTGTAAGTCAGCATATCTCCCTGAATACCATTGTAAGACAGCATACCTCCCTGATTACTATTGTAAGACAGCATACCTCCCTGATTACCATTGTAAGTCAGCATATCTCCCTGAATACCATTGTAAGTCGGCATATCTCCCTGAATACCATTGTAAGTCAGCATATCTCCCTGAATACTATTGTAAGACAGCATACCTCCCTGAATACCATTGTAAGACAGTATATCTCCCTGATTACCATTGTAAGTCAGCATATCTCCCTGATTACCATTGTAAGTCAGCATATCTCCCTGATTACCATTGTAAGTCAGCATATCTCCCTGATTACCATTGTAAGTCAGCATATCTCCCTGATTACCATTGTAAGTCAGCAAACCTCCCTGAATACCATTGTAAGTCAGCATATCTCCCTGAATACTATTGTAAGACAGCATACCTCCCTGAATACCATTGTAAGACAGTATATCTCCCTGATTACCATTGTAAGTCAGCATACCTCCCAGATTACCATTGTAAGTCAGCATATCTCCCTGAATACCATTGTAAGTCGGCATATCTCCCTGATTACCATTGTAAGTCAGCAAACCTCCCTGATTACCATTGTAAGACAGCATATCTCCCTGATTACCATTGTAAGACAGCATATCTCCCTGATTACTACTGTAAGTCAGCATATCTCCATGATTACCATTGTAAGACAGCATACCTCCCTGAATACCATTGTAAGACAGCATATCTTCCAGATTACCATTGTAAGACAGCATATCTCCCCGAATACCATTGTAAGACAGCACACCTCCCTGATTACCATTGTAAGTCAGCATATCTCCATGATTACCATTGTAAGACAGCATACCACCCTGAATACCATTGTAAGACAGCATATCTTCCAGATTACCATTGTAAGACAGCATATCTCCCTGAATACCATTGTAAGACAGCATACCTCCCTGATTACCATTGTAAGACAGCATATCTCCCTGATTACCATTGTAAGACAGCATATCTCCCTGAATACCATTGTAAGGCAGCATATCTCCCTGAATACCATTGTAAGGCAGCATATCTCCCTGAATACCATTGTAAGACAGCATACCTCCCTGATTACCATTGTAAGTCGGCATATCTCCCTGATTACCATTGTAAGACAGCATATCTCCCTGAATACCATTGTAAAGCAGCATATCTCCCTGAATACCATTGTAAGGCAGCATATCTCCCTGAATACCATTTTAAGACAGCATATCTCCCTGATTACCATTGTAAGGTAGCATATCACCCTGAATACCATTGTAAGGCAGCATATCTCCCTGAATACCATTGTAAGGCAGCATATCTCCCTGAATACCATTGTAAGACAGCATATCTCCCTGATTACCATTGTAAGGTAGCATATCTCCCTGAATACTACTGTAAGACAGCATATCTACCTGAATACCATTGTAAGGCAGTATATCTCCCTGAATACCATTGTAAGACAGCATATCTCCCTGAATACCATTGTAAGGCAGCATATCTCCCTGATTACCATTGTAAGTCAGCATACCTCCCTGATTACCATTGTAATGCAGCATACCTCCCTGATTACCATTGCAAGGCAGCAAACCTCCCTGATTACCATTGTAAGGCAGCAAACCTCCCTGAATACCATTGTAAGGCAGTATATCTCCCTGAATACCATTGTAAGTCAGCATACCTCCCTGAATACCATTGTAAGACAGCATATCTCCCTGATTACCATTGTAAGTCAGCATACCTCCCTGAATACCATTGTAAGTCAGCATACCTCCCTCATTACCATTGTAAGGCAGCATACCTCCCTGATTACCATTGTAAGTCAGCATACCTCCCTGAATACCATTGTAAGTCAGCATACCTCCCTGATTACCATTGTAAGTCAGCATACCTCCCTGATTACCATTGTAAGTCAGCATATCTCCCTGATTACCATTGTAAGTCAGCATACCTCCATGATTACCATTGTAATGCAGCATACCTCCCTGATTACTATTGTAAGTCAGCATACCTCCCTAATTACTATTGTAAGTCAGCATACCTCCCTGATTACTATTGTAAGTCAGCATACCTCCCTGATTACTATTGTAAGTCAGCAAACCTCCCTGATTACCATTGTAAGTCAGCATACCTCCCTGATTACAATTGTAAGTCAGCAAACCTCCCTGATTACCATTGTAAGACATCATACCTCCCTGATTACTATTGTAAGTCAGCAAACCTCCCTGATTACCATTGTAAGTCAGCATACCTCCCTGATTACTACTGTAAGTCAGCATACCTCCCTGATTACCATTGTGGGTCAGCATACTTCCCTGATAACCATTGTAAGGCAGCATACCTCCCTGATAACCATTGTAAGGCAGCATACCTCCCTGATTACCATTGTAAGTCAGCATACCTCCCTGAATACCATTGTAAGGCAGCATACCTCCCTGAATACCATTGTAAGACAGCATATCTCCCTGATTACCATTGTAAGACAGCATATCTCCCTGATTACCATTGTAAGGCAGTATATCTCCATGATTACCATTGTAAGGCAGCATACCTCCATGATTACAATTGTCAGACAGCATACCTCCCTCATTACTATTGTAAGTCAGCATACCTCCATGATTACTACTGTAAGTCAGCATGCCTCCCTGATTACTACTGTAAGTCAGCATACCTCCTTGATTACCCTTGTAAGTCAAAATAGCTACATGATTACCCTTGTAAGTCAGCATACCTCCCTGATTACTACTGTAAGTCAGCATACCTCCTTGATTACCCTTGTAAGTCAAAATAGCTACATGATTACCCTTGTAAGTCAGCATACCTCCCTGATTACTATTGTAAGGCAGCATACCTCCCTGATTACCCTTTTAAGTAAACATAACTCCATGATTACCATTGTAAGTTACTTAAGCATCGATGAATACTATTGAAATATAAATAGCTAACATATATATATATATATATATATATATATATATATATATATATATATATATATATATATATATATATATATATATAAATCTTTCTCGAACGTTAGAAATAATGTTAATAATATACGTGTAATTAGACTTCTAAATATGCCTCATAAAAAATGTCGCATTTGAGTATACGGTATGTTATATTTTATTTTCGTGTTTTACAGAATTCCGTATCAAGGAAAACATAAATAAATAAATCTTGCATAAAAGGACGAGATATTTATTGATCACAGGCGTGTCAACACGGGGGGGGGGGCAGTTGATCACAGTCACGAGGGTGTTAAGGTAGTTAGTCGATGGTGTTTGGTTGCTTGACTCGATCGTCATACTTGATAATTGTGTACAGAGGATTTAGAGTGGTTTCTTGATACGATCGTCATACTTGATAATTGCGTAATGACAGTGTTAGGTGGTGTCTTGACACGATCGTCATACTTGATAATTGCGTACTGACAGTATTAGGTGGTTTCTTGATACGATCGTCATACTTGATAATTGCGTACTGACAGTATTAGGTGTTTATTTGACACGATCGTCATACCTGATAATTGTGCTCTGACGTTGCTAGGTGTTTACTTGACACGATCGGCATACCTGATAATTGTGCTCTGACGTTGCTAGGTGTTTACTTGACACGATCGTCATACCTGATAATTGTGCTCTGACGTTGCTAGGTGTTTACTTGACACGATCGGCATACCTGATAATTGTGCTCTGACGTTGCTAGGTGTTTACTTGACACGATCGTCATACCTGATAATTGTGCTCTGACGTTGCTAGGTGTTTACTTGACACGATCGGCATACCTGATAATTGTGCTCTGACGTTGCTAGGTGTTTACATGACACGATCGGCATACCTGATAATTGTGCTCTGACGTTGCTAGGTGTTTACTTGACACGATCGGCATACCTGATAATTGTGCTCTGACGTTGCTAGGTGTTTACTTGACACGATCGGCATACTTGATAATTGTGCTCTGACGTTGCTAGGTGTTTACTTGAAACGATCGAGATACTTGATAATTGTGCTCTGACGTTGCTAGGTGTTTACTTGACACGATCGGCATACTTGATAAATGTGTACTGATGATACTAGGTGGTTGCTTGACACGATCGGTATACTAAGAAATTGTGCCTTGGCGGCGTAAGGGGGTTGTTAGTCACAATCGGCATTCATGAAAATGGTGCTATGACGGTGATAGTGTCTGCTTGTCATGATCTGTAAACTAGATAATAGTGTACTGACGGGGTTAGGTGGTTGTTGCTTGACACGATTGGCATACCTGATAATTGTGCTCTGACGGCGATATTTGTGTCCTGACGGTGTTAGATTGTTTCTTGACACGATCGGCGTATTGATAATTATGACCTGACGGTTTTAACTGGTTGCTTGACACGATCGTCATACTCGATAAGGGTGTGCTGACAGTGTTAGGTGGTTGCTTCACACGATCGGCATACTTGACAATTGTGTACTCACGTTTGAAGAGGGTTTCTTGACTCGATCGTCATACTTGATAATTGTGCTTTGACGGTGATGTGTGTCTGCTTGAGACGATCGGCATACTTGATAATTAAGTACTGACGGTGTTAGGTGGTTGCTTGACACGATCGGCATAGTTGATAATTGTGTACTGACGGTGTTACGTGGGTGATCAACACGATCGGAATATTTGAAAATTTGTGCTGACGGTGTTAGATGGTGGCTTGAAACTATCGGCATGCTTGATAATTGTGTACTGACTACGTTACGTGATTGCTCGAGACTATCGGCATACTAGACAATTAGGTGATGAAGGTGTTACGTGGCTGCTTGACGCGATCTGCATACTTGAAAGTTGTTCCCTGACGGTGTAAATTGTTTGCTTGACACGATAGGCATACTTCATGTACTTGATAATTGTGTACTGACGGTGTTAGGTGTGTTTACTTGACACATTCGGCATACTTAACAATTGTGTCCTGATGGTGTTAGGTGGTTGATTGACACAATCGGTATACTTGATAATTGTGTACTGACGGCGTTAGGTGTTTACTTGACACATTCGGCATACTTAACAATTGTGTCCTGATGGTGTTAGGTGGTTGATTGACACAATCGGTATACTTGATAATTGTGTACTGACGGCGTTAGTTGGTTGTTTGACACATTCGGCATACTTAACAATTGTGTATTGACGGTGTTAGGTGGTTGCTCAACACGATCGGCATACTTAGATTTGTTTTTGTTTGTTTGTTTGTTTGTTTGAATGTTTAACGCCACTTTCAGCAATTTTTCAGCTATATCATGGCGTCCAGTTTTTATTGTGGGAGGAAGCCGGAGCACCCAGAGAAAACCCCCGACCTTCGGTAGGAAAACTGGCAATACTTATCAATTAAGATTGGAGTCCAGCGCATACATAGAAATTGTTCACTGACGGTACAAGGCGGTTGTTGGTCGCGATCGGCATTCATGAAAATTTACGATATTGTCTAACCTGTCAGCTATTTATACGTTTTAAATATTGGTGCATGCCTTTTTTTTGGTTTGGGCCAAATAAGCCAAAATAACCCGATTTACGGTAATGATTATCATGCTTGAATTGTGTACTGATGGCAAGGTAGCTGCTTGACGAAATAGGCATCCTTGATAAATTGTACACGGCGCTAGGTGATTGCTGGCCAAGATAGGTGTATTTGATAATTCTGACGGTGTTAGGTGCTAGCTTCATACCCTCGGCATACTTGATAATTGTGTACTGACTGTGTTAGGTGTTTGCTCGGCACGATCGGCATACCGTGATAATTTTGCTCTGACAGTGATAGGTGTCTGCTTGATACGTTCGGCATACCTGATACTCGTGTACTGATGGTGGGTGGTGGTTGCTTGACACATTCGGCATACTTGAAAATTGTGTACTGACGGTTTCAGGTGGTTGGTTGACATGTTCGGCATACTTGATTGTTTGTTTGTTTGTATGTTTAGCGCCACTTTCAGCAATTTTACAGCTTTATCATGGCGACTAGTTATTATTGGGGGAGGAAGCCGACATACTTGATAATTGCATGCTGACGGTGTTAGGTGGTTGTATGACATATTCGACATACTTAGTAATCATGCACTGACGGTGTTAGGTGGTTGCTCGATACAATCAGCAGACTAAATACTTATCTACTAACAATCGGCATACACATGGAAATCATCTTACCCTGACACGTGAGCAATACAAGGGCACATCATTACATATGTCACCTCGCATGGTAATTATCTTACTCAGATACATGACATGTCACAAGTATACATCATCACACGTCGACCGGCATGGAAATCATCTTACCCAGATACATGAGATGTCACAAGGACACATCATCACACATGTCACCTTGCATGGAAATCAGCTTACCCAGAAACACAAGATGTCACAAGGACACATCATCACACATGTAATCTTGCATGGAAATCATCTTACCCAGAGACATGAGATGTCACAAGGACACAACATCACACATGTCACCTTGCATGGAAATCATCTTACCCAGATACACGAGAGGTCACAAGGGCACATCATCACACATGTCACCTTGCATGGAAATCATCTTACCCAGAGACATGAGATGTCACAAGGACACATCATCACACATGTCACCTCGCATGGAAATCATCTTACCCAGAGACATGAGATGTCACAAGGACACATCATCACACATGTCACCTTACATGGAAATCATCATACCCAGATACATGATATGTCACAAGGGCTCATTATCACACATGTCACCTTGCATGGAAATCATCTTACCCAGATACATGAGATGTCACAAGGACACATCATCACACATGTCACCTTGCATGGAAATCATCTTACCCAGATACATGAGATGTTACAAGGATACATCATCACACATGTCACCTTACATGGAAATCATCTTACCCAGATACACGAGATGTCACAAGGACACATCATCACACATGTCACCTTGCATGGAAATCAGCTTACCCAGATACACAAGATGTCACAAGGACACATCATCACACATGTCACCTTGCATGGAAATCAGCTACCCAGATACACAAGATGTCACAAGGACACATCATCACACATGTCACCTCACATGGAAATCATTACCCAGACACATGAGATGTCACAAGGACACATCATCACACATGTCACCTTGCATGGAAATCAGCTTACCCAGATACATGAGATGTCACAAGGACACATCATCACACATGTCACCTCGCATGGAAATCATCTTACCCAGAGACATGAGATGTCACAAGGACACATCATCACACATGTCACCTTACATGGAAATCATCATACCCAGATACATGATATGTCACAAGGACTCATTATCACACATGTCACCTTGCATGGAAATCATCTTACCCAGATACATGAGATGTCACAAGGACACATCATCACACATGTCACCTTGCATGGAAATCATCTTACCCAGATACATGAGATGTTACAAGGATACATCATCACACATGTCACCTTGCATGGAAATCATCTTACCCTGGCATGATAGACACATCATCACACATGTCATCTCGCATGGAAATCATCTTACCCAGATACATGAGATGTCACAAGGACACATCATCAAACATGTCATCTCGCATGGAAATCGTCTTACCCAGATACATGAGATGTTACAAGGACACATCATCACACATGTCTCCTAGCAAGGAAATCATCTTACCCAGATACATGAGATGTCACAAGGACACATCATCACACATGTCACCTTGCATGGAAATCATCTTACCCAGATATATGAGATGTCACAAGGACACATCACACGTCACCCCACATGGAAATCATCTTACCCAGATACATGAGATGTCACAAGGACACAACATCACACATGTCTCCTAGCAAGGAAATCATCTTACCCAGATACATGAGATGTCACAGGACACAACATCACACATGTCACCTCACATGTAAATCATCTTACACAGATACTCGAGATGTCACAAGGGCACACCTTCACACATGTCTCCTAGCAAGGAATACATCTTACCCAGATACATGAGATGTCACAAAGGCACATCATCACACATGTCACCTAGCAAGGAAATCAATTTACCCAGAGACATGAGATGTCACAAGGACACAACATCACACATGTCACCTCACATGGAAATCATCTTACCAAGATACATGAGATGTCACAAAGGCACATCATCACACATGTCACCTAGCAAGGAAATCAATTTACCCAGAGACATGAGATGTCACAAGGACACAACATCACACATGTCACCTCACATGTAAATCATCTTACCCAGATACATGAGATGTTACAAGGATACATCATCACACATGTCACCTTGCCTGGAAATCAGCTTACCCAGATACATGAGATGTCACAAGGACACATCATCACACATGTCTCCTAGCAAAGAAATCATCTTACCCAGATACATGATATGTCACAAGGACACATCACACGTCACCCCACATGGAAATCGTCTTACCCAGACACATGAGATATCTCAAGGACACATCATAACGTTGCCTGGGATGGAAATCATCTTCCAAGAGACATAAAACGTCACAAGGACACATCATCAATCATGCCACTTCACATGGAAATCATCTTACCCAGATACATGAGATGTCACAAGGACACATAATCACACATGTCATCTCACATGGAAATCATCTTAACCAGACACACCAGATGTCACAAGGGCACATCATCACACGTGTCACCTCGCATGGAAATCATCTTACCCAGATATATCAGATGTCACAGGGACACATCATCACACATGTCACCTCGCATGGAAATCATCTTACCCAGAGACATGAGATGTCACAAGGACACATCATCACACATGTCACCTTACATGGAAATCATCATACCCAGATACATGATATGTCACAAGGACTCATTATCACACATGTCACCTTGCATGGAAATCATCTTACCCAGATACATGAGATGTCACAAGGACACATCATCACACATGTCACCTTGCATGGAAATCATCTTACCCAGATACATGAGATGTTACAAGGATACATCATCACACATGTCACCTTGCATGGAAATCATCTTACCCTGGCATGATAGACACATCATCACACATGTCATCTCGCATGGAAATCATCTTACCCAGATACATGAGATGTCACAAGGACACATCATCAAACATGTCATCTCGCATGGAAATCATCATACCCAGATACATGAGATGTTACAAGGATACATCATCACACCTCATCTCTGAAATCATCATACCCAGATACATGAGATGTCACAAGGGCACATCATCACACATGTCTCCTAGCAAGGAAATCATCTTACCCAGATACATGAGATGTCACAAGGACACATCATCACACATGTCACCTTGCATGGAAATCATCTTACCCAGATATATGAGATGTCACAAGGACACATCACACGTCACCCCACATGGAAATCATCTTACCCAGATACATGAGATGTCACAAGGACACAACATCACACATGTCTCCTAGCAAGGAAATCATCTTACCCAGATACATGAGATGTCACAAGGACACAACATCACACATGTCACCTCACATGTAAATCATCTTACACAGATACTCGAGATGTCACAAGGGCACACCTTCACACATGTCTCCTAGCAAGGAATACATCTTACCCAGATACATGAGATGTCACAAAGGCACATCATCACACATGTCACCTAGCAAGGAAATCAATTTACCCAGAGACATGAGATGTCACAAGGACACAACATCACACATGTCACCTCACATGGAAATCATCTTACCAAGATACATGAGATGTCACAAAGGCACATCATCACACATGTCACCTAGCAAGGAAATCAATTTACCCAGAGACATGAGATGTCACAAGGACACAACATCACACATGTCACCTCACATGTAAATCATCTTACCCAGATACATGAGATGTTACAAGGATACATCATCACACATGTCACCTTGCCTGGAAATCAGCTTACCCAGATACATGAGATGTCAAAAGGACACATCATCACACATGTCTCCTAGCAAAGAAATCATCTTACCCAGATACATGATATGTCACAAGGACACATCACACGTCACCCCACATGGAAATCGTCTTACCCAGACACATGAGATATCTCAAGGACACATCATAACGTTGCCTGGGATGGAAATCATCTTCCAAGAGACATAAAACGTCACAAGGACACATCATCAATCATGCCACTTCACATGGAAATCATCTTACCCAGATACATGAGATGTCACAAGGACACATAATCACACATGTCATCTCACATGGAAATCATCTTAACCAGACACACCAGATGTCACAAGGGCACATCATCACACGTGTCACCTCGCATGGAAATCATCTTACCCAGATATATCAGATGTCACAGGGACACATCATCACACATGTCACCTCGCATGGAAATCATCTTACCCAGAGACATGAGATGTCACAAGGACACATCATCACACATGTCACCTAGCAAGGAAATCATCATACCCAGAGACATGAGATGTCACAAGGACACATCATCACACATGTCACCTTGCATGGAAATCATCATACCCAGAGACATGAGATGTCACAAGGACACATCATCACACATGTCACCTTGCATGGAAATCATCATACCCAGAGACATGAGATGTCACAAGGACACATCATCACACATGTCACCCCACATGGAAATCAGCTTACCCAGATACATGAGATGTCACAAGGGTTCATCATCAAACATGTCATCTCGCATGGAAATTATCTTACCCTGGCATGTGATAGATACATCATCACACATGTTACCCAGGCATATGAGATGTCACAAGGACACATCAAAAATGTCATCAAAAACCTCACATTGAAATCATCCCACGTGAGATGTTGCACATGTTACCTTACAATGGGACGTCAACCCACTAAGACATGTGTCATCTGATATGGTTTATTGTCATTTACATCAATTGAAAAAACATTAACCATGCTGATTGTTGCCATTTGATGTACACATTTTATTTACAGTGAAACAATGTAAGTGATTTCAAAAGAATACAATCATACGATATCCATGTGCAGTCTACAAATACATTTTATAACAAAGACAGTGAATATGTTTGTTTGTTTGGTGTTTAATGCCACTTTCAGCAATTGTTCAGCTATATCATGGCATCCAGTTTTTATTGGTGGAGGAAACTGGAGTACCAGGAGAAAACCCCCGACCTTCGGTAGGAAAACTGGCAATCCTTGTCAATTAAGATTGGAGTCGAACACATGTACTGTAAATAAATTGATGACTTGTCATTAGCAGATTAGAATACACATATATAACCAAGTCAGTGAATATGATACATGTACTGTAAATAAATTGTTGACTTGTCATAAGAATACACAAATATAACCAAGTCAGTGAATATGATACATGTACTGTTAATAAATTGGTCACTGTAATTATATTGATTACAAAAGAGTACACAGAAATTGACATTACCTTTAAATAGAAACTATTTATATAACATGTATAATTATAGATATTTAGGTCACTAGGTCAAAAATTCTAAACATTTCATCATGTCAGCTTTCATGCTATATTGACATTTATTTAAGAGTTTATTATACAGAATATTATCTTTCACTAATTCTTTACATATTAACAATATTTGACATGATTTTTTAGTTCACATTACATGTAGTAATTTAATACATTGATGCACATTGTTTACATCCAGTGATCAATAACAACAGATAAGTCAGACATATGTAAACTACATGATCACTTCCTGGTGTCAATCAGAATATATTGTAATGTGGATTATTTATACTTTCTTATAAACATAAACATTGTCATCACTACCAATAACAACTGATTTAGACAGTGAATTATAACATATGAATGGATACCAATCAAATGATGGTGGTATCTGTGTAATAATAACCTGACTCTGTTTACCATCAGGACTAATCCTGAGTACATTGTCAGACCTGTCACATATAACAAGTACATGTCCTTCATCATCTGTTGTAATTCCCCGTGGTCTACTCATGTTAGGATCAGTAAATGTAAACAAAGTGTTCCCCACTGTATCAATACAGTACAACTTATCATAGTCAGTATAGTAGATATGTCCTGCCTCACCACCACAGATATACCTAGGATATACACCCACTGGTATTGTACGTGTTACCTTCCCTGACATGTTCATTACCTTTATTGTGTCATCATCACAGCCTACAAACAGCTGGTTATCTCTGTACATGATACCTCTACACCACACCTTTACATCAGTATGTTGTATAATTTGTCTCTGTCTGACATCTACTATCACTACAGTATTAGTAATATCTAATGTAACAGCTACAGTGTTGTTGTCTACTACAGCTATACGGTATGGTTGACCAGGTAATGGAATGGTATGTTGTTGTTGTCCTGTTATATCACATGTTACTAATTGTTTACCACTCCAATCAGCTATAACTAACACATCATGTAACACCTTTATATCACTGATCCCCTCTACATTGACCTTGAAGTTATAATCCAGTGAATACATGTCCTGTACATGTTGTACAATGTGATCTTCAGTATCATCTGATTCCTTGTGTTGTTTGTTACAGTCCTGACACATAGATCTCTGACAGCCATGACACCAGTATACAGATGGTTCCTTGTCACAGACATGACACCTGTAAAGGATTTATAAAAATGAAATATCATAATTCTGACATAAAAAACAATTGAACTTTAAATTATATAAAGTAAACAAAACACCATGTTGTGTGTATATCCATTTAAATAGATGAAAGGATGACCTCAAAATTAGCATTAATTTATATAAATATAATATCATAATTATTTAAGCTATTATTGTATACAATTATATAAAGTAAACATAATAAAATAACAGTAACAATATGTCTGTATTTATATAGGTCACATGATGACAACTTTAATCTTTAAACTTGTGTGGAAGTAATGTCTGAATATAAATAGGTCACATGATGACAACTCAAATCTTAAAGTTATGTGGTAGTAACAATGGAAGTGTACAATGAAATAGACATTTAATGTAACATATTTAGTTCCATGTGTTGATAGTCCTGACAAAGAGATGAATTCATGATTAATATTACACAATTATTAAATAAAAATGTACAAAAATCTTCCTCAGGGGTGGCGACTTATAAATATGATGTTTGTAGTAATTTTCTTACTGGGGTCAAGTTTGAAATAATTAGCAGTTACATTCCCTATAGGTGGTCACATGGACAGGTTTTATATACAAATCATTTAATCAGTCCATGTGACCCCTGTCAGGTACTTACTTGTAAACCCATCTGCTTGACCCCCTGTAATTACTCCCTGTCCACGTGACCTCATGTAAGGTACATACTACACAAGTATGTAATAAGTTGTAAAGACATAGGGTGTACACTATGGACACTTATTACATGTAGCCCAATTTTACTGTTCAAATTATGAAGACTACTGTCTTGTACTTCAATTCTTAACTTACTTTTGTTTAAATCTGGTATCTCGAATTCCTGTAAAATACAAAATGTGTCAGATATGATTTAACAACATATAAATATACTTAAGACAACATTTCTCTATTTGGCAGATATAAACAATAGGACACTGGAGTGCCTGGACTCAAATTTTTGGTTTTTGTGTTTTCACTCTGTGTTGTTGCTGTTGTCTCCTCTTTTGTGAAATCATAGTTTTGTCTGTCCTTGATGTTTGGTTTTCTAAATACTCCTCGGTATCTTAGATTCTTTTTTCTTGATTGTAGTATTTGTAATTAACTTGCAAATTTTCAGCAGCTATTATAGATTATTTACATTTTTTTTAACCGAGATGCATTTTATCATCTGTATTCTATTGAACGGCAACAGCCCTGAGATGAAATGACAAGAAAATGCATCCAGTTTAAAACTAGAGGCTCCCAGGAGCCTGTATCGCTCACCTGAACCTGAAATCAAACAACCCTTTTTTATATAGAAATTCCTTCCTATAAGGAATTGACCAACACTTCTGCAAAAGTCATTAATTTTGACCTTTTAAGGGAAATAACTCCTATAAGGAGGAGCTTTTGATGCTTAGGAGGGAGGATCACTTGAATTTGCTGTACCTGTTATACTTTTTTAACTATCAGCCAAAAACTCCCTTGACCCCCCCCCCCCCCCTTTTCTATTTTAAGCCAACGTAGCTATGTAGGTAGTCAGCTATAATGATTTGCAAAATTTCGGTAGAGGACATCCTAAAGATGATGTGTGCAATGTTTTAAAGCAGTCCTTTCATTGGTTAGAGGAGAAGATTTTTTAAAATCAATTAAAATTCATTAAAAAAAAATGTTCTAAGAGCATAATTCCTAAACGGTTAATCAGACAATCTTGACCCTTAAGACATTTTTGTAGCCCTCATAGAGCAGAACAATTAAGCAATGCTAACTTTTTCCCCAGTTCTAAAATTTTGTGGCAAAAATAATTAATTTCGACAATTAAAGGGCAATAACTCCTACAAGGAGTCGTCATACGACTTTGACCCAATGGAGTGTTTTGTAGAGCTTTCGATGCTGAAGAAGGAAGGTCTCTTCGGTTTTCATGTATCTGTAATACTTTTTGAACTATAAGCCAAAAACTGTATTTTGACCCCCCCCCCCCCCCCGTTCTATTTTTAGCCATGTCAGCAATGTTGGTTAATCTGTGGCCATGGTTTGTGCAAACTTGGTTGAAGACATTAGACGGATAATGTGTACAAACTTTCAAAGCAGTAATTTCAGTGGTTTCAGAGGAGAAGATTTTTAAAAATCAATCAAAACTGATTAAAAAAACAGTTCAAGTGGAATAACTCTTAAACGGTTTATCAGACAATCTTGACCTTAAGACATTTTTGTAGCTCTCATAGAGCAGAACAATTAAACAAACCAAACTTTTTCTCTAGCTTTAATAATTTTCAAGATTTTGAGGCAAAAATGGCAGAAATCATCAATTTCGACAATTAAAGTGCAATAACTCCTACAAGGAGTCGTCATACCACTTTGACCCAATAGAGTGTTTTGTAGAGCTTTTGATGCTGAAGAAGGAAGGTCTCTTGGGTTTCCTGTATCTGTAATACTTTTTGAACTATAAGCCAAAACTGTATTTTGACCCCCTTGTTCTATTTTTAGCCATCGCGACCATGTTTTTTTACGAATAAAAAAACCAAACGATAGTTTGGTAAAGGACATGCTAAGCAACAACCATACCAAGTTTGGTTGCATTCTGTCAAGTGGTTTCAGAGAAGAAGATTTTTGAAAAGTTGAACGGACAGACGACGGACGACGGACGGATGACGAACGCCAAGTGACGGCAATAGCTCACATGACCCTTCGGGTCAAGTGAGCTAAAAATGTAAGTAAGTATGGTTTTTTTGTAACATTGTGATGTCACGGTGTTTACTTAACGATGTATTCTGAAAACTTTTAAAGGTTTTACCTTCCTGTCCTTTTAATTTTAGCTGTGCTGGCACATAATCTTTATTCTACAAAAAAGGAATCAACATTTATGAACATATCTGAATCAACATTCCTTGTTACATGGGTGTTTGTATCAACTATTTCATTTCAACATAGACATGTACATGTATTTATGCAACAGTTACATTCACTTGTAAATGCACACATGAAAAAGGAAAGGAAATGATGTTTAATGCCAGTTTCAGCAATTTTCAGCTATATCATGGCATTGAGTTTTAATTGGGGTAGGAGGCCAGAGGACCCGGAGAAAACCCCCAACCTTCAATAGGAAAACTGGCAATCCTTGTCAATTAAGATTGGAGCAGAGCACACCTTGCCCGCAATCTCAGTGTAAGTATTGACAGACCACGTGATCAATAGTAGATGAACTACTTTAACCAGTCGGCAACCGAGACCACATCATGTTTAGTGTGTTTTGTTTATAGACTGTGTTATACTATCAGACATACCCTGATTCATTGTTTACCAGTTTTGTATGTTTAGTGCAGAAGGTTAGCGGTTCTGGTATGTCCTATCAATGCATTCAGGTGTTAAGATGATGTTGTCTTTGATGATTAATCATAACAAGGCCAATATGTACATGTCATTAGATTATCACAAATATTTTTAATAGGATTTTAATGCCATTTTCATCACATGTCACATTTCCAGCTATTAGTATATCATGACATCAACCTTTTATTAAAGAAAACTGGTGTACACAGTGGAAATCTCCGACCTTTGGTAGCTGGATTACTCAGTATAAACCCCAGGCCTTTGATAGGTGGAGTACCCATTGGAAACCCTTGACCATTGGTAGCTAAGGTACCCAGTGTGAACCCATTACCTTTGAAAACTGGAGTATCCAGATAAAACCTTTGAGCATTGGTAACTGGAGTACACAGTGGAAACCCACTGACGATTGGTAACTGGAGTACCCAGTGGAAACCCACTGACGACTGGTAACTGGAGTACCCAGTGGAAACCCACTGACGATTGGTAACTGGAGTACCCAGTGGAAACCCACTGACGATTGGTAGCTGGAGTACCCAGTGGAAGCCCCTGACATTTGGTAGCTGGAGTACCCAGTGGAAGCCCCCAACCTTTGGTAACTGGAGTACACAGTGGAAACCTACTGACCATTGGTAACTGGAGTACCCAGTGGAAACCCACTGACGAACTGGAGTACCCAGTGGAAACCCACTGACGATTGGTAACTGGAGTACCCAGTGGAAACCCACTGACGACTGGTAACTGGAGTACCCAGTGGAAACCCACTGACGATTGGTAACTGGAGTACCCAGTGGAAACCCACTGACGATTAGTAACTGAAGTACAAAGTGGAAACCCACTGACGATTAGTAACTGGAGTACCCAGTGGAAACCCACTGACGATTAGTAACTGGAGTACCCAGTGGAAACCCACTGACGACTGCTAACTGGAGTACCCAGTGGAAACCCACTGACGACTGGTAACTGGAGTACCCAGTGGAAACCCACTGACGATTGGTAACTGGAGTACCCAGTGGGAACCCACTGACGATTGGTAGCTGGAGTACCCAGTGGAAACCCACTGACGATTGGTTAACTGGAGTACCCAGTGGAAACCCACTGACGACTGGTAACTGGAGTACCCAGTGGAAACCCACTGACAATTAGTAACTGGAGTACCCAGTGGAAACCCACTGACAATTCGTAACTGGAGTACCCAGTGGAAACCCACTGACGATTGGTAACTGGAGTACCCAGTGGAAACCCACTGACGATTGGTAACTGGAGTACCCAGTGGAAACCCACTGACGATTGGTAACTGGAGTACCCAGCGGAAACCCACCGACGATTAGTAACTGGAGTACCCAGTGGAAACCCACTGACGATTGGTAACTGGAGTACCCAGTGGAAACCCACTGACGATTAGTAACTGGGGTACCCAGTGGATACCCACTGACGACTGGTATTTGGAGTACCCAGTGGAAACCCACTGCCGATTGGTAACTGGAGTACCCAGTGGAAACCCACTGACGACTGGTAACTGGAGTACCCAGTGGAAACCCACTGACGATTGGTAACTGGAGTACCCAGTGGAAACCCACTGACGACTGGTAACTGGAGTACCCAGTGGAAACCCACTGACGATTGGTAACTGGAGTACCCAGTGGAAACCCACTGACGATTGGTAACTGGAGTACCCAGTGGAAACCCACTGACGATTGGTAACTGGAGTACCCAGTGGAAACCCACTGACGACTGGTAACTGGAGTACCCAGTGGAAACCCACTGACGATTGGTAACTGGAGTACCCAGTGGAAACCCACTGACGATTAGTAACTGAAGTACAAAGTGGAAACCCACTGACGATTAGTAACTGGAGTACCCAGTGGAAACCCACTGACGATTAGTAACTGGAGTACCCAGTGGAAACCCACTGACGACTGGTAACTGGAGTACCCAGTGGAAACCCACTGACGACTGGTAACTGGAGTACCCAGTGGAAACCCACTGACGATTGGTAACTGGAGTACCCAGTGGGAACCCACTGACGATTGGTAGCTGGAGTACCCAGTGGAAACCCACTGACGATTGGTTAACTGGAGTACCCAGTGGAAACCCACTGACGACTGGTAACTGGAGTACCCAGTGGAAACCCACTGACAATTAGTAACTGGAGTACCCAGTGGAAACCCACTGACAATTAGTAACTGGAGTACCCAGTGGAAACCCACTGACGATTGGTAACTGGAGTACCCAGTGGAAACCCACTGACGATTGGTAACTGGAGTACCCAGAGGAAACCCACTGACGATTGGTAACTGGAGTACCCAGCGGAAACCCACCGACGATTAGTAACTGGAGTACCCAGTGGAAACCCACTGACGATTGGTAACTGGAGTACCCAGTGGAAACCCACTGACGATTAGTAACTGGAGTACCCAGTGGATACCCACTGACGACTGGTATTTGGAGTACCCAGTGGAAACCCACTGCCGATTGGTAACTGGAGTACCCAGTGGAAACCCACTGACGACTGGTAACTGGAGTACCCAGTGGAAACCCACTGACGATTGGTAACTGGAGTACCCAGTGGAAACCCACTGACGACTGGTAACTGGAGTACCCAGTGGAAACCCACTGACGATTGGTAACTGGAGTACCCAGTGGAAACCCACTGACGATTGGTAACTGGAGTACCCAGTGGAAACCCACTGACGATTGGTAACTGGAGTACCCAGTGGAAACCCACAGACGATTGGTTAACTGGAGTACCCAGTGGAAACCCACTGACGATTGGTAACTGGAGTACCCAGTGGAAACCCACTGACGACTGGTAACTGGAGTACCCAGTGGAAGCCCACTGACGATTAGTAACTGGAATACCCAGTGGAAACCCACTGATGACTGGTAACTGGAGTACCCAGTGGAAACCCACTGACGATTGGTAACTGGAGTACACAGTGGAAACCCACTGACGATTGGTAGCTGGAGTACCCAGTGGAAACCCACTGACGATTAGTAAATGGAGTACCCAGTGGAAACCCACTGACGATTGGTAACTGGAGTACCCAGTGGAAATCCACTGACGATTGGTTAACTGGAGTACCCAGTGGAAACCCACTGAAGATTGGTAACTGGAGTACCCAGTGGAAACCCACTGACGATTAGTAACTGGAGTACCCAGTGGAAACCCACTGACGACTGGTAACTGGAGTACCCAGTGGAAGTCCACTGACGATTAGTAACTGGAATACCCAGTGGAAACCCACTGACGACTGGTAACTGGAGTACCCAGTGGAAACCCACTGACGACTGGTAACTGGAGTACCCAGTGGAAACTCACTGACGATTGGTAACTGGAGTACCCAGTGGAAACCCACTGACGATTGGTAGCTGGAGTACCCAGTGGAAACCCACTGACGACTGGTAACTGGAGTACCCAGTGGAAACCCACTGACGACTGGTAACTGGAGTACCCAGTGGAAACCCACTGACCATTGGTAACTGGAGTACCCAGTGGAAACCCACTGACGATTGGTAACTGGAGTACCCAGTGGAAACCCACTGACGATTAGTAACTGGAGTACCCAGTGGAAACCCACTGACGATTGGTAACTGGAGTACCCAGTGGAAACCCACTGACGATTAGTAACTGGAGTACCCAGTGGATACCCACTGACGACTGGTATTTGGAGTACCCAGTGGAAACCCACTGCCGATTGGTAACTGGAGTACCCAGTGGAAACCCACTGACGACTGGTAACTGGAGTACCCAGTGGAAACCCACTGACGATTGGTAACTGGAGTACCCAGTGGAAACCCACTGACGATTAGTAACTGGAGTACCCAGTGGAAACCCACTGACGATTGGTAACTGGAGTACCCAGTGGAAACCCACTGACGATTAGTAACTGGAGTACCTAGTGGATACCCACTGACGACTGGTATTTGGAGTACCCAGTGGAAACCCACTGCCGATTGGTAACTGGAGTACCCAGTGGAAACCCACTGACGATTCGTAACTGGAGTACCCAGTGGAAGCCCCTAACCTTTGGTAGCTGGAGTACCCAGTGGAAACCCACTGACGACTGGTAACTGGAGTACCCAGTGGAAACCCACTGACGATTGGTAACTGGAGTACCCAGTGGAAACCCACTGACGATTGGAAACTGGAGTACCCAGTGGAAACCCACTGACGATTGGTAACTGGAGTACCCAGTGGAAACCCACTGACGACTGGTAACTGGAGTACCCAGTGGAAACCCACTGACGATTGGTAACTGGAGTACCCAGTGGAAACCCACTGACGATTGGTAACTGGAGTACCCAGTGGAAACCCACTGAAGATTAGTAACTGGAGTACCCAGTGGAAACCCACTGACGACTTGTAACTGGAGTACCCAGTGGAAACCCACTGACGATTAGTAACTGGAGTACCCAGTGGAAACCCACTGACGACTGGTAACTGGAGTACCCAGTGGAAACCCACTGACGATTAGTAACTGGAGTACCCAGTGGAAACCCACTGACGACTGGTAACTGGAGTACCCAGTGGAAACCAACTGACGACTGGTAACTGTAGTACCCAGTGGAAACCCACTGACGATTGGTAACTGGAGTACCCAGTGGAAACCCACTGACGATTGGTAACTGGAGTACCCAGTGGAAACCCACTGACGATTAGTAACTGGAGTACCCAGTGGATACCCACTGACGACTGGTATTTGGAGTACCCAGTGGAAACCCACTGACGATTGGTAACTGGAGTACACAGTGGAAACCCACTGACGATTGGTAACTGGAGTACCCAGTGGAAACCCACTGACGATTGGTAACTGAAGTACCCAGTGGAAACCCACTGACGACTGGTAACTGGAGTACCCAGTGGAAACCCACTGACGATTGGTAACTGGAGTACCCAGTGGAAACCCACTGACGATTGGAAACTGGAGTACGCAGTGGAAACCCACTGACGATTGGTAACTGGAGTACCCAGTGGAAACCCACTGACGACTGGTAACTGGAGTACCCAGTGGAAACCAACTGACGACTGGTAACTGGAGTACCCAGTGGAAACCCACTGACGATTGGTAACTGGAGTACCCAGTGGAAACCCACTGACGATTAGTAACTGGAGTACCCAGTGGAAACCCACAGACGATTGGTTAACTGGAGTACCCAGTGGAAACCCACTGACGATTGGTAACTGGAGTACCCAGTGGAAACCCACTGACGATTAGTAAATGGAGTACCCAGTGAAAACCCACTGACGATTGGTACCTGGAGTACCCAGTGGAAACCCACTGACGATTGGTTAACTGGAGTACCCAGTGGAAACCCACTGAAGATTGGTAACTGGAGTACCCAGTGGAAACCCACTGAAGATTAGTAACTGGAGTACCCAGTGGAAACCCACTGACGACTTGTAACTGGAGTACCCAGTGGAAACCCACTGACGATTAGTAACTGGAGTACCCAGTGGAAACCCACTGACGACTGGTAACTGGAGTACCCAGTGGAAACCCACTGACGATTAGTAACTGGAGTACCCAGTGGAAACCCACTGACGACTGGTAACTGGAGTACCCAGTGGAAACCCACTGACGACTGGTAACTGTAGTACCCAGTGGAAACCCACTGACGATTGGTAACTGGAGTACCCAGTGGAAACCCACTGACGATTGGTAGCTGGAGTACCCAGTGGAAACCCACTGACGACTGGTAACTGGAGTACCCAGTGGAAACCCACTGACCATTGGTAACTGGAGTACCCAGTGGAAACCCACTGACGATTGGTAACTGGAGTACACAGTGGAAACCCACTGACGATTAGTAACTGGAGTACCCAGTGGAAACCCACTGACGATTGGTAACTGGAGTACCCAGTGGAAACCCACTGACGATTAGTAACTGGAGTACCCAGTGGATACCCACTGACGACTGGTATTTGGAGTACCCAGTGGAAACCCACTGCCGATTGGTAACTGGAGTACCCAGTGGAAACCCACTGACGACTGGTAACTGGAGTACCCAGTGGAAGCCCACTGACGATTGGTAACTGGAGTACCCAGTGGAATCCCACTGACGACTGGTAACTGGAGTACCCAGTGGAAACCCACTGACGACTGGTAACTGGAGTACCCAGTGGAAACCCACTGACGATTGGTAACTGGAGTACCCAGTGGAAACCCACTGACGACCGGTAACTGGAGTACCCAGTCGAAACCAACTGACGATTGTTTAACTGGAGTACCCAGTGGAAACCCACTGACGATTGGTAACTGGAGTACCCAGTGGAAACCCACTGACGATTGGTAACTGGAGTACCCAGTGGAAACCCACTGACGATTAGTAACTGGAGTACCCAGTGGAAACCCACTGACGATTGGTAACTGGAGTACCCAGTGGAAAACCACTGACGATTGGTAACTGGAGTACCCAGTGGAAACCCACTGACGATTGGTAACTGGAGTACCCAGTGGAAACCCACTGACGACTGGTAACTGGAGTACCCAGTGGAAACCCACTGACTGGTAACTGGAGTACCCAGTGGAAACCCACTGACGATTAGTAACTGGAGTACCCAGTGGAAACCCACTGACGATTGGTAGCTGGAGTACCCAGTGGAAACCCACTGACGACTGGCAACTGGAGTACCCAGTGGAAACCCACTGACGATTGGTAACTGGAGTACCTAGTGGAAACCCACTGACGATTGGTAACTGGAGTACCCAGTGGAAACCCACTGACGACTGGTAACTGGAGTACCCAGTGGAAACCCACTGACGATTGGTAGCTGGAGTACCCAGTGGAAACCAACTGACGATTGGTTAACTGGAGTACCCAGTGGAAACCCACTGAAGATTGGTAACTGGAGTACCCAGTGGAAACCCACTGACGATTAGTAACTGGAGTACCCAGTGGAAACCCACTGACGACTGGTAACTGGAGTACCCAGTGGAAACCCACTGACGATTAGTAACTGGAGTACACAGTGGAAACCCACTGACGACTGGTAACTGGAGTACCCAGTGGAAACCCACTGACGATTGGTAACTGGAGTACCCAGTGGAAACCCACTGACGATTGGTAACTGGAGTACCCAGTGGAAACCCACTGACGATTGGTAACTGGAGTACCCAGTGGAAACCCACTGACGATTGGTAACTGGAGTACCCAGTGGAAACCCACTGACGATTGGTAACTGGAGTACCCAGTGGAAACCCACTGACGATTGGTAGCTGGAGTACCCAGTGGAAACCCACTGACGATTGGTAGCTGGAGTACCCAGTGGAAACCCACTGACGATTGGTAACTGGAGTACCCAGTGGAAACCCACTGACGATTAGTAACTGGAGTACCCAGTGGAAACCCACTGACGATTGGTAACTGGAGTACCCAGTGGAAACTCACTGACGATTGGTAACTGGAGTACCCAGTGGAAACCCAATGACGATTGGTTAACTGGAGTACCCAGTGGAAACCCACTGACGATTGGTAACTGGAGTACCCAGTGGAAAACCCACTGACGATTAGTAACTGGAGTACCCAGTGGAAACCCACTGACGACTGGTAACTGGAGTACCCAGTGGAAACCCACTGACGATTAGTAACTGGAGTACCCAGTGGAAACCCACTGACGACTGGTAACTGGAGTACCCAGTGGAAACCCACTGACGATTAGTAACTGGAGTACCCAGTGGAAACCCACTGACGATTAGTAACTAGAGTACCCAGTGGAAACCCACTGACGATTGGTAACTGGAGTACCCAGTGGAAACCCACTGACGATTGGTAACTGGAGAACCCAGTGGAAACCCACTGACGACTGGTAACTGGAGTACCCAGTGGAAACCCACTGACGATTGGTAGCTGGAGTACCCAGTGGAAACCCACTGACGATTAGTAACTGGAGTACCCAGTGGAAGCCCCTGACGGATGGTAACTGGAGTACCCAGTGGAAACCCACTGACGATTGGTAACTGGAGTACCCAGTGGAAACCCACTGACGATTGGTAACTGGAGTACCCAGTGGAAATCCACTGACGATTGGTAACTGGAGTACCCAGTGGAAACCCACTGACGATTGGTAACTGGAGTACCCAGTGGAAACCCACTGACGATTGGTAACTGGAGTACCCAGTGGAAACCCACTGACAATTGGTAGCTGGAGTACCCAGTGGAAACCCACTGACGATTGGTAACTGGAGTACCCAGTGGAAACCGACTGACGATTAGTAACTGGAGTACCCAGTGGAAGCCCCTGACGGATGGTAACTGGAGTACCCAGTGGAAACCCACTGACGATTGGTAACTGGAGTACCCAGTGGAAACCCACTGACGATTGGTTAACTGGAGTACCCAGTGGAAACCCACTGACGATTGGTAACTGGAGTACCCAGTGAAAACCCACTGACGATTAGTAACTGGAGTACCCAGTGGAAACCCACTGACGATTAGTAACTGGAGTACCCAGTGGAAACCCACTGACGATTGGTAACTGGAGTACCCAGTGGAAACCCACTGACGATTGGTAGCTGGAGTACCCAGTGGAAACCCACTGACGATTGGTAACTGGAGTACCCAGTGGAAACCCACTGACGACTGGTAACTGGAGTACCCAGTGGAAACCCACTGACGATTAGTAACTGGAGTACCCAGTGGAAACCCACTGACGACTGGTAACTGGAGTACCCAGTGGAAACTTACTGACGACTGGTAACTGGAGTACCCAGTGGAAACCCACTGACGATTGGTAACTGGAGTACCCAGTGGAAACCCACTGACGATTAGTAACTGGAGTACCCAGTGGAAACCCACTGACGATTGGTAGCTGGAGTACCCAGTGGAAGCCCACTGACGACTGGTAGCTGGAGTACCCAGTGGAAACCCACTGACGATTGGTAACTGGAGTACCCAGTGGAAACCCACTGACGATTGGTAACTGTAGTACCCAGTGGAAACCCACTGACGATTAGTAACTGGAGTACCCAGTGGAAACCCACTGATGATTGGTAACTGGAGTACCCAGTGGAAACCCACTGACGATTGGTTAACTGGAGTACCCAGTGGAAACCCACTGACGATTGGTAACTGGAGTACCCAGTGGAAACCCACTGACTATGCAACTGGAGTACCCAGTGGAAACCCACTGACGACTGGTAACTGGAGTACCCAGTGGAAACCCACTGACGATTAGTAACTGGAGTACCCAGTGGAAACCCACTGACGATTGGTAACTGGAGTACCCAGTGGAAACCCACTAACGACTGGTAACTGGAGTACCCAGTGGAAACCCACTGACGATTGGTAACTGGAGTACCCAGTGGAAACCCACTGACGACTGGTAACTGGAGTACCCAGTGGAAACCTACTGACGATTAGTAACTGGAGTACCCAGTGGAAACCCACTGACGATTGGTAGCTGGAGTACCCAGTGGAAACCCACTGACGACTGGCAACTGGAGTACCCAGTGGAAACCCACTGACGACTGGCAACTGGAGTACCCAGTGGAAACCCACTGACGATTGGTAACTGGAGTACCCAGTGGAAACCCACTGACGACTGGTAACTGGAGTACCCAGTGGAAACCCACTGACGATTGGTAGCTGGAGTACCCAGTGGAAACCCACTGACGATTAGTAACTGGAGTACCCAGTGGAAGCCCCTGACGGAAGGTAACTGGAGTACCCATTGGAAACCCACTGACGACTGGTAACTGAAGTACCCAGTGGAAACCCACTGACGATTGGTAACTGGAGTACCCAGTGGAAACCCACTGACGATTGGTAACTGGAGTACCCAGTGGAAACCCACTGACGATTGGTAACTGGAGTACCCAGTGGAAACCCACCGACGATTGGTAACTGGAGTACCCAGTGGAAACCCACCGACGATTGGTAACTGGAGTACCCAGTGGAAACCCACCGACGACTGGTAACTGGAGTACCCAGTGGAAACCCACCGACGATTAGTAACTGGAGTACCCAGTGGAAACCCACTGACGATTAGTAACTGGAGTACCCAGTGGAAACCCACTGACGATTGGTAGCTGGAGTACCCAGTGGAAACCCACTGACGATTGGTAACTGGAGTACCCAGTAGAAACCCACTGAAGACTGGTAACTGGAGTACCCAGTGGAAACCCACCGACGATTAGTAACTGGAGTACCCAGTGGAAACCCACTGACAATTGGTAGCTGGAGTACGGTACCCAGTGGAAACCCACTGACGATTGGTAACTGGAGTACCCAGTGGAAACCCACTGACGATTGATAACTGGAGTACCCAGTGGAAACCCACTGACGATTGGTAGCTGGAGTACGGTACCCAGTGGAAACCCACTGACGATTGGTAACTGGAGTACCCAGTGGAAACCCACTGACGACTGGTAACTGGAGTACCCAGTGGAAACCCACTGACGATTGGTAACTGGAGTACCCAGTGGAAACCCACTGTTGATTAGGAACTGGAGTACCCAGTGGAAACCCACTGACGATTGGTAGCTGGCGTACCCAGTGGAAACCCACTGACAATTAGTAACTGGAGTACCCAGTGAAAACCCACTGACGATTGGTAACTGGAGTACCCAGTGGAAACCCACTGACGATTGGTAACTGGAGTACCCAGTGGAAACCCACTGACGATTGGTAGCTGGAGTACCCAGTGGAAACCACTGAGGATTAGTAACTGGAGTACCCAGTGGAAACCCACTGACGATTAGTAACTAGAGTACCCAGTGGAAACCCACTGATGATTAGTAACTGGAGTACCCAGTGGAAACCCATTGACGACTGGTAACTGGAGTACCCAGTGGATACCCACTGACGATTGGTAACTGGAGTACCCAGTGGAAACCCACTGACGACTGGTAACTGTAGTACCCAGTGGAAACCGACTGATGATTGGTAACTGGAGTACCCAGTGGAAACCGACTGACGATTGGTAACTGGAGTACCCAGTGGAAACCCACTAACGATTAGTAACTGGAGTACCCAGTGGAAACCCACTGATGATTAGTATCTGGAATACCCAGTGGAAACCCTTGACATGTTGTAGCTTATGTACTACGTTGAAACCCCCGAACTTTGTAGCTGGAGTAGACAGTGTAAAGCCCTGTCCTTTGGTAGCTGGAGTAGACAGTGTAAAGCCCTGACCTTTGGTAGCTGGAGTAGACAGTGTAAAGCCCTGACCTTTGGTAGCTGGAGTAGACAGTGTAAAGCCCTGACCTTTGGTAGCTGGAGTACCCAGAGGAAACCCACTGACCTTTGGTAGCTGGTGTACTTAGCGGAAACCCCTGATATTCGGTAACTGGAGTACCCAGCAGAACCCCTGACATTTGATAGCTGGAGTACCCAGTGAAAACATTTGACATTTGGAGCTGGAGTACCCAGTGGAAACCCACTGACATTTGGTAACTGGTAACCACTGACCTTTGGTAGCTGGTACCCCAGGGATTTACACTAGCAGTCGCCCAGTCGCCCAAGGCGACTAAATATTTTCATGGGCGAGTAAAGTTTGCTTTTCGATTGTCCAGGTTGATATACGTTTCCACGAATTTTGCCCTGTCATTCTGAGCAGTAGCGGTATGTCTCCTTTCAATTTTATTTCAATATTGGTAAGAAATCTTAAATATTTTTCTTTCTGCGTCATTGTTTATCCTCTTTACGCGCCACACGGTGTTAGCTGGTCCCTTCTGGCTTTTACTTTTTACATAAAGCGTAGTAAAAATAATACCGGAAATAGTTCAAGAGAAAGAATATACGAAAAATTTCCAGATTGGGTATGAACTCCGGGCCAGAGATTGCAATTGCGATGCGGCTAGTGTTGAAATGAGTATTGCAATGAGTTATACATAATAAAAATTAGTACTTTGGCAGTAACTTTCAAAAAAGTAAATTTAAATCATTAAATACTTTTAATAGTGCATTTTTTGTTAACTACATAATATTATTTGTTTCACAATGGTCTTTTTTTACTTCTGGTTCTATCCTATCATTTTATTGAACAGTTTTAATTTATGGGAGTGTATTCTTTTTTATTATTAAAAATATGAAAAAATGTGGGCACCTAACTTTTTCACTGGGCGCCAAAATTTTTTAGTTAGGAGACCAGGTGGCAACCATTATAAAAAAGTTAGTGTATATCCCTGTACCCACTGGAAACCTCTGGAGTCAATAGTAGAAATCCCTGACATATGCTCAGGATTTCATAACATAACATGTCAACCCCTACTAAGATGGCCTCCCGTATACACAATATTAAAGAAGCACAACTCTTTTTTGGCAACACATTGAACGTAAGGGAACGGGAGGTTTGGCATGCAAAAAAACCTGGTTTAACCCACCATTTCTATAGAAATGCCTGTACCATGTCAGGACCATTGCTGTAGTTGCTACATTTTTGTTTTGGTTGGTGGTTCTTATGTTTGTCGGTTTCGTGAACTTTGCTTTGTAGATTTTTTATCTTGACAGCTTCTTGGTGTTTGGTATTTTGTTATTTTGGTTTTTTAAATGTTTCATGTTTTAAAAGAATTGACAAAATAAAAATTATGTTAAATTATTATACTACAATACATGTATGTATAACATATGGCCATATAGATGATGCAGACACACCCACTGCCTTTATCATTACAATCTAATTACTATGATTATATTCATGTATGATTTCCTACCTCTGTATAGTCCTCAAACCATGTTTGAAAGAAATCTTGAATGCTATGACTATCGCTATGTTCTTCACAAAAGTATTCATCTTCTAAATCCAGCAACTCACTGTAGCTATGGCGACCAGCAGACATGTGTATGTTTCCATCCGAGCACTTTGACTTCACCGTGTAAGACACCGATCTTGTTTCAAATTTTTCTTTGGCTACCTCAGTTGTTCTTTTCAATTCTTCTAGAATTGCTTTACATTTTCCTTTTTCCACATTTTTCCACTGCCATATCTGCAGAGCTATTGTGTTTTTACAGAAACACAAAATAAATTTTCGGAACTTGGTACTGTCCAGAAAGAACACTCCCATACCATGATAAATAGCCATTCTACCATTTTGTGGTTCAGTGCACATAGGATATTTACTGATATAATGACACAAAATATGGTTGAAAAAGTCAAACGGCATAAAATCAAATTCGATACACAACCATGGTGTTCGCTTACAGTTATCTTTTTTTGCATTAAACCTATCAATGATATCTGTAAATGAAGCTTTCTCAGAGATCATGCAGGGCATATAATAAGTAGGTAAGATTTTCCTTTGTCCATTTTCCATTAAAGTTGTTAGCTTTACTATAATGCCAAATATTTCCATAACATTTAGTAGGTGACTGCTATGTTTGTTAAAGTCAAGTTCTGGTTCTTTATCAAAGAGTTTTACAATCAGAGAGGGCTCAAGCTTTCCAGTGTCTTCTAGCGCTTTCCATTCATTAGTCAGCTTCAGGTTGGAATCAAATTTGTCCGATACAAGACATCTGAAAGCATTTGCTAACCATTTTTGGTTTAGTATAATATATTCTTTTAAACTCTCAAAATATAAGACACCTCCCACTTTATGTTGATATTTCAGGAAAAGTTTTATTTCATCCTCGCTATCAATTGAACATTGAGAAGATAGTTCGACAATATCCAACCAAGATAATATGTTCATCCCAGCCTCCCTTAAAACATCAATTGATTGTTCTAAACGAATCCAACGTAAGGGCAACGTTTCAGCAAATGTTTTGACCTGCTTTCCATATTTAAAAACTGTGTTGCGCAAAATATTAAAATCCCCTTCTTCTGACTCGGTGTTTGAGACATAACATATCTCTCTTACATGTTTTTTCTTAGCTTCGTTTCTTAATACAGAGAGCAGTTGTTTTCGGAAGTCGTCTTTTCTTTCCTGCAGCTAAAAGAAAATAAAATCCTAAATTTTCACTTATATTGCTCCTGAATATTGTTTTGTCGCAAAATTAACTGACAAAGAAAATATATACTGGAAATCTTTAAATTGATAATTATAGATTATATACTTTTTTGAAACAAGATGCATTTTTTCGTCCAAATCTTATCGAAGGGCCACAGCCCTGAGATGAGATGACGAGAAAATGTATCGAGTTTCAAAAAACGTAAATAATCTGTTTATAGCTGTTTTGTAACACGGTGTTTACATATCTTGACAGATGGGCCCCATCTCACGCTAGTAGATTAAGATGGGATAATACCGCACATAAAGATCAAAGGAAAATACTGCAAAATAGCAATAATGACCTGGACTTCACTGTGTTGTTGCTTGATCTGCTAATCGTGTGTATACTAGATAAAGAAAAGTACAATACATGTAAATGTCATTAATTGTTTTACTGCAGATGTCTACATGATTTACCCTGTCTTAATAACAAGACACATATTTAAGAGTTAGCGATATTACTGACTCGGTTATTAAGGTTTGCCAGCATCTTACAGAATTCCTGATAGGATTGATTGATTGATTGATTGATGTTAATGTCCAGCAAGCAATATTTCAGCTATAATTACACCCCCTGAAAAGTAAAACGTTCCCGTACGAACGTTAAACGGACGAACCAAAAACGATATACGAACGGACGAACGCTCTTATCGTCCAGACGAACCATTTAAAAATTAACCAATCAGAGACAAGCTATACGCTTCAATCGTTCGTATGTGGGAAAACGAATGGAGACGCCTATCATGCTTTGTAAAAATCAAAAAACGTTCGGTCATTTTAAATAAAATCTTGAGAATCAAGCTAGTTTCTAGTAAACAAATAAAAAATTGAAAAGGAATAAATAATAAAATAATTATACTTTATTTTCATTAAATCATCATTTAAATGATTTGTGACAGCTCAAACAGGTAATACACACATAAAAAACGTGACAACATAACAAGCCTACGAGAAAATTTGTGGGGTTGAGTATTTTTATTAAATGTTCATGTTCGTAATTTGGGCTAAACATGGAAATGTTTTAATAATGGACAGATAAATATTTTTATCACAGTGTAAAAAGAAACGAGCTTAGTCGTCCATTTTATTTTGATTACTAACAGTAATTATTACACATTCCCGAGGAAGCTTTTATAATTAATCTTTATTGCATATAATGAAATGTACTAACCAACTGTATATGTATTATGTGTTATATATTTGTTAAACCTTATAATTTATTACAAAAATGCTCTATTGGAAAATGTTCATCAAGGTGGTTTTCAAATAACACATTTAAAATCACATTTGTAATATCACTCCCGAAACCTTTGCAAGAGTATTAAAAACCATATTTAACATAAAAAAAACTACTGAGACCTTCGAGATGCAATCAAAAACCATAATACAAATATAAAATCAATCCTGAGACCTTAGCTATGCAGTTAAAAACCATATAACACATACAATTTCACTACTGAGACCTTAGCAATACAATTAAAAACCATATTTCACATACAAAATCACTCCTGAGACCTTAGCAATACAATTGAAAACCATATTATACATATAAAATCAGTCCTGAGACCCTAGCAATACAATTTAAAACCATATTTCACATACAAAATCAGTCCTGAGACCCTAGAAATACAATTAAAAACTATATTTCTCATATAAAATCACCCCTGAGACCTTTGAGATACAATTAAAAACCATATTTCACCTATAAAAGCACTCCTGAGACCTTTGTGATACAATTAAAAACCATATTACACATATAAAATCACCCCTGAGACCTTTGCGATACAATTAAAAACCATATTTCACATATAAAATCACTCCTGAGACCTTTGCGATACAATTAAAAACCATATTACACATATAAAATCACTCTTGAGACCTTTGCGATACAATCAAAAACCATATTACATATATAAAATCACTCCTAAGACCCTAGAAATACAATTAAAAACCATATTTCACATACAAAATTACTCCTGAGACTTTTGCAATACAATTAAAAACCATATTTCACATGTAAAATCACTCCTGAGACCTTTGCGCTACAATTAAAAACCATATTACACATATAAAATCACTCCTCAAACCTTTGCGATACAATTAAAAACCATATTACATATATAAAATCACTCATGAGACCCTAGCATTACAATTAAAAACCATATTTTACATGCAAAATCACTCCTGAGACCTTTGCAATACAATTAAAACCAATATTTCACATACAAAATCACTCCTGAAACCCTAGCAATACAATTAAAAACCATATTTCACATACAAAATCACTCCTGAGACCTTAGCTATACAATTAAAAACTATATCACACATATAAAATCACTCCTGAGACCATTGCGATACAATTAAAAACCATATTTCACATACAAAATCACTCCTGAACCTTACAAGATGCAATATTAAACCATAGCACACTATAATTATCTTCTTTGACCTAACTATGAGATGCTAAATCAGTCGTGAGACATTATATATGCAATTTAAAACCTAGGAAATGTATATCCAAACAAATATTGTGCCATCGAATTAAGATTGTATGCAAGATTATTCAGTTTTATTAAGTTTGCTGTGTAAACAGCTATTCAGTTTTTGTTTCAAATGAAGACAATGTAGGGATGTTCAGAGACTTTAATAAAACATACATTTTTAAAAAGGTTTTAGGTACTAAAATAGAAAAATTTCCTATGTGTTTATAAAATGGAGTGTTCAAATAAATCATATTTATTTGTACGACCTGAATATTGTAGATTTACATATAACAAAGTAGAAGAAGAAAGTATTTCAAATCGTTTATGTTTATATTTAATTTACAGTAAAACATGTTCATGGTTTTAATGAATTTATAGTTTTAAAATAAATATAATTTATTTGACATTTTAATGTTCAGGTTATTTTAATTTGATAACAGAATGTAGTATTTTCTATCAGACTAACAAAGTGTAAAATATTTTCTTTTGAGAATGCTGACGAACGAATGAACCTTTATTTTTACCTGTACGCCGCATGCGGACGAACGAACGAACGGGTTTTATTTACTTGTTTTGCGCATGCGGACGAACGATCGAACAGATGAACGGAAAACGAAATACGAACGCAAAAATGGGAACGTTTTACGTTTCAGGGGGTGTATCAGAGGGATAGATTCAAAATATAACTTATTTTTATTCTATTATCTTTTAACTGGTCAAACCCCATTGAAATTTCAATGGAAATATAAATATTTACTATTTTATATCTGTAATTGACCATATTAGACATCTATATTATTGTATTCACTTATAAAATGAGATGAAACCTGATATTTGTTCATAACACTTACATGATCTCTGCACTCATCAATTCTGGTACACACAATTATAGCTGGTGGATAGAGAAGTTCTGTCTCCTCTTTCATTTCCTCCTTACCGGCACATGAGTGAATAGTATCAAGCCAGAAATCTATATACTCTACAAAAATAAAGGAGTCAGTTAAAAAATAGGAAATAGATTGCAAAGGGTCAATATGCAAATAAGAGCATTTGGAATTATTATTAATATCATATACTTTCTAAGGACCATCCAAAGATTGTTTAATGGCCAAAGTTACACTTCACGTTTCAGAATAAAATAGCATCTTAAATCCAGATATAAGAAAAAATGATACATATGATACCACAATAACACAAGTTAGTTTGAATGTTGTTTGAAGCCACTTTCAGCTATATCGTGGCATCCAGTTATTATTGGGGGAAAAAGCTAGAGGACCCAGAAAAAAAAACCCCAACCTTAGGTAACAAGTGTGGACACAGAAAAATGTCTCGCCTGCATTCCGCATCAGTAACGAAAATAAATTTCGTCATAAGCATTACGAAAATAGCATTAAATATCAGCAGCGGCTTGTATACAAAATATTGTCACAATACCCTGCATAGTTACAGGGGAACTGCCATAACCCAAACCTATACACTAAATATTGTCATCCTACCATGTGTAGTTACAGAGGAACTGTCGTAACCCCAAAACTTTAACGTAGTCGCTGGACCGTGAAATTGAGGTCAATATCAGGTGACTCCTACCAGACAGTCATGTACTAGTCATCAGCAACCTATACACCAAATATTGTCATCCTACCATGCATAGTTACAGAGGAACTGTCGTAACCCAAAAACTTTAACGTAGTCACTGGACCGTGAAATTGAGGTCAAGGTCAGGTGACACCTACCAGACAGTCATGTACTAGTCATTCGCAACCTATACACCAAATATTGTCATCCTACCATGAGTAGTTACAGAGGAACTGTCGTAACCCAAAAACTTTAACGTAGTCTCTGGACCGTGAAATTGAGGTCAAGGTCAGGTGACACCTACCAGACAATCATGTACAAGTCATCAGCAACCTATACACCAAATATTGTCATCCTACCATGCATAGTTACAGAGGAACTGTCGTAACCCAATAACTTTAACGTAGTCACTGGATCGTGAAATTGAGGTCAAGGTCAGGTGACAGGTGACTGACTGGCAAGTACTCATCATAAGCTACCTCTGGACCAAATTTGATGGACCTATGGCTTGGGCTTACAAAGATATGAAGCAAGATGTCAAGTGTTTACGCCGCAGCCGCCGCCGGATTCACATACATATGTCTCGCCTCCAGCGACGAAAAGGCGAGACAAAAACTGGTAATCCTTGTTAATTTAGATTGTAGTCAAGCACACCCTGATCATGGTGATACTCGAACCCGCAATCTAGATTTTGATAGACTATGTGATCAATAGTGGATGAATTACCTATTCAGACACCAAAGGGTGTTACACGAGTTAGAGAAGATCTGATATATTTGACAGATTAGTTTATGTTTAACATACATTAAATCAATTTGCATGGACAGTCTATAACAGACGGAACACTGAATAATTTGGTTATCTGGGTGGTGAAGTTAAAAAGATTAAAAAAACAAACTGTTTATACTTATTTAAACTTAATAGCTTCATATGATTGCTAAAGTAGCTGATTTTGGAAAACATTCTTTTTTATAACAAACACATGGATCCAAATAGAAAAGCTTTTCCAGAGGAAAAGATTACAATAAGAAAACTGGATGGTTAAATAATCAAGGAAAACAGGGTATGTGATGAAAATAGTTCACCCTAACCTTTCATAAAGCTATCTAAAAAGAGAACAAGTGTGGACACAGAAAAATGTCTCGCCTGCATTCCGCATCAGTAACGAAAATAAATTTCCTCATAAGCATTACGTAAATAACATTAAATATCAGAAGCGGCCTGTATACGAAATATTGTCGCCATACCATGCATAGTTACAGGGGAACAGCCGTAACCCAAAAACTTTAACGTAGTCGCTGGACCGTGAAATTGAGGTCAAGGTCAGGTGGAAACTAATAGACAGTCATGTACTATTCATCAGCAACCTATATACCAAATATTGTCATCCTACCATGCGTAGTTACAGAGAAACTGCCGTAACCCAAAAACTTTAATGTAGTCGCTGGACGGTGAAATTGAGGTCAAGGTCAGGTGACACCTACCAGACAGTCATGTACTAGTCATCAGCAACCTATATACCAAATATTGTAATCCTACCATGCGTGGTTACAGAGGAACTGGCGTAACCCAAAAACTTTAACGTAGTCGCTGGACCATGAAATTGAGGTCAAGGTCAGGTGACACCTACCAGACAGTCATGTTCTAGTCATCAGCAACCTATACACCAAATATTGTCATCCTACCATGCGTAGTTACAGAGGAACTAACGTAACCCAAAAACTTTAACATAGTCGCTGGGCCGTGAAATTGAGGTCAAGGTCAGGTGACACCTACCAGACAGTCATGTACTAGTCATCAGCAACCTATACACCAAATATTGTCATCCTACCATGCGTAGTTACAGAGGAACTGTCGTAACCCAAAAACTTTAACATAGTCGCTGGGCCGTGAAATTGAGGTCAAGGTCAGGTGGAACCTACCAGACAGTCATGTACTAGTCATCAGCAACCTATACACCAAATATTGTCATCCTACCATGCGTAGTTACAGAGGAACTGTTGTAACCCAAAAACTTTAACGTAGTCGCTGGACCGTGAAATTGAGGTCAAGGTCAGGTGACACCTACCAGACAGTCATGTACTAAAATTTTGTGTACCAGACTTTATATATATATATATATATATATACCTCCAATCTTATCAAAGCCATCTTCTGTTGTAATTGGTTTTACATCTTTCATGATGTTTGTAACCAGAATATGTAAGGCATTTTGATTAAGGAATATTGGGTGAGTGGCATAGTAATCCTTCTCTCCAGCAAAATCCAAAATTCCACATTCAACAAACTTGTCAGCTGGTATGTCCACTTTTTCTATACCATCAAGTATATCACCCAGACCATGTAAAATTGTGTCATTCAATAATTTAGTAATTGACTTGGGGTGACTATCCATTTCCACTTCAAGGTATTCTGGAAAATTAGAAGTTGTTGCAAATGACTGGTCTTCACTTGTTCTTATCTTTCTTTTTCTTAGAGAGTCATCTTCCCTTACATCATGGCTAGTTTTCCTTTTTCTTTCGGATCTACGATGAGAAACATTGGGAGACTCTCTATTGCTATCCTTGCCACCATTATCATCTTTTAAACCACTGGTATTTAAGTTGTCAGCTCTGTCTTGTAAAGTCTCATCTTCTGCAGTCCTTGAATGAATAGCTATTTTAATTCTAGTCAACAATTCTTTCTTTTTATCTGATACTGCAATTAAAAAGCCAAAATGAAGTACATAACGATTAAGACTTATGCATAAAATAGACTAATGTTGCACTTCTTATGTCAAACATGTATTATAACGAACTGATTTTTTTTTTAAATATGAAGCCAATGGACCTTGAAATGAAGTGTCAAGATCAGGTGACACCAACTGTACTGTAATGCACTGCTGATGAGAAACCTTAGAGCAACTACCAAGCATGGTTACAGACAAGATCAGGAGACACTAACTATACTGTAATGCACTGCTGATGGGCAACCTTATACCAATTACCAAGCATGGCTACAGACAAGATCAGGAGACACTAACTATACTGTAATGCACTGCTGATGGGCAACCTTATACCAACTACCAAGCATGGTTACATACAAGATCAGGTGACACCAACTATACTGTAATACACTGCTGATGGACAACCGTATACCAACTACCAAGCATGGTTACAGACAAGATCAGGTGACACTAACTATACTGTAATGCACTGCTGATGGACAACCGTATACCAACTACCAAGCATGGTTATAGACAAGATCAGGTGACACCAACTTTACAGTAATGCACCGATGATGAGCAATTATATACCAATTAATGAAGTAATTAAATTGTAGGAGGTCAAGGGAAGGTGACAGGTGAGTGAAATTCAAGTATATGTTTGTTTTTGTTTGTTTGATGGTGTTTAATGCCACTTTCAGCAAATTTTCAGCTTATATCATGGCGTCCAGTTTTTATTGGCGGAGGAAGCCGGAGTACCTGGAGAAAACCCCCGACCTGCGGTAGGAAAACTGGCAATCCTTGTCAATTAAGATTGGAGTCAAGTACACCCTGCCTGCAGTGAGAATCGAACATGCTATCTCAGTGTTGACAGAACATGTGATCAATAGTAAAACTACCTTAACCAATCGGCCACAGAGGCCCTTCAAGTAAATGTACTTATGTTGTTTGTTTGATGGTGTTTAATGCCACTTTTAGCAATTTTTCAGCTCTATTATGGCATCCAGATTTTTTTGGCGGAGGAAGCTGGGGTACCCGTAGGAAAACTGGCAATCCTTGTCAATTAAGATCGGAATCGAGAACATCCTGCCTGCAGTGAGAATCGAACTATGTACTTATGATAAGTTACCACTGTATGTTGATAAATACCAAATTAAAAATTGCAAAAATGTTCTGAATTTATCAACTGCAGAAATAGCTTACATAAATAAGAGTGTCACTTTCAACTGTAGTAAGTCACCAAGATTAGTGCATGTAATTGAACCAAATTAAAGACGAATCATACTATATAATCTAGTTCAACACATGTTAAATCTGAACCACTTTACAAACTAGAGGCTCTTAAGAGCCTGTATCGCTCACCTGACTTACAAAAAAACTTTTTGAATTTCCAATCAGCAGTCATTTGTAGGACAGTTTCTGATAAGCATTTTTTATGTTTTTTCATACGTTAGTATGTTAAATGATGTTCCATGGTGGCAGCAATCTTGTATTTTGGATCAAAACAAAAAACTCAAAATTGGTATAGGACCATACAATATCACATATCCTTCTGCAAAGCGGTTTGTGAGAAAACAAATTTTAAAATATCAGCCAATCAGAACGCATTTGCAGTTCTGGCAGCCATGTTGAATTTCAAATTGGCTCAAAAACTTAAAATAATAAGATTACTATCTAAGATTCACTTCTGCATTATTTGGTTTAATTGTGAGGAACAGATTCAGAGAAGAAGCTGTTTGTATAGTTTTCCCATAGGGTCCTGTGTTAAGCTGTGTTCCACGGTGGTGGCCATCTTGGATTTTGGATCACCACAAAGAACTCAAACTTTGTAGAGGACCATCTAATGTACATTAATGCAATATTTCAAATAAATCTGCCAAACGGTTTATGAGAAGAATTCTGAGATTCAGCCAATCAGAACGCATTAATGGCCCTGGAAGCCATGTTGAATTTGCAATTGGCTACAAAAACTCAAAATATTAAGATAACTATTCAACCTTCATTTCTTCATAATTTGGCTTCATTGTGTGGAACAGTTTCTGAAAAGAAGTTGTTTGTATGTTTTTCCCATAGGGTCCTATGTTGGATTTTGGATTAGCACAAAAATCTCAAACTTTGTAGAGGACCATCTAAGGTACCTTTCTGCAATATTTCAACGACGACGGACGCAAAGTGATGAGAATAGCTCACAATGACCCTTTGGGTCAGGTGAGCTAACAACAGAGACCACTATTTTTAATAATTTATTACATGGACACATATTACAGGTGGTTGATTTTCTAATCATCAACCTATATAATAATTTATTTTCAAATATTTTTAACGAGAAACCAGTACTAAATGCAACCAACAATCTATAGAAAATGTCTGTCTTATTTGTTTTTATTGTTAATCCCACTTTTAGCACTTTTCAGCTATATCTTAGGTCCAGATTATATTAGAAGTACAGTCAAACCTGTCTTAGTGACCCCTCCATATAACGACTTCCTGTGTTATGCGACCGTATTTATTCCTCCTGAACATTTTCCCTTTCATTTTACCTCTATATAACGACTCCCTGTCTTCCGCGACTGACGACTGTGTTTTCGGTTCATTTTGACCAAGAAAACCTGTCTAAAACGACTTTCACTGTCTAAATCATTAAGCAATAAATAAACCCTGTCTGACGAAAAGAAGATTCGTAGACCATTCGCATTGTTGTCAAATATCAAGGTTCTTCGAAACGGAAAACTAAAGTTTGAAGCCATTAAAAACTGTTTTATCATCTTAGAATCATCTTATCATCATTTTATCATCTTAGTTTGAAGCCCTCAAAAACTGTTTTATCATCTTAGAAGCGAAGTTCAGATCACCCTGTAAAATTTGAATAGTCGTCAATGTCATTATTCGATTTTGTTGCCATTCGGGTTAGAAATGGTGATGTTTCTCATAACATAGTGTTTATTCTATAATCACGCCATTTTGTTTTACAAAGGGAAACAATCATTACGAACAGGGGTTGAAAATTTTTTTGGGCAAGCCTAAGCCCTGGGCTTTTTTAACTTTGAAACCCTAAGCCCCAACATTAATTAACCAAGCCCTAAAAATTAATGATGTGATGTTCTTTCCCGTTTGTCTATATGTGAGGTCTTTATTTTGTGGGGGATTAGATCATTATTTGACCCCGTTTGGTCTTACGATGCTTCTGACTCATCATTCACTTTAATTTTTTGCTTTTTCTTAACCGTAAAGTTCAGGGGTCACCATGCTCTAAAAAAGTAGGGAGAAGTGAGGCCCTGATAAAGAGACTTTAAGAAGACATTAGGGAAAAGTCAGGAGGACTGTACAAATAATTAACTTTTGCAGTATTTACCTACATTTTTCATTATTTACATATTTTTTTTTATAATTGTGGATTTCCAGGATTATTTCTCCAGTGTTTTTAAACCATAACACACTTAGATTGTTTTTTACTTCTTTCTTTTTCATTATTATTTGTGGTATGCAATATCAAATAGCACATAACCTTTATCATTATAAAATCAATGAAACTAGAGGCTCCCAGAAGCCTGTGTCGCTCACCTGAACCTGAAACCAAACATCCCTTTTTTATCCAGCTTTTCTTTGCTATCAGGAATAGCCCAACACTTCTGCAAAAATCATTAATTTTGACCTTTTAAGGGAAATAACTCCTATTAGGAGGAGCTTTTGATGCTTAGAGCAATAAGGGAGGTTCACTTCAAATTGGCTGTACCTGTAATACTTTTTTAACTATCAGTCGAAAACTCTCTCGAGTCCCACCCACCCCCCCCTTTTCATTTTTTCTATTTTAAGCCAACAGAGCTATGTAGGTGGTCAGGTGTCATGATTTGCAAAATTTTGGTAGAGGACGTCCTAAAGATGATGTGTGCAATGTTTCAAAGCAGTCCTTTCATTGGTTAAAGAGGAGAAGATTTTTTTTAAATCAAGTAAAATTGATTAAAAAAATGTTCAAGTAGAATAATTCCTAAACGGTTCATTAGACAATCTTGACCGTAAAGTCATTTTTGTAGCCCTAATAAAGCAGAACAATTAAGCAATGCTAACTTTTTGTCTAGTTCTAATAATTTTTAAGATTTTGAGGCAAAAATGTCAAAAATAATCAATTTCGACAATTAAAGGGCAATAACTCCTATAAGGAGTCATCATACAACTTCAACCCAATGGAGTGTTTCGTAGAGATTTTGATGCAGATGAAGGCATGTCTCTTGGATTTTCCTGTATCTGTTACACTTTTTTAAATACAATCCAAAAACTTTATTTTAACCCCCCTCCCCCCTCCGTCCTATTTTTAGCCATGGTGGCCATGTTGGTTAATCTGCAGCCATGGTTGGTGCAAACTTGGTTGAGGACATTTGACGGATGATGAGTACAAAGTTTCAAAGCAGTAGTTTCAGTTGTTTCAGAGGAGAAGATTTTAAAAATAAATTAAAACCAATTAAAAAAAAACAGTTCAAGGGGAATAACTCTTAAAAGGTTAATCAGACAATCTTGACCCTTAACTCATTTTTGTAGCCCTCATAGAGCAGAACAATTAAGCAATGCTAACTTTTTCTCTAGTTCTAATAAATTTCAAGATTTTAAGGCAAAAATCATCAATTTTGACAATTAAAGGGCAATAACTCCTACAAGGAGTCATCATACAACTTTGACCCAATAGAGTGTTTTGTAGAGCTTTAGATGCTGAAGAAGGAAGGTCTGTTCGGTTTTCCTGTATCTGTTATACTTTTTGAACTATAAGCAAAAAACTGTATTTTGACCCCCTTGTTCTATTTTTAGCCATGGCGGCCATGTTGGTTGGTCTGAGGCCATGATTTGGGCAAACTTGGTAGAGGACATTTTACTGATGATGTGTGCAAAGTTTCAAAGCAATCCCTTCAGTGGTTTTGGAGGAGAAGATTTTTGAAGAAAAGTTAACGACGACAACGACGACGGACGCCAAGTGATGGCAATAGCTCACATGACCCTTCTGGTCAGGTGAGCGAAAAAAGGAACAGTTATAGTGCCCATTTTCTATCTACTAGTACTTCAGTACTTGTAGTCATACAAGGTATTCACAAATATAAATAGGTCAACTAAAAATATTTGTATAGGTTGAGACATAAACATCATTCCTTGAGTTCTTGTATACATATATTTCTGACAGTTTGTTATGAACATGCCATGTTTATCTGAGCAAAATTTTTAAAGAAGATAGATGAAATGTCAATAATTACTCTACATCTTTATTCTTTCAAGTGCAGCTCACATATTTATTAAAGAAAATTGTTAAAATACAATACACTTTGAAAGAACTGAGTTTGAAACCAATTTAAAGTGTTTGTTTATGAAAAAAATACGATTTTTCAGTATGGGCCGTTGTACTTTACTTTTCTTCGTTGTTCACTTCCGGTAATTAGTCATATCCGGTAAATATACAAATGGCGCGTAATCCAGTTGAAAGACGTGAATCCATTGAAATAATGTTAAATACGCATATTGTTTTCAGTTTTTATTGGAATTACACATTTACTGCTAAATTTGTAGTCTAGAGATTAATTATTTGGACTAGATCATATACAAGTATTTTAGAACGGTGAACTTGAGGGAAATAACAGGGCAACATCGATTTCGTTTTTGAGGTGCCGTAGGGCAACTTCAGGTCCCAGTACAGTAGGGCGACAAAGTCGTCCACTTCGCACAGTGTTGAGCCCTGAAAATTAAAGTTTAACAACGACATTTCTCGAATTTGTAACCAAAATTAATTGGGGGTTATTTTGTACAGGGAAAGGAAACAAACTTGAATTGTTATTGATCAACGTTGCTAAAGCGCAGATAAGATTAAGATCTATCTTAAATTGATTTGTTTTAGAATTTAAAATAGATTTATGAGTATTTATAGGACAGTTCTGACGGTATATACTTTAAGAAACATTGAAAATAAAAACAACATTTTATTTTTTGAAGAAAGATCGAGCCCGACAGGCTTTTTTCATAGAAAATCGGCAAGCCCGAGGTTTCAGTTTTTTAAGCCCCGGGCATCGGGCTTTAGGAATTTTCAACCCCTGACGAAACCGGTGTACACTGCTTCTAAACGACTTTCACTTTCGACATAGAGCATATTGTTAAAACACAAGGAAACCAGTAAAACCGGTAAACAGAAAAATACAACAACTAAATGGGTGAATAAAGTTGAATAAAGTTGACCTGCAGTAATACAATCAGAAATCAAAATGCTCATTATTGTTGTATATTTTGTACTTGTGTTATATCCATAAAATATATGTCATATTTTACTGTTTACTTAATAAAACAAACAATACAGGTCTACAATCCACTCTTTCACAAACTGACAACATGAATGCGTTGATGGGTATGCAAACATCATTACCTGTGTATAAAGACCCCTTGTCTTATGTGACCTTTTTTACCATTTACCTTCAAAGGTCGCTTAAGACAGGTTTGACTGTAGTGGGGTAGGAAAATTCCACACATGTCAAATTATAATTAATGTCAGTCAGGATTACTTTGCCAAGTCAAACTCTAATTAGGATTATAGTCGTTTTCTTTCAAAGTAATTTGTCTTGAAGGTTAATTGTATCAAACTATATTTTTAATACATGTATAATTACCTTCATGAAAGATCCATTCACCATCCCTAAGGCGAATTTTACACCTATGCATATCAATCCCGTCTGTACTTTGGACTCCTGTGGTACTCTGTTTCAGTAGCCGTCTCAGCAAACAGGTTTTACCTACACCATTTTCACCAATTATAACAATTCTGAGGTAGTACCTTGTTTCGGTTCCAGTTTTAATGATGTCCATGTATAAAGCTTTATCTTCTACACTTAAATGTTGGATAGCAGCAGGCATTTCTATTTCAAAAAGTAAATTAACAAACAGTCAATTGCTCAATATTTATAAAGATTGTATTTGTTTAAAATACAATATTAATACAACCTACTCCGAACTACTCCATGATGAAGGATATTAAACTAAATTTAAAGAAAATATGCAGAAATGTTACATATACAATTAATCAACTGTTTAGCTTGTAAGCAAATGTGATACTTTGTATGAATGGTTTTAAACTGTTTGGAGTAGATGCAGAATAATTCCAAGCCTTTTTTATTTTAATATTAGAAAGTAAAAACAGTTTACAACAAACAAAATATTGCTAGTGCAAATACTAAAGATATTAAAGGTAACCACAAAATAGTAAACACTAATGAAACTGTCAAAAAAGACAAGCCACACATCAAAGTCCAAGAAATCACCGTTCTTAGATCAGCGGTTGGTCATAATTCTGATTTTTTTCTTTGTTATGTCTTCCTGGAATAGGACAAGTTGCTTGTATAATCCCTGATTTTCTTAACCTTACCTTGAACAATAAGTTGTGTCTGTCGAACACAGTGTTTTATCTTGACGGAGTATTCTCCTGTATCATCAAGCCTTGTATTGATTACAACAAGTCTGTGAAGTCTTCCATGTCTCTCGGCTTTATATTTGTCTGATGTGCTCACTTCAATGCCATCTTTGTACCACAGGGCAGTTTGATTATCATCCAATACTTCACATTCAAAATGAACAGTTTCCCCTTCAAAACATGTCAGAAAACCCAAAGATTTACTGAAGTATTCTGTAAAGGAAATAGGAAATGTTTTGCCATCTTATAATATTAATAAAATTTTGCTAATATCTGTAGTGCCAACATGAACAGTATTTACTCTAAAACTAAAAGTGAAAAAAACAATCATCCAACCTGGCCAAATTATCTAAGCTATAAATTGACGAATCCCAATGCATGTCTAAAACAATGTGTACTTAGCCAGGTAGCAGAAAGCACTTTGGTTTTACCCTTGTGATCCAACCAATATTAATTCATTTTTCATGCCCTACTAAACCAAATATTTTTCATGTAATCTAGAAAGATGCTATGAATAGTAAAAAAATCTCATGACTAAAATTACCTCATATAGTTACCTTTCTCAAAAAGAGATGTTGATTTGACTGTTGTTTATACAGACTGTATAATTCCTAATATCATGTATATTTACCTATCACAACAAGAGATGTTTCTCTGATTCTGTTGTTTATACAGACTGTATAATTCTCAATATCATGTATATTTACCTATCACAACAAGAGATGTTTCTCTGACTGTTATACTGACTGTATAATTCTCAATATCATGTATATTTAGATATCACAACAAGAGATGTTTCTCTGACTCTGTTGTTTATACTGACTGTATAATTCTCAATATCATGTATATTTACCTATCACAACAAGAGATGTTTCTCTGACTCTGTTGTTTATACTGACTGTATAATTCTCAATATCATGTATATTTACCTATCACAACAAGAGATGTTTCTCTGACTCTGTTGTTTATACTGACTGTATAATTCTCAATATCATGTATATTTACCTATCACAACAAGAGATGTTGCCCTGACTGTTGTTTATACTGACTGTATAATTCTCAATATCATGTATATTTACCTATCACAACAAGAGATGTTTTTCTGACTGTTGTTTATACTGACTGTATAATTCTCAATATCAGTTTTATTTACCTAACACAACAAGAGATGTTTCTCTGACTGTTATACTGACTGTATAATTCTCAATATCATGTATATTTAGATATCACAACAAGAGATGTTTCTCTGACTCTGTTGTTTATACTGACTGTATAATTCTCAATATCATGTATATTTACCTATCACAACAAGAGATGTTTCTCTGACTCTGTTGTTTATACTGACTGTATAATTCTCAATATCATGTATATTTACCTATCACAACAACAGATGTTGCTCTGACTCTGTTGTTTATACTGACTGTATAATTCTCAATATCATGTATATTTACCTATCACAACAAGAGATGTTTCTCTGATCTGTTGTTTATACTGACAGTATAATTCTCTATATCATGTATATTTACCTATCACAACAAGAGATATTTCTCTGACTCTGTTGTTTATACTGACTGTATAATTCTCAATATCATGTATATTTACCTATCACAACAACAGATGTTTCTCTGACTCTGTGGTTTTTACTGACTGTATAATTCTCAATATCATGTATATTTACCTAACACAACAAGAGATGTTGATCTGACTCTGTGGTTTATACTGACTGTATAATTCTCAATATCATGTATATTTACCTATCACAACAAGAGATGTTTCTCTGACTGTTGCTTATACTGACTGTATAATTCTCAATATCATGTATATTTACCTATCACAACAAGGGATGTTGTTCTGACTCTGTTGTTTATACTGACTGTATAATTCTCAATATCATGTATATTTACCTATCACAACAAGAGATGTTTCTCTGACTCTGTTGCTTATACTGACTGTATAATTCTCAATATCATGTATATTTACCTATCACAACAAGAGATGTTGTTCTGACTCTGTTGTTTATACTGACTGTATAATTCTGAATACCATGTATATTTACATATCACAACAAGAGATGTTTCTCTGACTCTGTTGTTTATACTGACTGTATAATTCTCAATATCTTGTATATTTACATATCACAACAAGAGATGTTGCCCTGACTGTTGTTTATACAGACTGTATAATTCTCAATATCATGTATATTTACCTATCAAACAAGAGATGTTTTTCTGACTGTTGTTTATACTGACTGTATAATTCTCAATATCAGTTTTATTTACCTAACACAACAAGAGATGTTTCTCTGACTGTTGCTTATACTGACTGTATAATTCTCAATATCATGTATATTTACATGTACCTATCACAACAAGAGATGTTGTTCTGACTCTGTTGTTTATACTGACTGTATAATTCTGAATACCATGTATATTTACATATCACAACAAGAGATGTTTCTCTGACTCTGTTGTTTATACTGACTGTATAATTCTCAATATCTTGTATATTTACCTATCTCAACAAGAGATGTTGCCCTGACTGTTGTTTATACTGACTGTATAATTCTCAATATCATGTATATTTACCTATCGCAACAAGGGATGTTGCCCTGACTCTGTTGTTTATACTGACTGTATAATTCTCAATATCATGTATATTTACATGTACCTATCACAACAAGAGATGTTTCTCTGACTGTTGTTTATACTGACTGTATAATTCTGAATACCATGTATATTTACATATCACAACAAGAGATGTTTCTCTGACTCTGTTGTTTATACTGACTGTATAATTCTCAATATCTTGTATATTTACCTATCACAACAAGAGATGTTGCCCTGACTGTTGTTTATACTGACTGTATAATTCTCAATATCATGTATATTTACCTATCAAACAAGAGATGTTTTTCTGACTGTTGTTTATACTGACTGTATAATTCTCAATATCAGTTTTATTTACCTAACACAACAAGAGATGTTTCTCTGACTGTTGCTTATGCTGACTGTATAATTCTCAATATAATGTATATTTACCTATCACAACAAGAGATGTTTCTCTGACTCTGTTGTTTATACTGACTGTATAATTCTCAATATCAGTTTTATTTACCTAACACAACAAGAGATGTTTCTCTGACTGTTGCTCATACTGACTGTATAATTCTCAATATCATGTATATTTACCTATCACAACAAGAGATGTTTCTCTGATTCTGTTGTTTATACTGACTGTATAATTCTCAATATCATGTATATTTACCTATCACAACAAGAGATGTTTCTCTGACTCTGTTGTTTATACTGACTGTATAATTCTCAATATCATGTATATTTAGATATCACAACAAGAGATGTTTCTCTGACTCTGTTGTTTATACTGACTGTATAATTCTCTATATCATGTATATTTACCTATCACAACAAGAGATGTTTCTCTGACTGTTGCTTATACTGACTGTATAATTCTCAATATCATGTATATTTACCTATCACAACAAGAGATGTTTCTCTGACTCTGTTGTTTATACTGACTGTATAATTCTCAATATCATGTATATTTAGATATCACAACAAGAGATGTATCTCTGACTCTGTTGTTTATACTGACTGTATAATTCTCAATATAATGTATATTTACCTATCACAACAAGGGATGTTGCCCTGACTGTTGTTTATACTGACTGTATAATTCTCAATATAATGTATATTTAGATATCACAACAAGAGATGTTGCTCTAACTCTGTTGTTTATACTGACTGTATAATTCTCAATATCATGTATATTTACCTATCACAACAAGAGATGTTGTCCTGACTCTGTTGTTTATATTGACTGTATACTTTGCTGTATCATGTAGCTCACAATTCTTAATGGATAGTCTATGAATTTTTCCTGCTTGCATAATCTCATAGTTTTCATTATTTGCCAAAGGGATTCCATTTTTGTTCCAGCAAGCAGGCAAGCTGTCTTCTTTAACTTCACATGTGAACTCTAATGTTGCCCCCTCAATACATTCCACACTCTGGAGGTTCTTTGTAAAGTATTCTGTACAAAAAGTAAGTTATCAAACACAATAATCAATATGTATCTGACAACCATGCTTTACAGGCTATGTCGATGATAAAGGAGGTTTGGAAGAAATTGTAATTGATCCCTAGGATTGGAATTAAGTATTTTTGTAGTAGTTTCATCTTCATTTCAGTTTAGATTTGACAGATACAGTACTTTGCAACACTTTGACTGATTGATAACTGATTGTTGACAGATTTTGGAATGCTGATGGATCGCTGTCTGATTGATGATGAGTACACCCGTCCAAAATTATGAATCGGTCATTACCTTGGTAACTGTCAGTGATCAGTGCGATCAGTCCAATCAGTGCCATCCAGAATCCGTCGTTTAATTATATGCACAAATCGGTCAGTTTATTGACGGATACGTATAAATTAATAATTTAAAGATAAAACGAATTCTGCGTCATTTGTGTATTATATATGCATTTATAATAACATTTATAATAAAATAAACGCAAGTATTCAAAACAATAGTTAATACAATGTCTCGTTCTAAAAAATAACATAAATAAACATATTTAAAGAAAAAAACTGTTGTTTTACATTATTTAATTAAGCAAATTTCTTTAAGGCAGGACATATCTGCGGGTCGAGCCCTGTAAACCTTAAAAAACTTCGATTTAAGGCACATCAGTACTGACCAGGTAAAAGTTTTCTTTTTGTAATCCATTATTGATTCATTTTATTATTTCAGCGACTCTTGATTTTGGCCTATTTTATTTTCTGCGATCTGTTACCTGTATATTTTTTGTCGTATATTAAGCCGACCCGACTCCCCCAATCAGTAACATATTTATTTCACATTTAGGAAAGGACGTGGCCTCTTTTTACTAGTTACTTAAATGTATGCCTGCATGTTTTTATTTAGTCTAAAACATTTTAAAATAAAACTGTGTATAAAAAACTGTTTAACTGTTGAACAAGCATTGTCAATCAAAACACATTGTTTACTAAACAAAATGTTGTATTTTAAAATATACAGCGATTCTGGTCGCAAGTTTTATTTGTCAGGCAATAAAAGAAGTTCAAAAAGTATACTTACAATTACGCTGGATTGTTTAATTTATTTCATGGCATCCAATTTTTATTGGGGGTGGGATGGTAGGAAGCCCGACTACAGGTTAAAACGGACAATCTTTGTCAATTAAGTTGTAGCCGGGCACACCCTATCTGCAGTTGTTCGAAAATCCGCTACCGGTTGAAAAGCATGTGATAACTAGTAGATGACTAACCAATCAGTCACCTATGCCCCAATAACGCCGGGTAGAATTGTTTGCGAATACTGCATTTAAGTGTAAAAATGTGTTACAGATAGACACGTGTTATAGTACAAAACGTCATTAATTCTTTAGGTCTATGAAGATTGGTTTAAACATTGTCATTACAGTCATATTGATAAAACAGAACCTTTTTAGGAGTATCATTCAATTTGAACATTATCTTATTTCATTGACTGACTGATTGGATGTTTGCTTTTCTTTCAGCTTAAGTATTTCAGCTTTATTCATGACGAGAATAAGTTAAATATCAATCAATTAGATTTGTTTGTTTGTTTAAATATTGTTTAAAGCCCCTTTCAACAATTTTTCAGCTATATCATTGCGTCATTTTTATTGGAGGAGGAAGCCGAAGTGCCCGGAGAAACCCCCCGACCTTCGGTAATAAAACTGGCTCCTTTTCAATTAAGTCAAGTGCACCCTGCCCGCAGTGAGACTCAAACCTGCAACCTCAGTGTTGACAGACCACATGATCAATAGCAGATGAACCTAACCACTCGGCCACCACGGCCCCCTCAATCAATTAGAGAAAGATGGACCAAAGGGCAAAAATTTTGAATTTTACTGGAAAAATATGGGGTATGGGTATGGGCGGAAAATTAACCCTTTTTAGCCTACTTCTTTTCGCAAGGAGCATGACACTCTCTAAACACGTTACTATGTTCGCGGCAATTCTAATCTGCCCTGAGGTCCCCCCACCCCACCCCGGCGAAAAAAAAACAAAAACCAGAGCACAACCCATGTCCTCCAGCTGAGGACACGCTGGGCAGCTCTGTGAAACCTAGTAATTCATTTCAAATACTTCAGAATTTAAAGGAAACCATTTAGACTTATATATCATTAATTGTCCAATGACTATCACAGACATCGTAAAATAAACAAATTGTGACGGCTAAAATGCGAAAGCAGAATTTATTTTATGTTACGTTAACATGTGTGGATCTTTAACTCATAAGCTTCTATATAAAAACGCGTTTAGAAGTTTATTCTTTATTTGAGTTTTAATTTTGTGTAAATTTATGTGACACAATGAGATAGTGAATAAAATATATAAATAGATGTTTTTGCTTTTGTCATAAATCTTATTCAGTATTATACAGCAGAATTCTTAGAAATTGCGGCACATTAGTTTATTCTTAATTTGAGATTTAGGTATGTGTAAATTCATGTGACACAATGAGATAGTGAATAAAATACATAAATAGATTTTTTCGCTTTTGTCGTAAATCTTATTGAGTATTATACATTTGTACACTGGAATTCTTAGGAACTGTGGCACAGAAAGACAAGTGTGGACCCAAAAAAAACGTCTCGCCTGTATTCCACATCAGTAACGAAAATAAATTTTGTCATAAGCATTACGTTAATAGCATTAAATATCAGCAGCGGCCTGTATACAAAATATTGTCACCATACCCTGCATAGTTACAGGGGAACAGCCATAACCCAAAAACTTAGTGGCTGGACCGTGAAATTGAGGTCATCATCATCAGCAACCTATACACCTAATATTGTCATCCTACCATGTGTAGTTACAGAGGAACTGTCATAACCCCAAAACTTTAATGTAGTCGCTGGACCATGAAATTGAGGTCAAGGTCAGGTGACACCTACCAGACAGTCATGTACTAGTCATCAGCAACCTATACACCTAATATTGTCATCCTACCATGCGTAGTTACAGAGGAACTGTCGTAACCCAAAAACTTTAACGTAGTCGCTGGACCATGAAATTGAGGTCAAGGTCAGGTGACACCTACCAGATAGTCATGTACTAGTCATCAGCAACCTATACACCAAATATTGTCATCCTACCATGCGTAGTTACAGAGGAACTGTCGTAACCCAAAAACTTTAACGTAGTCGCTGGACGGTGAAATTGAGGTCAAGGTCAGGTGACACCTACCAGACAGTCATGTACTAGTCATCAGCAACCTATACACCAAAAATTGTCATCCTACCATGCGTAGTTACAGAGGAACTATCGTAACCCAAAAATTTTAACGTAGTCGCTGGACCGTGAAATTGAGGTCAAGGTCAGGGGACAGGTGAATGACTGGCAAGTACTCATCATAAGCTACCTTCAGCTTACAAATATATGAAGCAAGATGTCAAGTGTTTACACTGCCGCCGCCGCCGGATTCCCATACATATGTCTCGCCTCCAGCTACTTTCGTCGCAGGCGAGACAAAAAACTACACACATACATACAAGTAATGCTAACGCCAAAGCGCGAAGTGAAAAAAAATTGTTACGATTCTGCCTTCACTTTTTTCGTCTTTCTCGCTTTTTCCGCTTTAAAATCAGTCAAATCGTTCCAAATCCGTCAATTGACGGATGGACAGATTGGGAACAATTTGACTGATCTGCCTGATTGGTTACTGATTGCTGACGGATTTTGAAACACTGATGGATCGCTGACGGATTGCTAAAAGTGTTGCGTTTTCAATCTCAAGTACTGTATTAATATTGATCACTATTGTGATGATTTCTTGTATAGTGTCCCATTCTCAGTCCTTGCTTCTGCATAAAATTTACAAAGAATTGAATTCCCTAGGGTCCACTGTGTCCAAACTATCTATCCTTTTCATGTAAATATTTGGTAATGGCTAATGGCTTGATCTGACGATTTGCGAGTGTTGACATCTCTTTTCTTAATGCTTTAATGAATTTCCAAGTTAGTAATATCTGCAAATCTTCGCTTATTAGCACCAGAACTATACGTATTACTCCATAATGTTGCTGTGTTTACAAACAACAATTTAATCCGAACATCAGTCAGAACGATAATTCTGATTGGTTTAGAGGATTTAAGAAAGAAGATTTGATTAGCTATCGTATTTCCGTTGAAGGAAATGACACGTGCCATGTATTTTCATTCATAAATTTCTCACGAGAGTGCAATATGGTTTTTTATTGAGCAGAATGAGTTTTTTTTAACTCAATATGATAGGAAATAGAAAGTCATGTGTATTGGTTTAAACCAATAGGAAAAAGGCAAAAAAATCTATTATGTAATAATAATAATATTTATCACTATTTGCAGTATTTTAATTTGATCTTTATGTACGGTATTTTCCCATCTCGTCCTACTAGCGTGATATGGGTCCATCTCAACTTGCTGTCAAGAAGTTGTTAAGTAAACACTGTGATGTCACAATGTAACAAAATAGTGATAAAGCTGTCACTCTTCTATGACATACGGGCGAGAAAATCGTCTCGTTTCAAAAAACGTAAATAACTATATAAAATGTTGTGCCTTTTCAAAAAAGTTAAACCCATGTAGTCAATGTGATTTTTAGTTTGTTTTTTTTTTTTGAATATCCCTGTCACACCCTGGTCAGGTGGTGATGTAGGGGAATTGCAAAACCCTGACTATTGAAAAACAAATAAAAACTAGACAAAGTCGATCTAGCGATCGCTGATACCCCCGCTTTTGTGAAAATTTCTAACCTTTTTCGTGGATTGTGACCTTGAAATTGGATGGATTTCCACCAAAATCAATAGGCTTCTTACCAACAAAATATATAAGAATATTTTACAGTTTCATTAAAATCGGATGAAAACTTTTTGAGATATTTTCCGGAAACAACTTTTTGTAAAAATTTCTAATATTTTTCGTGGACTGTGACCTTGAAATTTGACAGATTTCCCCCAAAATCAATAGGCTTCTTACCAACCTTATATATAACAATATCCCAAAGTTTCATTCAAATCGCATGCAAACTTTTTGAGTTATCATCCGGAAACAACTTTTTTGTAAAAATTTCTAACGTTTTTCGTGGACTGCGACCTTGAAATTTGATGGATTTCCCCCAAAATCAAAAGGCTTTTTACCAACCTGATATATAACAATATCCCAAAGTTTCATTCAAATCGGATGCAAACTTTTTGAGTTATTGTCCGGAAACAACTTTTATGTTAAAATTTCTAACGTTTTTCGTGGACTGTGACCTTGAAATTTGACTGATTTCCCCCAAAATCGATAGGCTTCTTACCAACCTGATATATGACAATATCCCAAAGTTTCATTCAAATCGGATGTAAACTTTTTGAGTTATTGTCCGGAAACAATTTTTTGGTTAAAATTTCTAACGTTTTTCGTGGACTGTGACCTTGAAATTTGACGGATTTCCCCCAAAATCGATAGGCTTCTTACCAACCTGATATATGACAATATCCCAAAGTTTCATTCAAATCGGATGTAAACTTTTTGAGTTATTGTCCGGAAACAACTTTTTTGTTAAAATTTCTAACGTTTTTCGTGGACTGTGACCTTGAAACTTGACGGATTTCCCCCAAAATCGATAGGCTTCTTACCAACCTGATATATGACAATATCCCAAAGTTTCATTCAAATCGGATGTAAACTTTTTGAGTTATTGTCCGGAAACAACTTTTTTGTTAAAATTTCTAACGTTTTTCGTGGACTGTGACCTTGAAACTTGACGGATTTCCCCCAAAATCAATAGGCTTCTTACCAACCTGATATATAACAATATCCCAAAGTTTCATTCAAATCGAATGTAAACTTTTTGAATTATCATCCGGAAACCAAATGTGGACGGACGAACGGACGGACATGAGGACCACTATATACCCCCGACTCTGTCGAGCGGGGGTATAAAAAACAAGAAATCTTGGATTCTGGATTGTTTGGGGACTTTTATTATTTTTTAGATGGTGAGGTAAAAACTTCCCCTATAATTTTTTTTCACTTTCCTATTGAAAAAAAGAATTAGAAGATTTAACGAACAGAAATGATTAAGTTTGAAAAATCCAGATATGGTTTGGTGATCAACTTCTTTGCATACTGGAGTATCAAAATAGCAATGGTACTGTCTTGTTATAGTCATATTCATAGATTATGTTTTGTGGCAGCATGCAAACCTTCCTCATTTAATGAAACATAAAAAATCACACATCGAAAGTCACATAAAAAATAAGCTTTTAATGGGCCAGAAAACAGTATCCTGCAATATTGTGTTGTTTTTGTTTTTTTTTCGCATTACAAAAAGGAGATTCTGTTGTAATTTGTGTGATATTTCTAAGTAAACTCCAACAAAACTTCCCAAAGTCGCTATAATATGCACAACTGTAATTGTGCCCTCAACCCATACCTAGTTTCATAAATTCCAATTACTACTAGTAGCTTGTAAGGAGTTATGCTGACAAGCTGGGTTGGTGGTGTGTGAAAAATTCTAATTTCAAAAGGATGTACCGGTAACTGCACAAAATTCCTCAGATAAAACAATTGCCGTAATATGCAAAACTACATATTGTTCTCGTAACCAAACCAAATTTCATAAAATTCTATTCAGTAGTTGCAGAGGGGATGGGCTGAAAAACTGGTTTTTTGGTTTATTTGTGAAATTTCTAAGTGAAAAATTCACCAAATAAAAAATTTTTATTTGATGCACAACTGTCTGTCTGCATAAACACAATTTACCAATTTTACTGAGCCCAGTGTAAGACAGACAACCTTACTTGAATATAGAGGCCTTTGTAAGTAAAGGAGGAACTAGACAGTCTTTTTTACTACTGAACCTTTTGTTAGTAAAGACAAACTGCAAAGTCATCTGGATACTGATCTCAACATAAAATATTCCATCAAAAACTGAAATATCTACATATGTAAATTCATATTAAAAAAATTGTTCACCTTCTACATATAGATGTGCCTGTCTTTCAATGTCCTGTATTCTGACAGTGTATAGTCCTTTATCAGAGAGTGAAGTGTTTCTGATGTCCAGAGTGTGGATTTTACCAGACGTTCCTACTATAAACTTCTCAGATTTTGCAATCTCCACCCCATCTTGTAACCATAGTGAGCACAGCCCTTTTTCCTTTGTCCTGATCTCAAAGTGAGCATCACAACCTTCAGTAACATTGACATCACATAGATCTGTGGTCAAACAATCTGCATAGATAAAAATGATTTTGTTAAAACAGACCAATACAAACACAGCATAGGTCTATTAATGCCATCATGGTTGTCAGTTTGTTTTGTTAATTTTTTTATTTATCAAAAACATACACGTTAAATTAAAATTCAGTGTTTTGTTTTGTTATTTTTGTTTAATTTTTTTTTATTTGTGTGTGTGTGTTTTTGAAGACTTTTGTTAGATACACATGTATTCACGGACTACTATCTACATGAAAATATAAAATAATGTTAATAAAATGTCCAAATATAAGCCAGGTTTAGTTAAAAAGAAATCTGAGAGATTAAAAAGTTTATGCACAAGAACCTAACCTGGACTATGATATCAACCAAGTGAAGTATAACTTTACAGGTATTGCGCAACAATCAATTTTCATTATGTAAATATGCAATAGATAAACATGCACATGATGACTAACATTCTAACTAGTGTAGCTTTACCTTGTCAAGGGAGTTAATTAGAAATACAATGAACCTAACATTCTAACTAGTGTAGTTTTACCTTGTCAAGGGAGTTAATTAGCAAAACAATGAACAGTTTAATAGTTTATACTTGTGTATACCTGGTAGTTTCTTTTCTCCAAGTAGTTGTTTTATTGTCTGAAAATATAATAAAAATGAAAATGATTTATTTTGATTAACTCAATATCAACTAAAGGACTACTTGTACAGTGATGACCAACAACCCAACTGGTGAGGTTAAATTGATTTTTAAAATTTTGTCATTGTAACAGAAGACAATATGAAAATAGCAAAGAAAACTGACAGAACAACAAGAGCCAAAAGCCAAGGAACAGTTACAAATCATGGTATAGACAAACACAACACAAAAACCAAAAAACATAAAACACGGAAAAAGAGTAACCCAAACCCAATAAAACCATCGGTGCACTCAGGTGCTCAGGATGAGTAAGCAGAGCCTGTTTTTTCTTTTTTGTAAAATAAAAAAGGAAGCACTTTTTACATTTTAAAATTAATGTATAATTATATACTACATATACATGTACATATACAAACTTTAAATAATATGCTACATTTATAATTTTTGTAATCTGTGGTCCCAGTTTCATAAAACATCTCAAATTTGAGAATTCTTCAGTTTATCCCTAACTCAAATATTGAATACAGAATCAGATTGCAGAATTATTTAATCTTAAGGAAAACATTGCAGATTTGACAAAAATCTGTTTTATAAAACTGGGTTCTCGATGATACTGTATCTTACCTCGTCTTTCTGACATTGTTGGAGAAGTGTATTCTGATATTGTAGGAGGGTATTCTGTTGCTGGAGGAGTGTGCTTTGTAACTGTAGACATATAGTGGAATTTAGTGGTTGTTTAGAAATATAACTCAGTCTCTGTTTAGTTTCTATTTCCTTCCCATATATCTTTGCTAGAACTAATAACGATTTCTCTATTTCTGCCATGGACTTCTGGTATTCACTATTGGAAATTTTTCCTTCTTTAGCATGAGCAAATGAATTGTTTCTGGAACTAACTAGGTCATCAAGAGCAATCCTTTCAGGAGATCCTTGTGGCACAAGTATTGTAAAGTTAACCAGAAGAAGTCTAGCCAGGGTAAAGTCAAGGTCCTGTAGCTGGAGGTTAGGATTGACAGGACAACAACAGTTTGGAGCAGATTTACTTCTAGGGTTATGTACTGGTAACTTACTGCCAGTTTTGTCAAACAAAATGTCCAGTTGTGGAGGATGTAGGACTCGACTGCCTCTGGTTTCTGAACGAGTTCCAGGTGGACACTGACAACATGGATAACGATTAAAACACAGGTGATAGATGTCATGTCCATTTATCTCAATGAACCTCTGGATTGTGATGCCTTGATTTGTCAGATGGAAATCCAGTAGATGTAGGAATGAATCTTTGGTTTCATCTACAATTACTGTTGAATGGCGGTAGAAGTTTTCTTGTTCCTCTGTTGTCATGTTTGAAAGCGTCTGAAATGAAAAAAAAATGAATAAAACAGTAATTGTTAACATGGTTAATACATGTACTCCTAAGCTATCACAATCATGAGACAATAAAAACTGTTAATACTCCTAAGCTATCACAATCATGAGACAATTATAACTGTTAATACTCCTAAGCTATCACAATCATGCGAATAATAACAGTTAATACTTCTAAGCTATTAAAATCATGAGTATTATAACTGTTAATACTCCTAAGCTATCACAATCATGCGAATAATAACAGTTAATACTTCTAAGCTATCACAATCATGAGTATTATAACTGTTAATACTCCTAAGCTATCACAATCATGCGAATAATAACTGTTAATACTTCTAAGCTATCACAATTACATGAATTATGAGTATTATAACTGTTAATACTCCTAAGCTATCACAATCATGCGAATAATAATTGTTAATACTCCTAAGCTATCACAATCATGCGAATAACAGTGAATAATAACTGTTAATACTCCTAAGCTATCAAAATCATGAGACAATTATAACTGTTAATACTCCTAAGCTATCACAATCATGCGAATAATAACTGTTAATACTCCTAAGCTATCACAATCAAGACAATTATAACTGTTAATACTCCTAAGCTATCACAATCATGAGTATTATAATTGTTAATACTCCTAAGCTATCGCAATCATGCGAATAATCACTGTTAATACTCCTAAGCTATCACAATCATGCGAATAATAACTGTTAATACTTCTAAGCTATCACAATTACATGAATTATGAGTATTATAACTGTTAATACTCCTAAGCTATCACAATCATGCGAATAATAACTGTTAATACTTCTAAGCTATCACAATCATGCGAATAATAACTGTTAATACTTCTAAGCTATCACAATTACATGAATTATGAGTATTATAACTGTTAATACTCCTAAGCTATCACAATCATGCGAATAATAATTGTTAATACTCCTAAGCTATCACAATCATGCGAATAATAACTGTTAATACTCCTAAGCTATCAAAATCATGAGACAATTATAATTGTTAATACTTCTAAGCTATCGCAATCATGCGAATAATCACTGTTAATACTCCTAAGCTATCACATCATGCCAATAATAACTGTTAATACTCCTAAGCTATCACAATCATGCGAATAATCACTGTTAATACTCCTAAGCTATCACAATCATGCGAATAATAGCTGTTAATTCTCCTAAGCTATCAAAATCATGAGGCAATTATAAGCTATCAAAATCATGAGGCAATTATAACTGTTAATACTCCTAAGCTATCACAATCATGTGAATAATCACTGTTAATTCTCCTAAGCTATCACATCATGCCAATAATAACTGTTAATACTCCTAAGCTATCACAATCATGCGAATAATCACTGTTAATACTCCTAAGCTATCGCAATCATGCGAATAATAGCTGTTAATTCTCCTAAGCTATCAAAATCATGAGGCAATTATAACTGTTAATACTCCTAAGCTATCACAATCATGTGAATAATCACTGTTAATTCTCCTAAGCTAACACATCATGCGAATAATAACTGTTAATACTCCTAAGCTTTCACAATCATGAGTATTATAACTGTTAATACTCCTAAGCTATCACAATTATGAGTATTATAACTGTTTATACTCCTAAACTATCACAATCATGAGTATTATAATTGTTAATACTCCTAAGCTATCACAATCATGTGAATAATAGCTGTTAATACTCCTAAGCTATCACATCGTGCGAATAATAACTGTTAATACTCCTAAACTATCATAATCATACAGGGCTCACCACACTACTAGGACCTGAAGTCGCCCTAAGGCTCCCCAAAAGCGAAGTCGAAGTCGCCCTGTCATTTCCCTTAACTCGTCCGATGGTTCTCATAAGATACTTGTCAATCTGGTCCAAATACTTCACCCAGACTACCAATTTATCAGTAAATGTGTAATTCCAATTAAAACCGGCCAACAATATGCATATTTAACATATTTTCAAACGATTTACGTCTTTCAAATGTATTACGCTCCATTTGTTTGTTTACCAGATATGACTAATTACCAAAAGTGAACAACGAAGGAAAGTAATGTACAACGGCCCATAATGAAAAATCGTAATTTTTTTTATTAACAAACACTTTTAATTGGTTTCAAACTTCAGTTCTTTCAAAGGGTATTGTACTTTGACAATTTTCTTTGATAAGTATATGAGCTCCACTTCAAAGAATAAAGATGTATAGTAATTATTGACATCATGATAAGTTCAAAAGATGGGTGTCCCATGAAGCAATTTGGATCAACACAACTTTGTCCAAATGGAAGTGTGCTGAACAGAATTATTTCTGAGTTTAATGTAATGTTATTCTATCTATCTTCTTTGGAAATTTGCACAGATAAACATGGCATGTTCATAACAATATGTTAGGAATAATATGATACAAGAACTCATGAATGAAGTTTATGTCGACACATATACAAATATTTTTGTTATCTATTTTTATTTGTGAATACCTTATTTGTACGGCTACAAGTACTGAAGTAGATACAAAAATTGAATAATGTGTCCATGGGACACGGATGCCCCGCTAAAGGAAGTCCCCAAACAGGAAGTAGTTGTTCAACAGGTCTGAAAGTCACTCAGGACGTACAACTTGTGATACTTAACCACCCTTCAAAATTTCAAATTGTTTTAATGTACGGTTTCTGAGTAAAGCTTGACGGAAATTTTCATACTCATGTTAACACATTTTCATATCGGCCCAGTCAAAAACAGGAAGTAGTTGTCCGAAAGTCGCTTAGGACGTACAACTTGTGATACTGAACCACCTGCCAAATTTCAAATTGTTCTTGTGTACTGTACGGCTTCTGAGAAAAGCTTGACAGAAATTTTCATACTCATGTTAACACATTTTCATATTGGCCCAGTCGCAAACAGGAAGTAGTTGTCTTACAGGTCTGAAAGTTGCTACGTACAACTTGTGATACTGAACCACCCTGCCAAATTTCAAATTGTTCTAATAAGTACGGTTTCTGGGAAAAGCTTGACGGAAATTTTCATACTCATGTTAACACATTTTCATATCGGCCCAGTCGCAAACAGGAAGTAGTTGTCGGACAGGTCTGAAAGTCGCTTGGGATGTACAACTTGTGATACTGAACCACCCTGCCAAATTTCAAATTGTTCTGATGTACGGTTTCTGAGAAAAGCTTGACGGAAATTTTCATACTCATGTTAACACATTTTTATATCTGCCCAGTCACAAACAGGAAGTATTTCTCTGACAGGTGTGAAAGTCGCTTAGGACGTACAACTTGTGATACTGAACCACCCTGCCAAATTTCAAATTGTTCTGATGTACTGTTTCTGAGAAAAGCTTGACGGAAATTTGTACGGACGTACAGACGGACGGACGGACAGACGAACAGACAGACGGACGGACTGACATGAGTTAAACTAAATGCCCCCCCCCCCCGACATGTCGTCGCGGGGGCATAAAAATACCAAGTCTTTATAAACCATAATAATAATATCTTTCTTGTACATCACGACGAAAGTAAACTAACATGTTTTTGATGTTCATGGTTTTGCTAATTAAATATAAGTGAAACACCTGGCTTGCAACTTCATTTTAAAAGTTTTCCATTTGAATAATAAATTAATTATTTCCATTAATTATCAGTGACTGGCTAGTGCTTGGAATCTTTGCGGATTTACATAACCAATAATCAGATAATGTAATACAAAGTCAAAGGTTACAAAGAAAATATTTGCAGCAGAAAGATCATTTTCCATGTTTACAAAATGTAATTAAGTGAAACACTTGGCTTGTGACCTGCAATGATTAAAAAATATTATTGTAATGATTAAATGTCGAATGAACTTTAATTGGTTATTTCAGGTGAGGTTAAGCAGAAATAAATTGTCAAGTTTTGGATTGGGAAAATAAACAAAATTTATAAAATGTATTGAATTACTTAATAACTACTTATAATATAGTGCTTTGAAATTTATGTATTATACAATATTTAAACTGAGGTGTTGCCTCTTATCACACTGAACCCATACATTTTCTCCCAGATGAATCCATGCAGACTTCAAATAACCAACAGAAATAAATGGTGTTAATTCATTATGTTGTAAATATGTAAATAAATACAGGACCATATTGTAAACTAGTCCTCGGACTAAATATGCTATTCTGTTTAAATAAAGGAGATTATTATTATTATTATTATTAATTCCCTTCCATAAAATGATGTTAAAATCTTGGGATACATGTATATAAATGTGGTGACAATAAAATTATGTGTATTTTTCCAAGCTCATTCTGACTACATTTTTACCTCAGTAGAAGATTACAACCCTCCATTTTAATTTTGAAAAGTTTAAATAAATTTCACAGCTCATTTCTTTTTGGAATTGAAAATGCCGCAACCTTGACCAACTTCTTACTTCTAAGTACACCCAGATAGTGAACGGAAACATGTAGATTAAGCTGTCATAGAGTAATGCATGGGTTTCAATAGGGATTTTAGTATCAAATAAAACATGAAGATGTTCATAATGTTACAAAACAAAACTTAATGTATTAATCATGGTAACGTCATGCAGTACCGGTAATATGGACTCACCAAGACAGATTGGGACTCATCATTCCAAAAAGTGATGAGTCCCAGGACTCGCCATAAAAAAATCCTAGTGAGAACCCTGTGTGATGTAGCGTTAGTTAACTAATGGACGGGTCAAGAATTGACTTTAAGCAATAATTTCAGTCAAATAAATTTGGGAGAAGAATATTTTCTATTAACTTTTATAAGTCCATAAACTTAGGAAAAAAGATATCGATCTATTGGTCTCTGAATATGTACTAAGTAAAATTGACCAATCATAGCAATTGACACATATCGATCAGATCAACCTTGAGGCAATAGAAAGGTTGTTACATCCCCATATGCAATAATGTCCACACTTTGAGTTAAAAAAAACTAGAGACTTAAATTTATTACCGGGGTATATTAGAAATTTAAAAAATCTGTGATAATTTAGGGCAGCGGTAGAAAAAAGTCAAATCGTTTGGCGGTAGATCGACCACATAAATCGGTTGTCTACCGCTCAGAGCGGTAGCCGGTTGGCATGTTATGTCAAAATCACCTGCTGCCTATGGCTATAGTAACATCTACTTATGAGGTTACTAAGATGATAATTTAATTGGCATGGACAAACAATACAATACAATGCAAAATCTTTATTTCAATATCATAGTCTTATAGTGATTATTATCTGTAGTTTTTTAACCAGAAGTAAAAAGGGAGATAAATCATGTAAAACTGGATATGTAACTGTTTTCCATTAAGACGTAATATATTTTTTTAAGTAACTTCCTTTTAACCAGTTACAGGACAACACATCCCTAACCCCCTTTAAATTTAAAATCTGGATCGATTTCTTGCCATACATGTATCAACAGAGGCCATCAAAATTTTTGATTGGATGAAATTGACAACTTTCCAATTTAAAAAACACCACCAATTGTCCACTTCCAGTACTAAAAACTGCGGCTACAGCCACAGTTAGTCCTGTTGAAAACTTTTGAAATGGACAATTGTCTTTGATAAATTTTAACGCTACATGTTAATGACAGGTGTCAAAATCTGAGTGAGGGTGTTATAAAATTTCCCTGCTGTGAACCTTGCAACCCTACAAAGAACAGGAACAGAAACAGAAATACTGTGGATCCCAGGCTATGCAGACATCACTAGGAATGAAGTTGCAGACAAACTGGCAGAGGCAGCTGAAGAAGCAAAAAAAATGGATGACAACTACAACATCATCACAAAGTCGGATATCATCCAAGCAGCTAGACAAAGTACATACATAAAATGGCAGAAAAGATGGGATCTTTCACAGTCGGGCAGACACCTGCATACCCTGATACCATCTGTTAACCACTCGTGTGCTTTGGACCTCCCAAACCAGATGATAGGTAGAATCTCCACCGAACTGAGGACTGGGTACAGCCACTTAAATGACTACAGACACAAGATTGGGGTAGCACCATCACCATACTGTGAATGTGGAAGTGTTGAAACCACTGAACACTTCCTCCTATTCTGCAGGAGATATGAAGCAGAGAGGACCCAACTCCAGATCAAAATTAAGGAATTAACCATCCCTCCAAAAGAACTGTCAATATCCTCTCTACTCACTAAAATAGATAACAACTACCAGACAATAACTTCACTTGTTGCAGATTTCATCACACAGATTCTATGACATCTGTACCTCTGCAACAAACTCCTGATCATTACCCTACACTGCGCATCCCTAGCATAAAGAGCAACATAAAGAGAAATTTTTCAATGTGTAAACCAGTACCAGGTGACCAGTTGTGTCGTCAGACCGTAGGATCAGGATCAGGATTGTTAATTTATTAACCTATTTTTATTTCCATTAATCTGATACTAATCTAAGGTAGAACACCAGCTGTTTTATAACCTTACCGGTGACATCAGTGTTCCAATATTGGAACTCACCTGTTGCCTATGGCTATAGTAACATACTAATGAGGTTAATTAGATAATTTTATTAGATAATTTAATTGGCAGAGACAAACGGGTGCGTCTTTTTACCACAGAACACCACAGAATACCATAGAACACCACAGAACTCTATAAAATATTGTTTTTTCTTTGATAAAAATTAAATGAAATATTATTTTATGTGTAATTATGGGTTATTTGATATAATTATGTCTGAAAAACCACATTTTGTTCAACATTGTGTCTCGTCGAACGCGGATGAAGTTTTCAATGAAAACGGCGATAGCACAGAACATCACAGAACTCGATAAAATATACTTTTTTATTAAATAAACTATAAAAAAAATAATATTTTGTGTGAAATTATGACTTATTGGATAAATTATGTATGAAAACCACATGTTTGTTCAACATTACGGTCTCATCGTACGCGGATGAAGTTTTCGCTGAAACGGAGATACCACAGAACACCATAGAACTCGATAAAATATCCTTTTTATTGATAAAACCAATATAAAAAGTTGTATGAATTGTATGCACGTAAAATTGTCTTATTGTATAAAAAATAGCTCTTTAACCTTAAATTTGTTCCTAGATTTGTTCATCCTCATGTCTTGTTAAGAGAGCAGTTGACGTTTATCATGAAAAAGGCAGGACAACAGAACTTTACGTCACACTTTATTGAATTCAAAAAGCTCTTTTTAATGTTTATATGTGTAAATATGCTAGAAATATAGTTATTGTTATGCACAATATATAAAAAGTAGTAATTCATGATTAACGGTCATGACGACCCACATTAAACTTGAATACAGTTGTACTTCATTGGGGATTCCGAATTTTGTGTTTGTATGTTTGTTTTTTTTCTCTTAAAGCTCCACCTTCTTGAAGTTATCTGTTATAGTACTTACTGTAGAACATCCTAGTTGAGAAATTTAATATTTAAAACAATGAAGTCCTAGTAAGTTCAAAAACATATTTATTAATATTATAAATTGTTTTAAATAAATGTTTCTTTTAAATAAAATTCATCATATGTTATCAAACAATAAAACACGCTTGTTAATTAATAAAGCGCTATCACGGAGAAACCTTATACCAAAATTGATTTATGGCCCCAGCACTACACTAATAAACCGCCCCTAATAAACCCATGGGGGATTATTTAGAATGGTGCTGCTAATTAACATCAATGAAGATCAAACTCAGCAGGGATGTATAACGGTGAAATGCTTTTTTTAATTTGTTAAAGAAGTAAAATTTAAACTTTGTATAGAATTACCCTTTTGCTCGACTGTTGTATTGTTTGTAAATTGAAATAATAAAACAAGCACATAAAATATATTAGAATAATACTATTTAAATGTTCTATTTTACGTGTAAGCCAAAACACTACTTTGTATATTTTTTGTTCGTAGTCAAACGACCTTAACGATTTTTGTTTGTTTGTTTGATTGTTTTCTCACTTTTTTAATTATTGAACAAAATAATGCTTATGTCTGTATGTTCATTTTTTGTATATTTTCTTCTTCAACTTCTCAAGACAAGTGTGGACACAGAAAAACGTCTCGCCTGCATTCCGCATCAGTAACGAAAATAAATTTCGTGATAAGCATTACTTAAATAGCATTAAATATCAGCAGCGGCCTGTATACAAAATATTGTCACCATACCCTGCATAGTTACAGGGGAACAGCCGTAACCCAAAAACTTTAACGTAGTCACTGGACCATGAAATTGAGGTCAAGGTCAGGTGGAACCTACCAGACAGTCATGTACTATTAATCAGCAACCTATATACCAAATATTGTCATCCTACCATGCGTAGTTACAGAGGAACTATCGTAACCCAAAAACTTTAACGCAGTCGCTGGACCGTGAAATTGAGGTCAAGGTCAGGTGGAACCTACCAGACAGTCATGTACTATTAATCAGCAACCTATATACCAAATATTGTCATCCTACCATGCGTAGTTACAGAGGAACTATCGTAACCCAAAAACTTTAACGTAGTCGCTGGACCGTGAAATTGAGGTCAAGGTCAGGTGGAACCTACCAGACAGTCATGTACTATTAATCAGCAACCTATATACCAAATATTGTCATCCTACCATGCGTAGTTACAGAGGAATTAAAGTAACCCAAAAAATTTAACGCAGTCGCTGGACCGTGAAATTGAGGTCAAGGTCAGGTGACACCTACCAGACAGTCATGTACTAGTCATCAGCAACCTATACACCAAATATTGTCATCCTACCATGCATAGTTACAGAGGAACTGTCGTAACCCCAAAACTTTAACGTAGTCGCTGGACCGTGAAATTGAGGTCAAAGTCAGGTGACACCTACCAGACAGTCATGTACTAGTCATCAGCAACCTATACACCAAATATTGTCATCCTACCATGCGTAGTTACAGAGGAACTGTCGTAACCCAAAAACTTTAACGTAGTCGCTGGACCGTGAAATTGAGGTCAAGGTCAGGTGACACCTACCAGACAGTCATGTACTAGTCATCAGCAACCTATACACCAAATATTGTCATCCTACCATGCGTAGTTACAGAGGAACTGTCGTAACCCAAAAACTTTAACGTAGTCGCTGGACCGTGAAATTGAGGTCAAGGTCAGGTGACACCTACCAGACAGTCATGTACTAGTCATCAGCAACCTATACACCAAATATTGTCATCCTACCATGCATAGTTACAGAGGAACTGTCGTAACCCAAAAACTTTAACGTAGTCACTGGACCGTGAAATTGAGGTCAAGGTCAGGTGACAGGTGACTGACTGGCAAGTACTCATCATAAGCTACCTCTGTACCAAATTTGATGGACCTAGGGCTTGGGCTTACAAAGATATGAAGCAAGATGTCAAGTTTTTACGCCGCCGCCGCCGGATTCCCATACATATGTCTCGCCTCCAGCGACTTTCGTTGCAGGCGAGACAAAAAACCTATTAAATTTTTAGTAGCATGTGACATATAAGCTTCATGTAAAATTCGGCTTTCGCTTTTTGTTTATTCATTTATATATTTTTTTTAGTTACACTCACATATTTTTTTTAAGAATGTTATCTATTCACTAGATAACAATTTTTTATTAAATTATGGGGAAACATTTGCACAGTCTTTAACAATACCATCGTTCATCCGTGCTACAAAATAAGTTGCATGGTATTTAAAACAGTGTTCATGTATTTTTTATGAAGAAACAGTTATAAACACAATTTAATCATTGAACTATGTTTTTTAAGTTATTTACGGTGTTCTGTGGTATTTTAGTTTGTTCTGTGATATCGCCGTTTTCAGCGAAAACTTCATCCGTGTACGAAGAGACGTAATGTGGAACAAATATGTGGTTTTCATACATAATTTTAACCATTAAGTCATAATTACACACAAATTATTATTTTATCATGTGTTTATTTAGTTTATTTAACAAAAAGGGATAGTTTATCGAGTTCTGTGGTGTTCTGTGCTATCGCCGTTTTCATCGAAAACTTCATCCGAAGTACGAAGACATAATGTTGAACAAATATGTGATTTTAATACATAATTATACACACAGGGCTCACCACACTGGGCGAAGTGGGCGACAAAGTCGCCCTACTAGGACCTGAAGTCGCCCTACGGCGCCTTAAAAGCGAAGTCCCCCTATTATTTCCCTCAAGTCGCCCGATGGTTCATATAAGATACTTGTAAATCTGATTCGAATACTTCACCCTGACTAAAAATTTATCAGTAAATGTGTAATTCCAATAAAAAACGGCAAACAATATGCGTATATAACATATTTTCAAACGATTTACGTCTTTCAAATGTATTACGCGCCATTTGTTTATTTACCGGATGTGACTAATATCCGGAAGTGAACAACGAAGAAAAGTAATGTACAACGGCCCATAATGAAAAATCGTAATATTTTTGATAAACAAACACTTGTAATTGGTTACAAACTTCAGTTCTTTCAAAGAGTATTGTAACAATTTTCTTTGATAAGTTTTTGAGCTTCACTTGAAAGAATAAAGATGTATCATGACAAGCTCTGAAGATGGGTGTCCCATGAAGCAATTTGGATCAGTACAACTTTGATTAATGATAAAGGTTATGTGCTGTTTGATATTGCATACCATGAATAATAATGAAATAGAAAGAAAAAAATAAACTCTTTTTTTAATCTTAGTGTGTAATGGTTTTAAAACACAAGAGAAATAATCCTGGAAATTGATGTAAATAATGAAAAATGTATGTAACTACTACTGCGAAATTATTTATTTGTACGGTCCACCTGACTTCTCCCTAGCATCTCCTGAAGTCTCCCTATCAGGGCCTGACTTCTCCCTGTTTGACTTTTAGAGTGTGGTGACCCCTGTACACAGCAACCCATAATTACACATAAAAAATATTTCATTTAATTTTATCAAAGGGAAAACGACATTTTATCGAGTTCTGTGGTGTTCTGTGGTATTCTGTGGTGTTCTGTGGTAAAAAGACGCACCGGAGACAAACAATACAAAAACAAAGCAGCCATAGTTTTTTTTTAACTGGAATTAAAAAGGGAGATAAATCATGTAAAACTGGAAATAGATGACTCCAACTATGTGCGGAACCGTAGCTCTTTAGGTCCTTTTGCTATTTTTGATATGTCGGGCCATCTTGTCCGCCGAAAAAATGTCAAAGGAGCTACGCCTACGGTTCCGCTGTTAAACCCAACTTGCCAAGGAATCATTCACGGAAGTTAGTGCCCTAGTTTCGTTTTTAACTTTTGAGTAAAATCATCGGGTCGTAGTTACAGATTAAAATCACTTACCTTACTGTGACTTTGTTGCCGTAATTTTGCAATATTATCATATCATAGTTTCAACCTTCAACGAACTCAAATGACAAAAAGCCTGCCTTGCGGTAGTGTCCATTTTGTTTAGATTTGGTCATGGGGAAGTAAATCCTTAAATCATTTCAATAGCTCGAATTGATCTAGTGAGGTCATTATCCTTTTGGATAGCCTGAGCAAAAGTAACCGGACGGGCGAGACATCAAAATTTTTTATTAAAAAAATCTTTCTTTCACGTAAAATTTCATATATGGGGCATTACACCTATAATGCTAAATTACATAAAAATGGAGACAAAAGTATACCTGTCCACGGATTTTTTTCGGGAAAATTACCTTAAAGTTTAAGAATGGTTTTTCTACTTTCATTTCAGTGTTGTGGTCACATTGTACCACATTACACACTTTAGGAAGTGCTTCCACTGTAAAGACATTGACTGGAAAAAAATATATTCATGTTCTACAGTAATGCCATACCTTTCAAAATATCCAACTCTTAAGCAATAGCAGTTATAGGCAAAAGCAGAAACAAAAGAGAAAAATGGGACTATTTTTTCATCCTGCCATCTTTTGACATGCACCGGAAATTCATTACATGAATAGGATAATGACCCCTTTAAGCAAAGCCAACAGTTCCGGATTTCCACCAAAATTTTTTTATATGTTATTTAATGATTCTGTAAATAAAATAAGCATGCAGTTTGAATATATTGCTACTCAAATAAAAATTATGACAGTTTCCAAAGATGTGGTGAAACCTTGTTTTAGCAATTTTTAACTGATAAGGACAGTAAGTGTATAATTTTTTTCTTCTGTTCAACAATTTTGGCACAACAGTCAAAATATCACCTTTTTATGAGAGTACAGGTGTAATAGTTACCAAATAAGCAGAAACACATCTGATAAAAGCAACTTTTTATCAAGTGAGGGCTCATTTGAATATAGGGGGGGGTTGAAAACAGTCGGTTCTGTTGCTATGACGGTATGATATAAAAATTAACATTTTTCCTCACAAAAGAAAAAAACTAACTAAAAAAGCTTTTCTTAGCTGTAATGAGTGTATAAATGAACTTATTAAGTAGAAATACACCACAATGGAATTCAGGTTGAGAAGCAGAGGTCTCTTTTCTGTAGCTTATACTTTAATAAAACTATGCACAAAGTAGAGTAATGACTAGTTTTAAGAAAACTGACATATAATTTTTATACAAAAAGACTCATTGGCATCTTTTCAGTCCTTTTTGCATGCCAAGTCACTGAAAAAGTAGAAAACATAGCAACTGACTAGACTGATTGGTTCAAAGTACCCAAAAGCATACTAGATTCACAGACTTTACATTAAAACGGCACATTGCAAATGATGCCTACCCATGCCAAATAATTACCTAGAGGCCAGAGGAATGAATAAACACTACATATTGATTAAAATACTGCTGTATAACCTTCTTTTAAGAAACAAAATGAATACATTTAATCTTTAGTTACAATCTTCAAGGTATGATACATGTTTCTGTCTAGCAATAAGTGCTGATACATGAAATAGGATCATGGTTTACCTTTATTTAATCAATTTTTGGTCTGAAAGGTATTATTTAATACCAGTAATACATTTTTATTTCATGTCACCTTGGGTTCTACCTTACTGTACTCTATAGAATTGTTAACAGTGTGCATTTTGCAAAAATAATAACTTTTTATGATACCATAGGCCAAAAAGTCATATTTTACTGCAGATAATGAAACAGACTATAACTATAAAACCTGAAGATATATTTTGCAGAAAACATGTTTTCCTATAATGAGTTCTGGTACCCTTCCATAAAAAGTACCTGACAAATGGGATTTGTGTATTTGACCAATTTGTAAATTTTGCTCTTACAGAGGTCATTATCCTTTTGGATAGCCTGAGCAAAAGTAACCGGACGGGCGAGACATCAAAATTTTTTATTAAAAAAATCTTTCTTTCACGTAAAATTTCATATATGGGGCATTACACCTATAATGCTAAATTACATAAAAATGGAGACAAAAGTATACCTGTCCACGGATTTTTTTCGGGAAAATTACCTTAAAGTTTAAGAATGGTTTTTCTACTTTCATTTCAGTGTTGTGGTCACATTGTACCACATTACACACTTTAGGAAGTGCTTCCACTGTAAAGACATTGACTGGAAAAAAATATATTCATGTTCTACAGTAATGCCATACCTTTCAAAATATCCAACTCTTAAGCAATAGCAGTTATAGGCAAAAGCAGAAACAAAAGAGAAAAATGGGACTATTTTTTCATCCTGCCATCTTTTGACATGCACCGGAAATTCATTACATGAATAGGATAATGACCCCTAGTTATTCAACCAGGGACAGTCTAACCAGGGACAGTCTATACTAATATAGTTTAGACTAATATAGTCTATAGTATAGACTGTACTAATATAGTATAGACTAATATAGTCTATAGTATAGACTGTCCCTGATTCAACTAACTAAATTAGCACCTATTAAATGTAAACAGATATTTAAAATTAAAGTTGGTTAGAGACATTCAGGACCGGTTTTCTTACAATTTAAATTAAGTCAATATATATACGCTCCAGACTTTTGCAATCGACGAGCGGTTAATTTTTGATAGGAAAAAAAGTCACAGGAAAAAAAGTCACAATTAATAAGTTGACTTGATCACATATGTTGGCATATTTATGAACATGTTTATTACAATTATAATCATATTTTTATGTAAAACTTATTTATTACTTATTAGTTTTTCAATACCATTAATCAAAATTTTATTTCAAGACCATCAAAATCTAGAAAATATTTCCTTATACATGTACAAATAAACTTAAAGCAGAAACACATCACCATGCCGAGAAATAACCCCAAGTGTCTTTTATTCAAATCTATCTCGCTGTGGTCATCAGTATTAATTAACATACATAAGGCTTATCTGCAGCAAGACAATGAGAGTTAGTTACGCCACTGAGCAATAAATTTTCCATCTATCTTTTCCCCGATGTAATTCTTTTATTCCCTACTTGCGGTAAACAAGAATTATCTCCCATTTGCAGAGTTATCTGTTGACTTGGGGAGTTTTTTACGTCCTACACCGACAACTTAATGCCCTTGGTCGGACGGCTTAGAGCAGGTACTTTATTTAGTACCTACTGTGGGTAAAAAGTAGTTTTTCTACAATATTTTTTTATTCACATTTAGCAAAGCATCCGGTAAACTTCATTATGATATGCAAACTAATTCTGCAGTTTTTTTAGTTGTACTGGAAGAATCAGTCCACAGACATTATTTTAAAAAAATAATAAAAACGTGATTTTTCCCTATCTGTTCAATACTAGATACCTGCTGTTATGAAAGACATCTCTTGCAAATGGGAAGTAACTCTTGTATTCCGAAAATAGGGAATGGGTTGTGAAAGTTTAAGGAACGAAAGGTCTTGAAAAAAAACACAAATTTCTGTGATTATAACTAATTGACAAGTCTCGACATGACATGTGAGTGACAACGAATTTTTGGAATTCTATAAAAGTGGACAGTGTAATTTTTAAACAGTTCGGATCACCGAAAGTTCACTGTGCGACAACCGTAACGAGTCTTATTTGTTCTACAGTGATTTCCTGTAGTGCAATAATACTGGACATTCCACATGTTCCGTTTGTATTTGAACTCCTTTGTTTACTGTGTATTCTGTTGCTTATTGCATTTGTTTAATATACAAGTTGAATTTTCTTTCAGAGTTATCTCTTGCATCTACGTGCTAGTTTCCCTAACACGTCACATTAATCTATTTTATTTCATATCAGTAAAATTATGTTTGTTTCAATTGAATAAAACAATGTTATAATTATGTTATTGATACTGGTTAGTGAAATCAGAGCAGCTGTATATTGACATGTAATTAATTGATTCATTAGTAGATGGTAAATGACACGCCTCCTTATCTGTTGTGGTCAGTTTGGTCAGATATGAATATGCATAAGATGATTATCTTTAAAATGCACGTGTAGTCTAGGGAAAAGGGCAGATTTTTTAACTTTGCTGATGCCTATAGAGAATTTCGATGATGACTTTTGCTTTTGTTTTATGTAGAATTTAGATATAGATTTAGTGAATATAGAGTTTAGCCTTAATTCGTCTTGTTTAATTAGATCAGCAGTTTAACGGATCTAAAAACAATGTCAGCTGGTATTAATTAATCTGCAGTTATTTGACATGAGGGCATTATCACGCCGTGGTAATGCCCTTTCCAGTAACAAGCTACATAAAACTGTTTCTTGTTAAACTATATAAATAAATATATGTGTACACATGTACAACCAACGTGAGGAAAAAATGTCATAAAGTTTAGAAAACTAACTGTGTATTGTCTAAAAATGACAAATAATGATATATCATGAGGCCCACATTCAAAATTATCATACAGCAAGTAGCTACAAATAAGTAATACTAACAGTCTAAAACACACGATTTCACAATTCTTCAGTAAAATAAATATTGTAACGGTAGAGCATGAAATAACGCCATTGTCACTACCGGGGATCGAACCCGTGCTCTCAGTATTGCCTCTTACCAAGTGAGCTAAAGATCGAAGTACTTCGTTAGCTCAGTCGATTTTGACTGGCTTATATATCTACTATCTGCTACAACCCAGATAGGCCTCCTGTTACAATATAATAGTTGCTCATATATATGGCATTGTCATGATACTTGACAGAACTCGGGAGCTCGAGAGTGGTATTGCCTTTAACATTACATTGATAATGCCCTCGCCTTTGGCAAGGGGATTATCAATGTTTCAGGCAATACCACTCCCCTTGTGCAGTCAAGATATCATGACAATGCCCTCTATATAAGCAACTATTGTATAATTAATACCTTAAGTGAGCGGACAAAGAATGCGTGAAGTTTTTAAAATCATTATAATTCCATTGCTTCTGTGTGAATATCGAGAAAGAAAGAACTTCACATTTTGTCAGTGGAAACAAAGAAGTTACTGAATTAAAGTTCCAAACTTCGACCTTAACCAACCTTTCATCAATTGCCGGGCCTTCGGTGGCCGAGTGAACGTGGTTAAGGTAGTTCGTCTACTACTGATCACGTGGGTGGTCTATCTACACTGAGGTTTGAGTCTCAATGCAGACAGGGTGTACTCGACTTTAAAAGAATTTGCAGTTTTCCTATCGAAGGTCGGGGTTTTTCTTCGGTACTCCGGCTTCCACCTGCAATAAAAACTGGACTCCATGATATAGCTGAAAAATTGCTAAAAATGGCGTCAAACAAACAAACAAACAAACAAACATCAACTGCTAGCATATTAAAAAAAATAAATTGTAATACGCGACTACTTCAAAATTACTCAGTCCAACGCCGCTTCACATCTCTATACTGAAGTAGCCAGTCTAACTTAACAGATTTCCAAGCTAAGTCAAACATTATATAGGGTACAGGAAGTTCACATCGACATTATCTACCACAACACAAAAGTTTTCGACGAGACCAATAACTAAAATGTAATTCAAGAAAAGACGGACACATTTTCCTGGCAGTTAGGTAATCCAGCATTTAAATATTAAACCTAAAGTTATCCATTTGGGGAACGCCCAAAACTCTTGTAAAACAGACCATATGTCTAGGGCTATCCCAGCTTCTGACGAAGAGGTCAACCCAACATAACAGAGTGTGTCTGTTCATTTTTTTGTACATGAATGTGCAAATATTGACATTCTGGCACGTGAGTAATGGTTCACCCTCACAAGTCACCCCTGGCTTGGGAGGATGGTAATGGTTATGACGATCATGGTTTAACTCCTTTCCGATAATTGCAGATCTTCCATTTTGTACTTTAAATGAGGCGATAAAACTATCAAATAAACAACAGATAATAGTTGTACACGTTGTAATATTAAAATCAATATTTCCAGGAAATTTGCCGAATTATAAACAAATTTACTTTTACCAAGTTTCTATTACAAATTTAAATGTTTTAAATTACGAAATACTACATTTAAAATCAATGATTATTCAACAATAAAGTACTAGTATTTTAAAGTTATAGCAAATAAAATAGAAGTTTCAATCCGAATTTTTTGTTTGGCGCTAAACTCCCTAATCAGTTGACTGTCCGTTGACAAGGTTTGTTTAGGGATGTTAAAATTTGAGAAAAGATTTCAATAATAACCAGTCATGAACTCACGAATGAAAAAAACGCTTCCCCAAAGGTTCAATCTTTGCAAATATTCAAACAATCGACGATGGTTATAACTAACGTACCGTACGTTAATGCATGTTTTTATCGTTTAGTTAATTTTGAGGCGTGTAATAAGGGAGATAAGTCGGGTGCAGTTAAACTCGTAGTCGTAAATAAAAACATATTGTATATTAGATAAAAGTATGTTAATATATTGGAACAATTATTTTAAAGTTTATTAAAAAAAATATAAAAATTCAATGCATATTTTAATTTTTATTTCAAATTTCAACATCCGTTATGAACAACTTTCTTTTGAGGCTTCGGTATATGAGTTTGTTGCGAATAGATTATGCTTTTTCAACATTTAATTTCAAAGAAAGGAATCCAATTATTATTTTAACTGTCCTTTAATAACGACCGCAGAAAGAGCAGTTCCTTCTTGTAGTTTTGGAAGTAGCAGATAAAAAAGTCTTTTTCTCATCGCCGGTTCTCTGTTAATGTTTTGGCTTAGAATTTTTTTTTATTACAACTTGGAATTATTAAATACACAAGAAAAATAAGCGGTCGTTTGTACAATAATTTACAGTACCCGAACTTTCCTGTCGAAGGTCGGAAGTTTTCTCCGGGTACTCCCCAAATAAAAACTGGACGCTATATTGCTGAAAAAATGCTGAAAGTGGTGTTAAACATCATTCAAACAAACAAACAAACAAACACTGCCCGAATGGACAAGAGACACTTTTTAAATTGTCTTTACAAAGATAGAGACATTTTTGTCAAAAAGACAATCCCAGTTTGGGGTACACTAAGTTTCAACACAAAAAATATTAAATAAAGTCAGACCCAGAGAAACCGTAAAAAATACCACCAAACATAGGAGAAGTTTTGATACGTCATCAAAGGTTTTATTGATATACCCATAATGAGTGTACTCAACGAATCCAATATATTAGAAAACAAGCTGAAAATTTACAATATAGTTTTTTTGTGTGACTTCCGATAAGTAAATGAGTAGACTTTAAATACAAAAGGACAAGAGGCATTCCTATCCCCCTCTCAGATTATATTTTTATGTTTACCATATGTCGACAATCCATTGCGGGATTAAACTATATGGATATTTTTTGTGTTCATATCTTGTGCTTGTTGCCTAGCAACGAATTCTATTTGCTGTCTAAATTCAAGTCATTTCCTTTTGAAATGTATGATCTATGATCTTATAAAATCACAGCTATTTTATATTGAATTATGGCTAATACAACAATATTAAGAATAAGAATTTTAGAAGGTACATAAAATGATTAAAATGTTACCATAGCAACCGTGTTTAACCCTAGCAACCATATTGAAAGAATACAAGAAGGTCATATGGAAATAATACTATGAAAGCATTACATAGAATAAAGTTTAATCTTCAAACATTTTATTTTTTTGTTTTTATTTTTTTTTTTTTGGGGGGGGGGGGGCATAGCAACCAATTATATGACTGTACATCAAGTAAAGCAACATAATTTTTTATACTTCATTTTCAAATGGTAGTCATCGATCCACATTCCAAACCTTAAAAAAATATACAATATATCAACTGAATAAAACTATTATGTTTGTTGTTTGTTTGTTTAAATGGTTTTATTATTTAAACAGGAAGTTGCTGACCTAGTTCAAGATATTGACTTGAGGATTATGAATCCGGCACAAACACTTGCCTGGCACAAAGACGCAACAGTCTACTTATGGATATTTCGTGATTTGCATACTTGGTCCAGTTGTCAACAAAACTGTCTATGGTTTTGCAGCGTTTTCTCTGCAGCGTTTTCAGTTTATCTTCGGACGCAAGTCGAGAATTCAGCGGCAACAAGGATTCTTCTTCTGGAAGAAGTGGCGCTATCATCAATAGACCTTTGTTGCCTGAACCTGCTGTTTTGTTCCTGTTCAAACGGTGGTGCCATGTTCCGAAACATTAGGCCACCATATACAAGGTTTAAGCAAAATTCACAATCATCATGACAATTTAGGACATTTTATTTCAAAGGATAGCATTTCAGTTCACCACCTGACAAAGTAAGCCCAATCAAGTTTTTCTACTAATAAATGTCTAGCTTCGACGGGATTGCCTATTCAATTGTTTCAGGAAATATTTTCCGAATTTGAAAAAATTGCCAATAGCCAAAAGTTTAACTATATAAGTGAGCTTTGATTTATTATTGGTTTGTTTGAATTGTGTTTAATGCCAATTTTTCAGCTATATGTTTTTATTGGTGGTGGAAGCCAGGATACATTGAGAAAACCCCAGTCCTTTGGTAGGAATACTGTCTTGCAATTTCGATGCTATTAACAAAACTGAATTTGTCATGGCGTCCAGCTTTTATTGAGGGAGGAAGCCTGCGTAACTGGTGGAAACCGTGCCTTTCATTAGGAAAACTGGCAATCCTTGTCAATTATGATTATAGAGTCGAGCACGTCCTGCCCACAGTGGGATTCAAACCCACAACCTTACAGTATGTGTTGACAGGGACTTTATTAATAATAAACTAACTATCTTAACCACTTAACCACCACTGTTAATTCTGTGTAAACCATATAAATGGTTATAACTCTGTATCGAGATTACTACTCACCTTTTTACACTAACCCGAAATATAAGCATAACCTAATGAAAAAACTCTCGTTCCTGTCTTCAACTAGGGGCAAAATATTCAATATTAAATGCTGATGTTGCAACAGTATTAAAGTACGGTATTTTTTCTTCCTTGAACAAACAACAATGTTTTTTTACACAACAAAATAACTTTATTACTTCTTCTTAACAATAGAAATGATAACATTATATACAGATGTCCACTGTTACTCTCAATGACTAGACCTAGTGGTGTGTACCACACATACATATGTACAGCCTTACACACACACAAACAACCATACGCTCAAATTAACATACATGTATAAAAAACAATCTGCTGTATTCTACTAATCAAACTGTTGTATACTAGTAGCCATCTTAAAAAGAATAATAGAATGAAAACCGACTAAACAACCTTTCTTCATATGAATCCCTGATATGAAATAAAATAAAACAAATTGCGAAAAATATATAACCATAAGCTAAAAATTCTGTTTGTGGAATAAAATGCAATACTTTAACTGGAAAATCTCAATTTCTGTGCGTATTTAAAGCTAATAAAACTTGACAATGAAAACATCTATGAATGTGACAGTATTACAAATGAATGATAAACAAGTTCAGCACACTCCTACCATCACATACAACAGTCACAACTATTTCTTTGGTTCATTTATATTTCTTTATAAATTTTAAAATGTACATAAATAAAATAATATAAAAATTGTATCTATTTACAAAGTTATCCACGACAATAAGTTTTGTTTAAAAAAGTTACAAATGTCTACTTGTGCAAATATGCTTTTGCATACGACAAATAAATAATGCTGTATAATTAACATAGCTTCAGACTGATTTATCAACATGGATATTTGTTGTAGTAATTACTATACTAAGAGTCATCTATGAATGTAAATAGAGTGATCAATTTCAATAAAGTACAGAAAAATATCACAGATCTGTTTACAATGTAACTATGGCACCAACTCGGTAAAATGAAAACATGAATGACAGATTTATTGAGTACAAACAAGTCTACAAAAATTCTACCTACCAAGATTTTCCCGATATTTAATTTATCTGTAATTTGCAACATTTTCTTTTGATGTGAGCCAATTGATAATGATCGTTAATGATTGCCACAGCAATCTGACTCTGGTACAAAAATAATAGGCGAGTCCATTACTGGGCATGCATGACTAATCCCGAAGGAATCATTCAGACAAAATAGTTACTTTGAAAATGTTGTTCTAGCAGTTGATTAAGATTTTTATTTGAACATTTTATTATGGATTTCAGATATAAAGTTGGCTATATATAACAGATAAATTACAAGGCCTGTATGTAGCAGACACAGAAGCTATTATGTAGCTCTTTTGAATTTAGTTTTTATGTCTGCCGAGCTACAAAGTGGCCCCATTGCTCATAATGGAGCAAATACACAGGGATTTATACATATTTCCTTGTTTTAAACTGCTGTCTTGGTTAAATGAATAATTATTTTCCTTTCTCATCCATTCCGCTGGCATTTCTACAACTCTAAATACTTTATTTTAAATCCTTTTTGTATCTCCGCCAGAAAAAAAAAATTCAAAGAACCTACTTTATTCCAGCTAATAGCAGACAATAAAATGACTTGACTGAAAAACAAAATGCTTATTTCAGTAAATCCTATGACCATCCAACACATCAATATACTAGTAAATATGCCATTTCATAACAGTATCAATTGCTTTGTATATTAAGTATCATAAAAGGAGAAATGTTCTTATAAGCATATCCAGGACGTACAACTAAAAAATTGTAATTACAATATGACAAATTTGTGGTTTCATATATCAACGATGTTCATTAATTATACAGAGGAGTTCTGCAAAATAAAATGTGTAATGAATGGTAAAACTAGCCACAGGTAATAATACATAGTTATTTTTTCACCTGAGGTATAGAAATATCTCGTGACTTCCTGTTGGTGAGATTTCCTGTCTCTCGGGTGAGATAGCTTATTGTGACGTCAGTTTATTATGACATCATGGAAGTTACAGTTACGTATACACAAATGGCACCAAACATACTGAAGAAATGCCTAAAAAATCTGCAACTCAAGTGAGAAAAAGTATCAAATCACTGGCGGAAAGTTGATTCAAGAAAATCTCAAACACGTGGGGCAAAGATATCTACATTGCCTCTGGATGGACAAGATATCTTTACCCTTGGGTTTGAGACTTTCTTGTCTCGCCTTTCCACTTGTGATAGATACTATTTATCTACAAATAGCCTAATTATAGATCTCATATCCAAGTGTTATAGATACTCAAAGTTAAATAACAAAGTTTACAGAATGGGTTTGGATCAGGAGGGATAATTTCTTACATAAATAGCTTCCTCCTTGTGGTAAACAAGTTTTATCTCCCATTTGCAGTGTTATATTCTATTTCTTAGAGCAGGTACTAGTACTTTATATTTGGATAAAAAGCAGTTTTTCTGCAATATAATCTTATTCACACATAGCAGAGCCTCTGTTCAAATTTATTATGATGTGAAAACTAATTCTGCAAAGTATTTTAGTTGCACTGGAACATTCAGGCAACATAAATTATTTAGAAAACTTAAAAGCATATTTTTTCCCCCTTCTGTTCAATACCAAATACCTGCTGTTATGAAAGACAACTCTTGCAAATGGGAAGTAACTCTATATTCCAATAATAGGGAAAACCCCACAAATAATTATACTCGCATTATTGCATCATTATGCATTTATACAATATACACAATATATATAATTAATTACGATCTTGTAAATGCTGTATTTTCAGATTAAAGATAATAAAATTGTAATAAATTAACATAAATATAACATTTTAAATATTTTTCAAATTTGTTCACAAAATATGCTGACAAAACAGATATGGGGTGTATATATATAAATATAGATCATTACAGTTAATTAAGAAAACCTGAATAATAGGCATTCATTTCTAAAACCATAGCACCAAACAAAAACTTTATATCACTACACAGATAGTTGAAACTGTGGTACCTCTTGGTTGACATTAAAAAAATGTTATTTATGAATTTTATAGATTTATCATTTATATGTATTTTTGGGCAATTTTTAACACAACAAGTATGGACTGTGAGCACGCTCACAAAGTGATACCCCCCACTTCACCTCAAGTCCAATTATCTCCACTGAATAATATCCGACAGCGACGAAAATTCTTCATGCACATATACATATGACGTAAAGTTTCATCAAAATCTGTCAAGCAGTTTAGGAGAAGCGCTTGGAAGGGATGTGGACAGACGGACAGACCGACAGAGGGACAGACAGACAGGGTGATTCCTATATACCCCCCAAACTAGTTTGCGGGGGTATAATAATGGCAATAATGAGCAACTTAAAAATATCAGTATACCAATGTTTACATCTTGTGGAATATTAAAGAATATGTTCATATTTGTAGAATATCACCGTTACCATGGCGATTATAGCACCTAATTTTAAGTAAACAGAGTTTTACAAGAATACAATATCTAACAATGAAAACATAAACAAAAACTGAACATAAAACCACACTCTGCAGATAAAGAAAATCACTAGCATGATTCAGAAAACAGTCACCATGGAAACAAGATGGTCACTTTTGGTTGAATTCCAACATTCTGTAAAAGTTTGTGTTCAGATTGTCAAAATTGTTCATACTTCATAACTTAAAATGTTAAGAAGAGACAAAATGCTGCAATCTTAGAATAATAAATGACCAATATTTCCAGTTTTTTCTGTTGGTACTCCATAACTCCTGGTAATATTCCTATTCTGCTACTTGGACTGTCCCTTCTTTGGTTATTCTATGCTTTTCGTTGAGATTCAATAATTTGAAAAGTTAAATGCTTTTGTAACACCTTCATGAAAACGTCCGTCTGACTAAGACTATCACAAGTAATGCTGTAAGTAAAACAGACTGATAGGGGGCACCTGCTCCGCCAGATAAGGCAGATGCTCTGGACAGTGCGGTTCCTGGAGTTCGTATTGTTGCTAATAGCAATGGTGTCATTGTTATGTATGATTTTAACAATGGACTGTCTGTTTGAATGAGGTATTCTATTCTTTCTGCCTCTTTGATACAAGCTTCAACCTAAACAACGCAATAAATTTTTTTTATTTCAACTGAAATAAATTAATTTACAGATTGATAAAAAGATTTTACATTCTACGTTACATTTTTCTTTGTTAATTATGTACTTCACATGATAACAAAGGTTTTAGATGCAGTATTTAGATACATTTTACCCTTGGGCCGAGTGGTTAAGGTAGTTTGTCTACTATTCATCATATGGTTTGTCAACACTGATGGTGAGACAAGGATTAATTGACAATTATTGCCATTTTATTTTAACTCCAGTAAACTAAATCAGAGTAAAGGCTTTTGTTTTAGTTATTATTGATTTTGTTGTTGCTGTCCATATGTCAAAGAAGTATTCAACGTGATCTTTGGAAAAATAGCAAAATGTGAAAAATTATAACAGTAATTATAACTTTACAAATGTAGGTGAGCCTTTCATCACATATTAATTTTTACCTGTAGTTTGCTAGGTGAGGCTGTCACAGATTTATATTTACCTGTAGTTTGCTAGGCGAGGCTGTCACAGGTTTATATTTACCTGTAGTTTGCTAGGCAAGGCTGTCACAGGTTTATATTTACCTGTAGTGTGCTAGGCGAGGCTGTCACAGGTTTATATTTACCTGTAGTTTGTTAGGTGAGGCTGTCACAGGTTTATATTTACCTGTAGTTTGCTAGGTGAGGCTGTCACAGATTTATATTTACCTGTAGTTTGCTAGTTGAGGCTGTCACAGATTTATATTTACCTGTAGTTTGCTAGGTGAGGCTGTCACAGATTTATATTTACCTGTAGTTTGCTAGTTGAGGCTGTCACAGATTTATATTTACCTGTAGTTTGCTAGGTGAGGCTGTCACAGGTTTATATTTACCTGTAGTTTGCTAGGTGAGGCTGTCACAGGTTTATATTTACCTGTAGTTTGCTAGGTGAGGCTGTCACAGATTTATATTTACCTGTAGTTTGCTAATTGAGGCTGTCAAAGATTTATATTTACCTGTAGTTTGCTAGGTGAGGCTGTCACAGGTTTATATTTACCTGTAGTTTGCTAGGTGAGGCTGTTACAGGTTTATATTTACCTGTAGTTTGCTAGGTGAGGCTGTCACAGATTTATATTTACCTGTAGTTTGCTAGGCAAGGCTGTCACAGGTTTATATTTACCTGTAGTTTGCTAGGTGAGGCTGTCACAAGTTTATATTTACCTGTAGTTCGCTAGGTGAGGCTGTCACAGATTTATATTTACCTGTAGTTTGCTAGTTGAGGCTGTCACAGATTTATATTTACCTGTACTTTGCTAGGTGAGGCTGTCACAGGTTTATATTTACCTGTAGTTTGCTAGGTGAGGCTGTCACAGGTTTATATTTACCTGTAGTTTGCTAGGTGAGGCTGTTACAGGTTTATATTTACCTGTAGTTTGCTAGGTGAGGCTGTCACAGGTTTATATTTACCTGTAGTTTGCTAGGTGAGGCTGTCACAGGTTTATATTTACCTGTAGTTTGCTAGGTGAGGCTGTCACAGGTTTATATTTACCTGTAGTTTGCTAGGTGTGGCAGATTTATATTTACCTGTAGTTTGCTAGGTGAGGCTGTCACAGGTTTATATTTACCTGTAGTTTGCTAGGTGAGGCTGTTACAGGTTTATATTTACCTGTAGTTTGCTAGGTGAGGCTGTCACAGGTTTATATTTACCTGTAGTTTGCTAGGTGAGGCTGTCACAGGTTTATATTTACCTGTAGTTTGCTAGGTGAGGCTGTCACAGGTTTATATTTACCTGTAGTTTGCTAGGTGTGGCAGATTTATATTTACCTGTAGTTTGCTAGGTGAGGCTGTCACAGGTTTATATTTACCTGTAGTTTGCTAGGCGAGGCTGTCACAGATTTATATTTACCTGTAGTTTTCTAGGTGAGGCTGTCACAGATTTATATTTACCTGTAGTTTGCTAGGTGAGGCTGTCACAGATTTATATTTACCTGTAGTTTGCTAGGTGAGGCTGTCACAGGTTTATATTTACCTGTAGTTTGCTAGGTGAGGCTGTCACAGATTTATATTTACCTGTAGTTTGCTAGGTGAGGCTGTCACAGATTTATATTTACCTGTAGTTTGCTAGGTGAGGCTGTCACAGATTTATATTTACCTGTAGTTTGCTAGGTGAGGCTGTCACAGGTTTATATTTACCTGTAGTTTGCTAGGTGAGGCTGTCACAGATTTATATTTACCTGTAGTTTGCTAGGTGAGGCTGTCACAGGTTTATATTTACCTGTAGTTTGCTAGGTGAGGCTGTCACAGATTTATATTTACCTGTAGTTTGCTAGGTGAGGCTGTCACAGATTTATATTTACCTGTAGTTTGCTAGGTGAGGCTGTCACAGATTTATATTTACCTGTAGTTTGCTAGGTGAGGCTGTCACAGATTTATATTTACCTGTAGTTTGCTAGGTGAGGCTGTCACAGATTTATATTTACCTGTAGTTTGCTAGGTGAGGCTGTCACAGGTTTATATTTAACTGTAGTTTGCTAGGTGAGGCTGTCACAGGTTTATATTTACCTGTAGTTTGCTAGGCGAGGCTGTCACAGGTTTATATTTACCTGTAGTTTGCTAGGTGAGGCTGTCACAGATTTATATTTACCTGTAGTTTGCTAGGTGAGGCTGTCACAGGTTTATATTTACCTGTAGTTTGCTAGGTGAGGCTGTCACAGATTTATATTTACCTGTAGTTTGCTAGGTGAGGCTGTTACAGGTTTATATTTACCTGTAGTTTGCTAGGTGAGGCTGTCACAGATTTATATTTACCTGTAGTTTGCTAGGTGAGGCTGTCACAGGTTTATATTTACCTGTAGTTTGCTAGGTGAGGCTGTCACAGATTTATATTTACCTGTAGTTTGCTAGGTGAGGCTGTTACAGGTTTATATTTACCTGTAGTTTGCTAGGTGAGGCTGTAACAGGTTTATATTTACCTGTAGTTTGCTAGGTGAGGCTGTTACAGGTTTATATTTACCTGTAGTTTGCTAGGTGAGGCTGTCACAGATTTATATTTACCTGTAGTTTGCTAGGTGAGGCTGTCACAGGTTTATATTTACCTGTAGTTTGCTAGGTGAGGCTGTCACAGATTTATATTTACCTGTAGTTTGCTAGGTGAGGCTGTCACAGGTTTATATTTACCTGTAGTTTGCTAGGTGAGGCTGTCACAGGTTTATATTTACCTGTAGTTTGCTAGGTGAGGCTGTCACAGGTTTATATTTACCTGTAGTTTGCTAGGCGAGGCTGTCACAGGTTTATATTTACCTGTAGTTTGCTAGGTGAGGCTGTCACAGGTTTATATTTACCTGTAGTTTGCTAGGTGAGGCTGGCACAGATTTATATTTACCTGTAGTTTGCTAGGTGAGGCTGTCACAGGTTTTTATTTACCTGTAGTTTGCTAGGTGAGGCTGTCACAGATTTATATTTACCTGTAGTTTGCTAGGTGAGGCTGTCACAGATTTATATTTACCTGTAGTTTTCTAGGTGAGGCTGTCACAGATTTATATTTACCTGTAGTTTGCTAGGTGAGGCTGTCACAGGTTTTTATTTACCTGTAGTTTGCTAGGTGAGGCTGTCACAGGTTTATATTTACCTGTAGTTTGCTAGGTGAGGCTGTCACAGATTTATATTTACCTGTAGTTTGCTAGGTGAGGCTGTCACAGATTTATATTTACCTGTAGTTTGCTAGGTGAGGCTGTCACAGGTTTATATTTACCTGTAGTTTGCTAGGTGAGGCTGTCACAGGTTTATATTTACCTGTAGTTTGCTAGGTGAGGCTGTCACAGGTTTATATTTACCTGTAGTTTGCTAGGTGAGGCTGTCACAGGTTTATATTTACCTGTAGTTTGCTAGGTGAGGCTGTCACAGATTTATATTTACCTGTAGTTTGCTAGGTGAGGCTGTCACATATTTATATTTACCTGTAGTTTGCTAGGTGAGGCTGTCACATATTTATATTTACCTGTAGTTTGCTAGGTGAGGCTGTCACAGATTTATATTTACCTGTAGTTTGCTAGGTGAGGCTGTCACATATTTATATTTACCTGTAGTTTGCTAGGTGAGGCTGTCACATATTTATATTTACCTGTAGTTTGCTAGGTGAGGCTGTCACATATTTATATTTACCTGTAGTTTGCTAGGTGAGGCTGTCACAGGTTTATATTTACCTGTAGTTTGCTAGGCGAGGCTGTCACAGGTTTATATTTACCTGTAGTTTGCTAGGCGAGGCTGTCACAGATTTATATTTACCTGTAGTTTGCTAGGTGTGGCAGATTTATATTTACCTGTAGTTTGCTAGGCGAGGCTGTCACAGATTTATATTTACCTGTAGTTTGCTAGGTGAGGCTGTCACAGGTTTATATTTACCTGTAGTTTGCTAGGTGAGGCTGGCACAGATTTATATTTACCTGTAGTTTGCTAGGTGAGGCTGTCACAGGTTTATATTTACCTGTAGTTTGCTAGGTGAGGCTGTCACAGGTTTATATTTACCTGTAGTTTGCTAGGTGAGGCTGTCACAGGTTTATATTTACCTGTAGTTTGCTAGGTGAGGCTGTCACAGGTTTATATTTACCTGTAGTTTGCTAGGTGAGGCTGTCACAGATTTATATTTACCTGTAGTTTGCTAGGTGAGGCTGTCACATATTTATATTTACCTGTAGTTTGCTAGGTGAGGCTGTCACATATTTATATTTACCTGTAGTTTGCTAGGTGAGGCTGTCACAGATTTATATTTACCTGTAGTTTGCTAGGTGAGGCTGTCACATATTTATATTTACCTGTAGTTTGCTAGGTGAGGCTGTCACATATTTATATTTACCTGTAGTTTGCTAGGTGAGGCTGTCACATATTTATATTTACCTGTAGTTTGCTAGGTGAGGCTGTCACATATTTATATTTACCTGTAGTTTGCTAGGTGAGGCTGTCACATATTTATATTTACCTGTAGTTTGCTAGGTGAGGCTGTCACAGGTTTATATTTACCTGTAGTTTGCTAGGTGAGGCTGTCACAGATTTATATTTACCTGTAGTTTGCTAGGTGAGGCTGTCACAGGTTTATATTTACCTGTAGTTTGCTAGGTGAGGCTGTCACAGGTTTATATTTACCTGTAGTTTGCTAGGTGAGGCTGGCACAGGTTTATATTTACCTGTAGTTTGCTAGGTGAGGCTGTCACAGATTTATATTTACCTGTAGTTTGCTAGGTGAGGCTGTCACAGATTTATATTTACCTGTAGTTTGCTAGGTGAGGCTGTCACAGATTTATATTTACCTGTAGTTTGCTAGGTGAGGCTGTCACAGATTTATATTTACCTGTAGTTTGCTAGGTGAGGCTGTCACAGATTTATATTTACCTGTAGTTTGCTAGGTGAGGCTGTCACAGATTTATATTTACCTGTAGTTTGCTAGGTGAGGCTGTCACAGATTTATATTTACCTGTAGTTTGCTAGGTGAGGCTGTCACAGATTTATATTTACCTGTAGTTTGCTAGGTGAGGCTGTCACAGATTTATATTTACCTGTAGTTTGCTAGGTGAGGCTGTCACATATTTATATTTACCTGTAGTTTGCTAGGTGAGGCTGTCACATATTTATATTTACCTGTAGTTTGCTAGGTGAGGCTGTCACAGGTTTATATTTACCTGTAGTTTGCTAGGTGAGGCTGTCACAGGTTTATATTTACCTGTAGTTTGCTAGGTGAGGCTGTCACAGGTTTATATTTACCTGTAGTTTGCTAGGTGAGGCTGTCACAGGTTTATATTTACCTGTAGTTTGCTAGGTGAGGCTGTCACAGGTTTATATTTACCTGTAGTTTGCTAGGTGAGGCTGGCACAGGTTTATATTTACCTGTAGTTTGCTAGGTGAGGCTGTCACAGATTTATATTTACCTGTAGTTTGCTAGGTGAGGCTGTCACAGATTTATATTTACCTGTAGTTTGCTAGGTGAGGCTGTCACAGATTTATATTTACCTGTAGTTTGCTAGGTGAGGCTGTCACAGGTTTATATTTACCTGTAGTTTGCTAGGTGAGGCTGTCACAGGTTTATATTTACCTGTAGTTTGCTAGGTGAGGCTGTCACAGATTTATATTTACCTGTAGTTTGCTAGTTGAGGCTGTCACAGATTTATATTTACCTGTAGTTTGCTAGGTGAGGCTGTCACAGATTTATATTTACCTGTAGTTTGCTAGGTGAGGCTGTCACAGGTTTATATTTACCTGTAGTTTGCTAGGTGAGGCTGTCACAGGTTTATATTTACCTGTAGTTTGCTAGGTGAGGCTGTCACAGATTTATATTTACCTGTAGTTTTCTAGGTGAGGCTGTCACAGATTTATATTTACCTGTAGTTTGCTAGGTGAGGCTGTCACAGATTTATATTTACCTGTAGTTTTCTAGGTGAGGCTGTCACAGATTTATATTTACCTGTAGTTTGCTAGGTGAGGCTGTCACAGGTTTAACTAAAACCACAAGGTCTGATTCTACATTGAGGTAGCCAAAGACATCACATTCTCTCACCATTAACTGGCGGGAGAGAATTTCTAAGATATTGTTGACTGTGATTGGTCCAGCTGTTGGTGCTGACGACACAACATCTGCTTGATCAACACTGTACAACATCCGTAATTCTGCAGCTAAAATTAAAATAATGAATTTCTAAAATGCTATTGACAGTGAATGGTCCCACTGTTGGTGCTGACGACAGAACATCCGTAATTCTGCCGCTAAAATTGAAATAAACAATCAATTCCAAGCTGCTGAAACAGCTTGTGATATTACCAAAAAACAACTGTACTCTGTTTTGACTGGCCAGCAGTGCTTCAGATGGCCCAAACGCTAATTGAAAGATCAGACTATAATTTATGTTACGGTTAGTGTTCCCTCCTTTACTAGTATATTAACGCTTTGTTCATATCATCTCTCTTGAAGCAAAGTTTTTTCATGTAAAGAGCAAATGACTTATTTGATAACAAAATATTTGCATATTACAAACTAGGATAAGTCGATCTAGTGGTCACTGATACCATGGCTTAAATTGTGTGTGTGTGTAAAAATGTTAATGCTGTTTTTTGTAAACTGGTGAAATTGGTCTTTGATGGAATTCTTCAAGCTTCAATAGGTTTCTCAGCTACCTGATATGTAATAATGTCATTGAAATCAAATGCAAACTTTTCGAGCTATTGTCTGAAAACTTTTTTTTTTGCAAAAAGTTCTAACATGTTCTGTCAAACGTGAACTTGAAATTTCATGGATTTCCCCTCAAAATCGAATAGACTTCTGATCCTCTTAATATGAAACTATATCCCAAAGTTTCAATAAAATTAAATGCAAACTTTTTGAGCTTTTGTCCAGAGTTTCTTAAATTGTTTTAGCAATCCAACTATATCCCAAAGTTTCATTGACAGCAAATTCAAACATTTTGAGTTAATGTCCGTAAACATCTTTTTGGTAAAAAAATGTTTTTGTCGACTTTGATCTTGACCTTTGACAGAATTCTTCTTACCCACCTGATATGTTACAATATTCTGGGACCACAATGCTGGACCCACAGAGCAGCCCAGCCGTCCCCGGTGGCGGATAGGGGAGACCCTCTTGTTGGGGGTTTGTCAGGTCATAATACAGAAAGCCTGGCAGCGGACCATAGTGGGTAACGTGTTTGGAGAGTGCCACGCTCCTGGCACCATAAAGACCCCTTTTGTAGATTTCGAAAAAGAGTAGGCTCATTGTAGCTGCTACAAAAGGTTCAATTCTCCAACCCTATCCAATACTCCGTTCTTTTCCAGCGGCAGTCAAAATTATGTTCCCCTTGTCCCATCCTACCCCTTTTTCCATTGATTTATTGTTTGTTAACTTGCTCTCATCCTGAATATAGCAAAAATACAGCTCGCTGGACGTAAAGCAAACATCCAATCAATCAATCAATGTTACAATATTCCAAAGTTTCACTGATATCAGATGCACGCTTTTTTTTAAAATATCGTCCAGAAACCAAATTTGGAGAGATAAACAGACAGACAGACATGAGAACCCATATATACCCTGATGCTTGTAGAGTGGGGTATAAAAAACGTAGTAAGACTCATTTAAGAACAAGTCTGTTATGGCACACAAAAACAATGGTCAGCTGGAAGTCAAAGAAATACTTAAGTAGGGAAGACCTCATACAAACACTGGTCCAACTGTGTCTCCACTTACCACAAACTGGACAACATCCTCCAGGAGGAATTATTGGCTAACAGTCTGTACTTACCACAAACTGGACAACATCCTCCAGGAGGAATTATTGGCTAACAGTCTGTACTTACCACAAACTGGACAACATTTTCCAGGAGGAATTATTGGCTAACAGTCTGTACTTACCACAAACTGGACAACATCCTCCAGGAGGAATTATTGGCTAACAGTCTGTACTTACCACAAACTGGACAACATCCTCCAGGAGGAATTATTGGCTAACAGTCTGTACTTACCACAAACTGGACAACATCCTCCAGGAGGAATTATTGGCTAACAGCCTCCACTTACCACAAACTGGACAACATCCTCCAGGAGGAATTATTGGCTAACAGTCTGTACTTACCACAAACTGGACAACATCCTCCAGGAGGAATTATTGGCTAACAGTCTGTACTTACCACAAACTGGACAACATCCTCCAGGAGGAATTATTGGCTAACAGTCTCCACTTACCACAAACTGGACAACATCCTCCAGGAGGAATTATTGGCTAACAGTCTCCACTTACCACAAACTGGACAACATCCTCCAGGAGGAATTATTGGCTAACAGCCTCCACTTACCACAAACTGGACAACATCCTCCAGGAGGAATTATTGGCTGAAAGTCTGTACTTACCACAAACTGGACAACATCCTCCAGGAGGAATTATTGGCTAACAGTCTCCACTTACCACAAACTGGACAACATCCTCCAGGAGGAATTATTGGCTAACAGTCTGTACTTACCACAAACTGGACAACATCCTCCAGGAGGAATTATTGGCTAACAGTCTCCACTTACCACAAACTGGACAACATCCTCCAGGAGGAATTATTGGCTAACAGTCTATACTTACCACAAACTGGACAACATCCTCCAGGAGGAATTATTGGCTAACAGTCTCCACTTACCACAAACTGGACAACATCCTCCAGGAGGAATTATTGGCTAACAGTCTGAACTTACCACAAACTGGACAACATCCTCCAGGAGGAATTATTGGCTAACAGTCTGTACTTACCACAAACCGGACAACATCCTCCAGGAGGAATTATTGGCTAACAGTCTGTACTTACCACAAACTGGACAACATCCTCCAGAAGGAATTATTGGCTGACAGTCTGTACTTACCACAAACCTGACAACATCCTCCAGGAGGAATTATTGGCTAACAGTCTGTACTTACCACAAACTGGACAACATCCTCCAGGAGGAATTATTGGCTAACAGTCTGTACTTACCACAAACTGGACAACATCCTCCAGGAGGAATTATTGGCTAACAGTCTGTACTTACCACAAACTGGACAACATCCTCCAGGAGGAATTATTGGCTAACAGTCTGTACTTACCACAAACTGGACAACATCCTCCAGGAGGAATTATTGGCTAACAGTCTGTACTTACCACAAACTGGACAACATCCTCCAGAAGGAATTATTGGCTGACAGTCTGTACTTACCACAAACCTGACAACATCCTCCAGGAGGAATTATTGGCTGACAGTCTGTACTTACCACAAACTGGACAACATCCTCCAGGAGGAATTATTGGCTGACAGTCTGTACTTACCACAAACTGGACAACATCCTCCAGGAGGAATTATTGGCTAACAGTCTGTACTTACCACAAACTGGACAACATCCTCCAGGAGGAATTATTGGCTAACAGCCTCCACTTACCACAAACTGGACAACATCCTCCAGGAGGAATTATTGGCTAACAGTCTGTACTTACCACAAACTGGACAACATCCTCCAGGAGGAATTATTGGCTGACAGTCTGTACTTACCACAAACTGGACAACATCCTCCAGGAGGAATTATTGGCTAACAGTCTGTACTTACCACAAACTGGACAACATCCTCCAGGAGGAATTATTGGCTAACAGCCTCCACTTACCACAAACTGGACAACATCCTCCAGGAGGAATTATTGGCTAACAGTCTGTACTTACCACAAACTGGACAACATCCTCCAGGAGGAATTATTGGCTAACAGTCTGTACTTACCACAAACTGGACAACATCCTCCAGGAGGAATTATTGGCTAACAGCCTCCACTTACCACAAACTGGACAACATCCTCCAGGAGGAATTATTGGCTGACAGTCTGTACTTACCACAAACTGGACAACATCCTCCAGGAGGAATTATTGGCTAACAGTCTGTACTTACCACAAACTGGACAACATCCTCCAGGAGGAATTATTGGCTGACAGTCTGTACTTACCACAAACTGGACAACATCCTCCAGGAGGAATTATTGGCTAACAGTCTGTACTTACCACAAACTGGACAACATCCTCCAGGAGGAATTATTGGCTAACAGTCTGTACTTACCACAAACTGGACAACATCCTCCAGGAGGAATTATTGGCTAACAGTCTGTACTTACCACAAACTGGACAACATCCTCCAGGAGGAATTATTGGCTGACAGTCGGCAGGTTTCACTGGAGCACACCTTACATCTGCACATTCTGCACTCTTGGAAGTGTTACCTACAAAAAGACAAGGGCATTATCACTGGCTTGTAAGTCATTTGAAAATAATACAGTGGGGTTTAAACAGTTAAAGGGATCCTAAAGATCTTCTTAATTGTTATACTCCTACAAAAATCACCCAAATACTGACACATGACATTTCCAAACAATAGTCCATGGTGGATCTGTCTGCTAATGGAGTACATTACTTACCCATATACTGACCCAAGACTTTACATTCTCCAAAATAATCCACGGTGGATCTGTCTGCTAATGCTGCACATTCATGAGGGTATGTCTCACCATTGTGACCACAGACAGTTCCAGATTTGGAGCAATCAGTCTACAAAATCAAAGCTCAAGTCAAAGAACATAAACCAGGTCAGTTGACATCATTTTTCGCCCATTTAGTATGTTTCCACTTAAAATTAGATGTAAAATCGACTGCAATGTACTTAAATTAAAAAGGCTGAAAGTAAGCAGGGTCGTTAAATTTATAAAATCTGTGAAAAATTAAACATCTTTCTTTACACTTTGAATATGTCTCAATACATTTTTCCTGTATTGTGATTTGTGATTAGTGTTTAACAGAGATATAGATCAATCAATTACAACAGATAATGGATGATACTGTTTATTTGGATGTAATAGAGGAGATTGGTGGACATTCCACCAATGGAGGATTTAGTTGGCAAATTTTCTGTTTCTTTCATACTGTGAAATACTTTTTATTCGTTGGGTATCAATTTTCGTGGTTTTCGTGGAGGCCTCGGACCACGAAATTAAAAATCCAACGAAGAATAAAACTTCATTAACAGATGGGAACAAGTGAAAAACGATCTGAAAATGTCCGAGATCGGACATTTATTTGTACATGTAATAAATGATTTTGTGGTTCGATCCATTACTAACGTTCTGCTCAAAATCCATTTAAATGATTATGTTACAGGTTTCATGTTCGAATTGTGTTTATTACATGTAGATGTTATTTAATTGTAAAGCGTACGAATAAACATCGACTTCCGGTCAAGGTGGTGATATATGAGGTGTTCATTTTCGATGTTAAAAAGTAACAAATTATTATCAGAATTATGAGTTTGGTTGCTCCTTTGAACATAAATTAAAATAACAAATAAAATATTTAAAGATAAGCTATACTTAATCGTTATTAGTGCATATCAATGACACGCTATATCAAATGGATGTTGTGATAATACCGATCATGGCACAAATGACATTAAATTACACCTTTGTAACAGTTATTTATTGCTACTCAATACATAAAGTGACAAATGCCCTTCGGCTAGGAATGCATAGATAACAATTAGAGAATTATATAGACTCAAAGTAGTTTTTATTGCAATTAATCAATTAATACATTACCTTGTTTATAATTAGCTATTGATTTCCGTGTTGTTAATTTTACATTCGTTACCACACGCGTAAATAACATCATGTTATGAAACTGGTGAAAATGATTCTGCTGTAATAATTTATTTTGATCGCTACCTCACTGTTTTGCATTTTCGGAAACCGTCAATCCACGAATTTAAGAACCCACGAACATGTAAAATTTCACCAAACCACGAAAATTGATACCCACGAATTTAAGTACTTTCACAGTATTGGTTTCCTGGGAAATACCTAGCAGGGCCATGTTCTTGTAGGGAATTTCCGTGTTTCATGAACTTCAAGATCTATCAATAAAGTCACAGATATTCCCAAGTGCTTTAAAAAAGACTATAGGGTGACCAGTGTAAGTTCGACTGAATTCTGGGGAAGTTCGACCTATATACATTTTGTCATATGGAAAGTGGGAACAAACATCAATTAGCCAAAAAGTAAAGAACTATGTGCAAAAGATGTGTTCGTTTATCTTTCAACATTATAAATCATACATTTTTTGTAATAAATGAATTATGAAGATGTTTTGACTGGTCAAAATTTTCCATGACGGTTGAATTTACACCAGTCTCCCCAAGACAATTAGCTGATAATTTTAACAGATGGCAACACTTCCATGTCCGATCTGTAGAATAGTCAAATGTTTAACAAGGAATAAATCATAAATCATATTACATATGCTAAAGAGTTTATGTGAAATTTCTTCAAATTTGATTGGCTCAATTCGCTTCCATCACCAAGGATAAAAAATATATTTCTTTTTTAACAGTATATAAGCCATGTTGCTGTTTTTTATGAGGCTTGTTACTAAACACAGATCTGGACATAAGTTACTAAACACAGATCTGGACATAAGTTACTAAACACAGATCTGGACATAAGTTACTAAATACAGATCTGGACATAAGTTACTAAACACAGATCTGGACATAAGTTACTAAACACAGATCTGGACATAAGTTACTAAATACAGATCTGGACATAAGTTACTAAATACAGATCTGGACATAAGTTACTAAACACAGATCTGGACATAAGTTACTAAACACAGATCTGGACATAAGTTACTAAATACAGATCTGGACATAAGTTACTAAACACAGATCTGGACATAAGTTACTAAACACAGATCTGGACACAAGTTACTAAATACAGATCTGGACACAAGTTACTAAACACAGATCTGGACATAAGTTACTAAACACAGATCTGGACACAAGTTACTAAATACAGATCTGGACATAAGTTACTAAACACAGATCTGGACATAAGTTACTAAACACAGATCTGGACATAAGTTACTAAACACAGATCTGGACATAAGTTACTAAACACAGATCTGGACATAAGTTACTAAATACAGATCTGGACATAAGTTCCATTTTGAATAAAAATATACAATTTATATAAACACTATGGCGATGTACGTATAATGTACGTTTTAGTTAGAACATGAATATCTGATAACATTCTTACCTGACAGTGGCCTCTGTACTGTAATGTACGCTTATGTTTTAATAACAGACATGGATTGGTAAATTCTTCATCCCTCGTGTCACACACGGGATCATGATAATGATGATCACATGTCTCATGTGTGGGAACTAGAAAATAATGTGAATTTTAAGAGACTACGAAGAGACTGAAACACTACTGCTGCGAATATAATATTACCCACAATTCAATGTGAGACAGTATTTGATTATAATAACTTTTATCTGACACGTTATACAGTTGTAAAGGTTGGGTGGTTTGAATGAGTTTAATGCAATTTTTCAGCTTTCTGGAGTACATGTTAAAAATTTTGGTAAGAAAACTGGTAATCTGTGTCTAATACGATTGGAGTGAGACCTAAGCGTTTACAGGCATGTGATCAATAGCTGTTGACTCACTACCTGAACCACTCGGCCACGGAGGCCCAGACTTACCACATTGATACTGTGGACATTTGTCATAATTAATACTTAGACACACTTGTCTCTTTGGTAAACACCTGAAAAAGAGAAAATAAACTTAAGTGACACGTTAGGTTGTTTGTGGATAAAATATCAATTAATCCAATGTTTGGAAAGTATCATTTGGCTAGCAAACTATTCTGATGATGATCCATACCACATATTTCTTTTCTTTGGTAGTCCAAAATATTGTTTTAATTTTTGAATATTAATGACTGATAGATCAATCCACATTCCATCCTTAATTGTGATTAGCTTGCATTGCTGCACCAAGTTGATAATTGAGGGTTTTTTTTCCAGATAACAAATATTTTCATTCTTACGTAATTTTAATTCCTTGAATTGCATATAGAGTTTATAGACAGATATTTTGAAATGTTGTTGTTTACCATTTAAGGTATCCTGACCACAATTGACCACGTGACCATATTTGGTGTCCCGGATGTCTATTGTTTTTCAATGTGGCAGACGTCCGTAATGTTCGGCAAACATCGGAAATAATATATGAGTAACTAACTTTTTTTTCTCAAAACGGTAAACACTGACTCAAAGTAAAACAATATATTAGCAACACATTGATTTAATAAAGCTGTATTTCTTGGTCGAAAAATAAAATTAAACGGTGACTTCAAGCATGGGTCGGATACCTGAAGTTAGTAGTTACACAAAAGGTCACAATGCATCAACAAAATTGAACGAGAATGATCAAATCATCCAAAACTAGTTTGAATTGTTCAGCATGTTAAGGAGCATGTGTCTGTACTCAGATCATTCTTAACCACCCCAGTCATTATATTTACTGGAACTTACCTGTATCTATCACCCCAGTCATTGTATTTACTGGAACTTACCTGTATCTATCACCCCAGTCATTGTATTTACTGGAACTTACCTGTATCTATCACCACAGTCATTATATTTACTGGAACTTACCTGTATCTATCACCCCAGTCATTATATTTACTGGAACTTACCTGTATCTATCACCACAGTCATTGTTTTTACAGGGATCTATCGAGTTACAGGAACCAATTTTTATTTCATTATTTTTTAAGCCACCACATCTGTTCAAATAAGAAACACATGTATTCATGATTAATAACAAATTATCTATTTATAGAACATGATGATTGTTTGTTAAAATGGTGTATCAGCAATTTTTCAGATATATCATGGCATCCAGTTTTATTTTAGGAGAAAGCCTGTTTAGCCAGAGAAAACTCATGACATGCGGTAGGAAATCTAGCAATCCTTGTCAATTAGGATTGCAGTCGAGTATATCATGCTAGCAGTGAGACCTAAAACCTCAGTGTTGATAGACCATGTGATTTATAAATGATTACTACCTTAACCACTCATTCACCAGGACCCCTAGAAAGTCATGAAGATAAACACCTCATCTATTTAAAACAAGATGATAGAAATTTCACACTGATAATATTACATTTGAACAAGACCAATACAAATGACATACTTTCTGTTATTAGATAACTAATACACTATATATGATGGGTAAATGTCATGATGACATACTTTGGTATTTTGTATTGGCAGTTTAAATCGTATCAATACTTGTATACTGATGTAGGTCAATAAACAGCTGTACGGTTAATACAGAAGAAACAGTTCAATAAACTGAGCCATCATCTTCGCAAAACTATTTGCATATATTTTCTCGTTTTCATGAATATTTAATGTCCTATTTTGATTGGTCGCTCTTACTTCCGACAGAGAGTGACAACTTATAAAAAAAACAACATACATAGTTTCGGTTAATAAATGTTTTATCCATTGGCTAATTAAATTAAATGAATATTCATGAAAACAAGAAAATATCTGCAAGTGTGCCCAAGGTCCGTAAGTGGTAGCAAAGCGAGAATGCGACTGGACGTGGGTTTCAGACCATGCTGAGACGTCTGACATAACATACCTTTCAGCTAGACAGTGGTTAGGATATGTCTTTCCATTATTACCACATCGTGGTGAGTAATCCCTCGAGCACTCACAGGGCAGATCTTTCCAACGATTCCTTTCACTTGACTGGGAGGTAGGACATTTGTTTTTTGTACAGATTACCTCCCCTGAGTTACATATACAATGGTTGCAGTCTATTTTAAATTGCTTTCCATGTTCTGTAAATGTACAAATATAATATTAGCTACTCATTTATTATGCACCACTCAATTTTCTTTGAAAGAACATCATGTTCACTCAGCCTACTTTGTATATGTGAATAGAACATCATGTTCTCTAGTCTATTTATATGTATCTTGAACATCATGTTCCAGGGGTTCAAATTAACAGTGGTCCGAGGTCCAAGACCTTTCCAATTTGCGATCAGACTTGCAGCTTGGTTATTAGCTGAACCAGAGGGACCTTCCTTCTTTGTGAGGCAGATTTTTAAGAGTTTTAGCCAAATTAAAAAATATTTGTGATTAAAATAGACGTATGTATCTACTTCCTTTTTTATGATTACCACAACGAGTGTCGAGAAGGTCCGATATTAACAGACACTAACACCTATATGCATCAGAATTTGTTGTATTATCGTGTTTATGATGTTGAACTGCCATTTTTAACAATTGTAAGCTGGTTCCTTTCTGACTTTATTTCGTACATATAGCGTAGACTAAAATACTAGTGAAAACCAGTTCAAAGCAAACGAAAATTAAACCATGTAAGGAGCGGATATGAACTTGGTGCCAGAGATTGCAAATACGATGCTGCTCGTGTTGAAATAAACAAAAAGATTGAAACATGATAAAAATTTGAAGATTAGCAGTCACTTTTAATTTAAATATTTGAAGTAGTGCATTTTCCATTGAATACATAATATTTGTTACAGAATGATGTAATTAATTACTTCTAACCTTGTTCAACTTATCTCTGTCAACTTGTGTACTTGTAGGTTATGACAAGAAAAAAATATAATTTCAATGCTCAGTTTAAATAAACAGAAAGTTCATTGTTGCAATAATCCACACAAGACATACTCTTCTTTATCATAACAAGTTAAGTGCTTTAATACATGATAACAACAATTTATGGAAGGAATAAATCATGAAAAAAGATGTACACAATTTGTTGAATGTTACAGAAGTTAAATTTTAAGCCAAGTCCATGACATACAACTGTGATTTCGTCATTCCAGTGGAGTTGCGTTCGGAATTTAATACTCACCAAATGAAAATTGAACCAATGGCAGGACCTAGTGCTCTTATTGGCGGACCTTCAGATTTTGTTAACAGAAGGTCCGGGACCATCCGTTCAGAAATGCTAATTTGAACCTTTATTACCTTTTACTACAGGGTTCTGTCCCAGGATGCAACTCTCTCGTCTTGTACATGGAATAGGTTTACAGTTGTGCAAACGGTCCATGTGTCCACCACATATGCAGACTTGATGGTCAAAACATCGATCATTGGAATGCTGCCCATCTCCATACAAGGGAATTCTTACGTAAGAATGACGTGGAACTAATACACTTGAAATATCACCCATTTTACATGCTGAAATATACCACAAACTAAATAAATAGCATGCCTTCAGCTAAGAATTTGGCAAAAGAAAGTAAAGTTTGTCTGTAAGACACCAATAAAGATCACGTAAAATTATTTTGCCCTGCATGTCATTATGTGTACAAACATCCTACAAATATAAATGCTGTAGTCCTAAGACTGTAAGAAGATAGCCGAACAAGCCATGCACCGCCAATGTGGATGGATGGACAGACAAGGGTAAATTAATATGACCCCCAACTTTTTGTCACAGGGGCAAACAAAATATTTCCTTTCTTGTTTTATAAAACACAAATAGTCCTCTACCTGTTGTATTTATAACTCTTTTGTTGTAACACATGGGAAACATACGTTAGGCAACCTGAGGTCTATCTTAGCAAGGTAACAGCAGTGTGTACTTTTGTTGTAACACATGGGAAACATACGTTAGGCAACCTGAGGTCTATCTTAGCAAGGTAACAGCAGTGTGTACTTTTGTTGTAACACATGGGAAACATACGTTAGGCAACCTGAGGTCTATCTTAGCAAGGTAACAGCAGTGTGTACTTTTGTTGTAACACATGGGAAACATACGTTAGGCAACCTGAGGTCTATCTTAGCAAGGTAACAGCAGTGTGTACTTTTGTTGTAACACATGGGAAACATACGTTAGGCAACCTGAGGTCTATCTTAGCAAGGTAACAGCAGTGTGTACTTTTGTTGTAACACATGGGAAACATACGTTAGGCAACCTGAGGTCTATCTTAGCAAGGTAACAGCAGTGTGTACTTTTGTTGTAACACATGGGAAACATACGTTAGGCAACCTGAGGTCTATCTTAGCAAGGTAACAGCAGTGTGTACTTTTGTTGTAACACATGGGAAACATACGTTAGGCAACCTGAGGTCTATCTTAGCAAGGTAACAGCAGTGTGTACTTTTGTTTGTTTGTTTCTGTAAGGTTAACACAAATTTTAGCAATTTCTGAGCCATATTACTGTGTCCAATTATTACTGAGGAGGAAGCCAAAGTACCTGGTAAAACCCTGGACTTTCAGCAAGAAAACTGGCAATCATTGTCAAGTATGATTGTAGTCCCTACCATCAGTTAGACTCGAACTCACAACTTCAATGTTGACAGCTGTATGATCAATAGTTGATGACTACCCTAACCACTCGGCCACTAGGCTGTCAGTGTCTTTTTGGCTTAATTACTTACCTTTATGACATACATACGGTTTACAACTTTCTCCATCAGGGTGATGACATTTCCTTCTACTGACCCAGCAGACTTCTTCATCAGGGCAGGGGTTGAGGTTACAGGGTGTGGTCACTGTGTCACTACTCGTTGATGGTACAGGATCAGCTGCAAAAAAATATAACTGATTGGCACATAATTGGTTAACACCACCCCACACCACCTCTTTTTCTTAGTTTACTCAAGCATGAAATATTTGGTACGACACAACAGAATTTTGCCAGTGAAGATATCTCATTAAGTAGTAACTGTTATCAAGCTTAATGAAAAAAAGGTGGCTTTAAACTAAAGGTAAACCTGAAGTAAGACAAACAAACAAATGAACAGTCAGACAAACAGACAAATGAACAGTCAGACAAACAAACAAATGAACAGTCAGACAAACAAACAAATGAACAGTCAGACAAACAAACAAATGAACAGTCAGACAAACAAACAAATGAACAGTCAGACAAACAAACAAATGAACAGTCAGACAAACAGATGAACAGTCAGACAAACAGATGAACAGTCAGACAAACAGACAAATGAACAGTCAGACAAACAGACAAATGAACAGTCAGACAAACAGACAAATGAACAGTCAGACAAACAGACAAATGAACAGTCAGACAAACAAACAAATGAACAGTCAGACAAACAGATGAACAGTCAAACAGATGAACAGTTAGACAAACAAACAAATGAACAGTCAGACAAACAGACAAATGAACAGTCAGACAAACAAACAAATGAACAGTCAGACTAACAAACAAATGAACAGTCAAACAAACAAATGAACAGTCAGACAAACAAACAAACGAACAGTCAGACAAACAATCAAATGAACAGTCAGACAAACAATCAAATGAACAGTCAGACAAACAAACAAATGAACAGTCAGACAAACAAACAAATGAACAGTCAGACAAACAATCAAATGAACAGTCAGACAGACCAAATGAACAGTCAGAAAAACAATCAAATGAACAGTCAGACAGACCAAATGAACAGTCAGACAAACAAACAAATGAACAGTCAGACAAACAGACAAATGAACAGTCAGACAAACAAACAAATGAACAGTCAGACAAACAAACAAATGAACAGACAGACAAATGAACAGTCAGACAAACAGACCAAAAAGCTAGTGGGTGTCATAAGTAGTTGCTGAGAAAACTGTTACAAATATTTTCATTCATTGACCACTAATGTTGAAATTTGACTAAGTCGGCAAAGAGGAAGTAGATATGCCACAGACCTTAAATCTGTACTCACAATATAGGACAACATGATACGGTCACATACAAAAATTCAAGTTGTTGTGTTAAGTAGTTGCTTAGAAAACTTTTACGAAAATTTTCATTCATTGACAACTAATTTTGATTGATTGATTATTGAGAAAACTGTTACAAAAGTTATTTTGCGGAGTGATGGACGGACAGGAGTCAACCAGTATACCACCCTCTTATTTATTGCTGACATGAAAAGAAATAAATAGCTTCATGACATAGTTTCCAAATCTACCACTATATTGGACCAGAGATCGAGTTGACAAATCTACCACTATATTGGACCAGAGATCGAGTTGACAAATCTACCACTATATTGGACCAGAGATCGAGTTGACAAATCTACCACTATATTGGACCAGAGATCGAGTTGACAAATCTACCACTATATTGGACCAGAGATCGAGTTGACAAATCTACCACTATATTGGACCAGAGATCGAGTTGACAAATCTACCACTATATTGGACCAGAGATCGAGTTGACAAATCTACCACTATATTGGACCAGAGATCGAGTTGACAAATCTACCACTATATTGGACCAGAGATCGAGTTGACAAATCTACCACTATATTGGACCAGAGATCGAGTTGACAAATCTACCACTATATTGGACCAGAGATCGAGTTGACAAATCTACCACTATATTGGACCAGAGATCGAGTTGACAAATCTACCACTATATTGGACCAGAGATCGAGTTGACAAATCTACCACTATATTGGACCAGAGATCGAGTTGACAAATCTACCACTATATTGGACCAGAGATCGAGTTGACAAATCTACCACTATATTGGACCAGAGATCGAGTTGACAAATCTACCACTATATTGGACCAGAGATCGAGTTGACAAATCTACCACTATATTGGACCAGAGATCGAGTTGACAAATCTACCACTATATTGGACCAGAGATCGAGTTGACAAATCTACCACTATATTGGACCAGAGATCGAGTTGACAAATCTACCACTATATTGGACCAGAGATCGAGTTGACAAATCTACCACTATATTGGACCAGAGATCGAGTTGACAAATCTACCACTATATTGGACCAGAGATCGAGTTGACAAATCTACCACTATATTGGACCAGAGATCGAGTTGACAAATCTACCACTATATTGGACCAGAGATCGAGTTGACAAATCTACCACTATATTGGACCAGAGATCGAGTTGACAAATCTACCACTATATTGGACCAGAGATCGAGTTGACAAATCTACCACTATATTGGACCAGAGATCGAGTTGACAAATCTACCACTATATTGGACCAGAGATCGAGTTGACAAATCTACCACTATATTGGACCAGAGATCGAGTTGACAAATCTACCACTATATTGGACCAGAGATCGAGTTGACAAATCTACCACTATATTGGACCAGAGATCGAGTTGACAAATCTACCACTATATTGGACCAGAGATCGAGTTGACAAATCTACCACTATATTGGACCAGAGATCGAGTTGACAAATCTACCACTATATTGGACCAGAGATCGAGTTGACAAATCTACCACTATATTGGACCAGAGATCGAGTTGACAAATCTACCACTATATTGGACCAGAGATCGAGTTGACAAATCTACCACTATATTGGACCAGAGATCGAGTTGACAAATCTACCACTATATTGGACCAGAGCTCGAGTTGACAAATCTACCACTATATTGGACCAGAGATCGAGTTGACAAATCTACCACTATATTGGACCAGAGATCGAGTTGACAAATCTACCACTATATTGGACCAGAGATCGAGTTGACAAATCTACCACTATATTGGACCAGAGATCGAGTTGACAAATCTACCACTATATTGGACCAGAGATCGAGTTGACAAATCTACCACTATATTGGACCAGAGATCGAGTTGACAAATCTACCACTATATTGGACCAGAGATCGAGTTGACAAATCTACCACTATATTGGACCAGAGATCGAGCTGACAAATCTACCGCTATATTGGACCAGAGATCGAGTTGACAAATCTTCCACTATATTGGACCAGAGATCGAGTTGACAAATCTACCACTATATTGGACCAGAGATCGAGCTGACAAATCTACCACTATATTGGACCAGAGATCGAGTTGACAAATCTACCACTATATTGGACCAGAGATCGAGTTGACAAATCTACCACTATATTGGACCAGAGATCGAGTTGACAAATCTACCACTATATTGGACCAGAGATCGAGTTGACAAATCTACCACTATATTGGACCAGAGATCGAGTTGACAAATCTACCACTATATTGGACCAGAGCTCGGGTTGACAAATCTACCACTATATTGGACCAGAGATCGAGTTGACAAATCTACCACTATATTGGACCAGAGATCGAGTTGACAAATCTACCACTATATTGGACCAGAGATCGAGTTGACAAATCTACCACTATATTGGACCAGAGATCGAGTTGACAAATCTACCACTATATTGGACCAGAGATCGAGTTGACAAATCTACCACTATATTGGACCAGAGATCGAGTTGACAAATCTACCACTATATTGGACCAGAGCTCGGGTTGACAAATCTACCACTATATTGGACCAGAGATCGAGTTGACAAATCTACCACTATATTGGACCAGAGATCGAGTTGACAAATCTACCACTATATTGGACCAGGGCTCAGGTTCCATGTAGGTTATGCTCTACCATTTGGACAACATGTGAGTGAAATAGTCCCATACTTTTGCAAAGTTTCAGGAATGTAAGTGGTGCTACTGACTTGACTTAGAAGAGATTTTAATGTCCTACACCGACAACCTAATGCCCTTGGTTAGATGATGTGGTGCTACTGACTTGACTTAGAAGAGATTTTAATGTCCTACACCGACAACCTAATGCCCTTGGAAGAGATTTTAATGTCCTACACCGACAACCTAATGCCCTTGGTTTGATGATGTGGTGCTACTGACTTGACTTGAGTTTTTAATGTCCTACACCGACAACCTAATGCCCTTGGTTGGATGATTTGGTGCTACTGACTTGACTTGAGTTTTTAATGTCCTACACCGACAACCTAATGCCCTTGGTTGGATGATGTGGTGCTACTGACTTGACTTGAGTTTTTAATGTCCTACACCGACAACCTAATGCCCTTGGTTAGATGATGTGGTGCTACTGACTTGACTTAGCAGAGTTTTTAATGTCCTACACCGACAACCTAATGCCCTTGGAAGAGATTTTAATGTCCTACACCGACAACCTAATGCCCTTGGTTGGATGATGTGGTGCTACTGACTTGACTTGAGTTTTTAATGTCCTACACCGACAACCTAATGTCCTTGGTTGGATGATGTGGTGCTACTGACTTGACTTGAGATTTTAATGTCCTACACCGACAACCTAATGCCCTTGGTTGGATGATGTGGTGCTACTGACTTGACTTGAGTTTTTAATGTCCTACACCGACAACCTAATGCCCTTGGTTGGATGATGTGGTGCTACTGACTTGACTTAGCAGAGTTTTTAATGTCCAACACCGACAACCTAATGCCCTTGGTTGGATGATTTGGTGCTACTGACTTGACTTAGCAGAGTTTTTAATGTCCTACACCGACAACCTAATGCCCTTAGAAGAGATTTTAATGTCCTACACCGACAACCTAATGCCCTTAGAAGAGATTTTAATGTCCTACACCGACAACCTAATGCCCTTGGTTGGATGGTGTGGTGCTATTATGTTGTCGTATTTATTGAGATTCATATGTTTATTTTTATTTTTATATAGTCTTATACACTTTGATACAGTTTTACATTCCAATTACTGCGTTTGTAGACGAATCATATCATGAAAAATATCCCTCACAATGTCAGCCAATGGTATGGCAGAGGTGATTGTGGTTGACGTAGGATACCCAGAATCCTTTGTGTAGAGATTGCAACAAAACTTCTATAATGACTGATTAGGATTCAAAGATACACATGAGCCTGGAGTCTGAGGTCAACCTAGTTTGGATTAAATATTCGATACTTGCCTAGATAAAAGGTCAAAGTTACACAAGACCCCAGAGTTTGAGGTCAACAATAAGTTTGTCCCTTGATTTAATACTTACATAGATAAGGGGTCAAAGATACACACGAGCCTGGAGTTTCATCTGTAGATAGTTTATTACACAGATGTTGGACTGTCTGATCCTTCGGGAGGCGACTGTGGTCCACACACTTGTTTAAGATGTGCATACATTCTTTCCTGAAATACACAACATACACAGTTGTCCAATCACAACCAAAATTTGGAAACTTTAAGCTTAAACTATAATCTCTAAAGATTGTTGATCATCATATAGTGTTTATGTATTTAGCCATGAAAACAACTTTTTTATGTAGAACTGTACATCATTCATCAGTGATGCTCAGGTGCTACGGACGAATAAGCAGTGCTGGTTACTAAATGTTAAATCCAGGAATAGGAAAGACCACCTATGACTCAGCGAAAGTGTCCAATCATATTTGAGAGAAAATTGAAAATTATATTGTCTTATTTTATTCCATTAAATTGTTGTCTGATTATCACAACAGCAGTAGACCATGAAAATGGCAGACAAACAAAACCAATAACAACAGGAAGTAAGAGATTTTCTTAATCCTCTGACTTTGTCATTGTCTTTAATGCAAAAAAATATCTACATTTTTGCTATTGAGCAATATCTGTGTATCACCAACAGCAAGTATACACAAGACAAAAACTTCAATATAATCTGTACATTCCAACAGTGAGTTACGCAAGGTAGATCAATATATTTACCTGCAGAGAGGTAGGTGTGAAGGACTACATTAATATATTTACCTGCAGAGAGGTAGGTGTGAAGGACTACATTAATATATTTACCTGCAGAGAGGTAGGTGTGAAGGACTACATTAATATATTTACCTGCAGAGAGGTAGGTGTGAAGGACTACATTAATATATTTACCTGCAGAGAGGTAGGTGTGAAGGACTACATTAATATATTTACCTGCAGAGAGGTAGGTGTGAAGGACTACATTAATATATTTACCTGCAGAGAGGTAGGTGTGAAGGACTACATCAATATATTTACCTGCAGAGAGGTAGGTGTGAAGGACTACATTAATATATTTACCTGCAGAGAGGTAGGTGTGAAGGACTACATTAATATATTTACCTGCAGAGAGGTAGGTGTGAAGGACTACATTAATATATTTACCTGCAGAGAGGTAGGTGTGAAGGACTACATTAATATATTTACCTGCAGAGAGGTAGGTGTGAAGGACTACATTAATATATTTACCTGCAGAGAGGTAGGTGTGAAGGACTACATTAATATATTTACCTGCAGAGAGGTAGGTGTGAAGGACTACATCAATATATTTACCTGCAGAGAGGTAGGTGTTAAGGACTACATCAATATATTTGCCTGCAGAGAGGTAGGTGTGAAGGACTACATTAATATATTTACCTGCAGAGAGGTAGGTGTGAAGGACTACATCAATATATTTACCTGCAGAGAGGTAGGTGTGAAGGAGTACATCAATATGTTTACCTGCAGAGAGGTAGGTGTGAAGGACTACATCAATATAATTACCTGCAGAGAGGTAGGTGTGAAGGACTACATCAATATATTTACCTGCAGAGAGGGAGGTGTGAAGGACTACATCAATATATTTACCTGCAGAGAGGTAGGTGTGAAGGCTTTTTATTACATGGTTTTGTATGAAGGGCACAGGCAATGGCCTTCCACATTTCTGGTTCACAAGTTGTAATATCTGCAAGCAAAAAGAAAATATTAAATCTTTATTGTGTTGTTGTCCCTGCTGGAAGAAATTCAATAAGTTCCAACGTCAGGAAAAATAAAAACAACTCAAGTAGTTTCATAGCTTAATAATGTGTTCAATCTTACAGTAAAATTTTTTGACAGGAATCTAAATTTTCAAGCTGTACCATGGCATCCAGTTGTGTTTAGGGGGAGGAAGCAGGACTACCCTGTGATAACCTTCAACCTTCGGCAAGAAAACTGCAATTAAGACTGGAGCACACCCTGCTCGATCCTACAATATATGTTTTGACATTCAAAAATAATTAATGGACAAAACTATAAATATAGCATAAGCTAACTAGAAAGAGCAGGATTAGTAGGAAAAATGGTAATCCTTGTCAATTAAGATCCGAGTCCATTACACCCTGCCCACAATGAACAAAGGGTTTGACAGACCACATTAAATGGCAATCCTTGTCAATTAAGATTAGAGTCCATTACACCCTGCCCACAATGAACAAAGGGTTTGACAGACCACATTAAATGGCAATCCTTGTCAATTAAGATTAGAGTCCATTACACCCTGACCACAATGAACCTAGGGTTTGACCGACCACATTAAATGGCAATCCTTGTCAATTAAGATTAGAGTCCATTACACCCTGACCACAATGAACCTAGGGTTTGACAGACCACATTAAATGGCAATCCTTGTCAATTAAGATTAGAGGTCCAATACACCCTGACCACAATGAACCTAGGGTTTGACAGACCACATTAAATGGCAATCCTTGTCAATTAAGATTAGAGTCCATTACACCCTGACCACAATGAACCTAGGGTTTGACCGACCACATTAAATGGCAATCCTTGTCAATTAAGATTAGAGTCCATTACACCCTGACCACAATGAACCTAGGGTTTGACCGACCACATTAAATGGCAATCCTTGTCAATTAAGATTAGAGTCCATTACACCCTGACCACAATGAACCTAGGGTTTGACAGACCACATTAAATGGCAATCCTTGTCAATTAAGATTAGAGGTCCAATACACCCTGACCACAATGAACCTAGGGTTTGACAGACCACATTAAATGGCAATCCTTGTCAATTAAGATTAGAGTCCATTACACCCTGCCCACAATGAACCTAGGGTTTGACAGACCACATTAAATGGCAATCCTTGTCAATTAAGATTAGAGTCCATTACACCCTGACCACAATGAACCTAGGGTTTGACAGACCACATTAAATGGCATTCCTTGTCAATTAAGATTAGAGGTCCATTACACCCTGCCCACAATGAACCTAGGGTTTGACAGACCACATTAAATGGCAATCCTTGTCAATTAAGATTAGAGTCCATTACACCCTGACCACAATGAACCTAGGGTTTGACAGACCACATTAAATGGCAATCCTTGTCAATTAAGATTAGAGTCCATTACACCCTGACCACAATGAACAAAGGGTTTGACAGACCACATTAAATGGCAATCCTTGTCAATTAAGATTAGAGTCCATTACACCCTGACCACAATGAACCTAGGGTTTGACAGACCACATTAAATGGCAATCCTTGTCAATTAAGATTAGAGTCCATTACACCCTGCCCACAATGAACCTAGGGTTTGACAGACCACATTAAATGGCAATCCTTGTCAATTAAGATTAGAGTCCATTACACCCTGACCACAATGAACCTAGGGTTTGACAGACCACATTAAATGGCAATCCTTGTCAATTAAGATTAGAGGTCCATTACACCCTGCCCACAATGAACCTAGGGTTTGACAGACCACATTAAATGGCAATCCTTGTCAATTAAGATTAGAGTCCATTACACCCTGACCACAATGAACCTAGGGTTTGACAGACCACATTAAATGGCAATCCTTGTCAATTAAGATTAGAGTCCATTACACCCTGACCACAATGAACAAAGGGTTTGACAGACCACATTAAATGGCAATCCTTGTCAATTAAGATTAGAGTCCATTACACCCTGACCACAATGAACCTAGGGTTTGACAGACCACATTAAATGGCAATCCTTGTCAATTAAGATTAGAGTCCATTACACCCTGCCCACAATGAACAAAGGGTTTGACAGACCACATTAAATGGCAATCCTTGTCAATTAAGATTAGAGGTCCATTACACCCTGACCACAATGAACCTAGGGTTTGACAGACCACATTAAATGGCAATCCTTGTCAATTAAGATTAGAGTCCATTACACCCTGACCACAATGAACAAAGGGTTTGACAGACCACATTAAATGGCAATCCTTGTCAATTAAGATTAGAGTCCATTACACCCTGCTCACAATGAACCTAGGGTTTGACAGACCACATTAAATGGCAATCCTTGTCAATTAAGATTAGAGTCCATTACACCCTGACCACAATGAACAAAGGGTTTGACAGACCACATTAAATGGCAATCCTTGTCAATTAAGATTAGAGGTCCATTACACCCTGCCCACAATGAACCTAGGGTTTGACAGACCACATTAAATGGCAATCCTTGTCAATTAAGATTAGAGTCCATTACACCCTGACCACAATGAACCTAGGGTTTGACAGACCACATTAAATGGCAATCCTTGTCAATTAAGGTTAGAGTCCATTACACCCTGCCCTCAATGAACCTAGGGTTTGACAGACCACATTAAATGGCAATCCTTGTCAATTAAGATTAGAGTCCATTACACCCTGACCACAATGAACAAAGGGTTTGACCGACCACATTAAATGGCAATCCTTGTCAATTAAGATTAGAGTCCGTTACACCCTGACCACAATGAACCTAGGGTTTGACCGACCACATTAAAAACAACAGTAGATGACTACCTTAACCACTCTGGCACCTAGACTTCCATGTAGCATTTATTAATAAAATCTTGGGAAACTTGTCAAAACAACATGTAGTAAAGGGAATCTTATCCTTGAAAAAGTCCCCAGTAAGGGTCTGGATGTGTTTGCCCCCTTTTTCATTTTTTTTCACAAAACATTAATAGTGCAATATGGACAAAAAATTGCCATTTTGGTTTGTCATATTCCTCTTGTATATTTTCACCCCAATAATCAGACTTTTGCTTTAAACAAAATTGGCTCAGTAAAACATAAAAATGATAATACTTGCTAATTTAATAAAACATTCTGTCATAAATTTGAAAAAGCTGTAGAAAAATTGCCTCGAATTGGAAGGGGGTAGACAGACCCTAAAATCAGTTGTGTACTGTGTAGATCAGTAGAGTTGGCATGCATGTGTGCATGGTTGACCTTCAGAAAATTATACATAAAATATTGACCTTGGCCACATTGCTTTACAAAATTTATCTGGTACCTTTGACTGGAATGACCATCTGTGGTAGTTTTATTTCCCCCTTTGTCCCCCATTTATCTGGTACCTTTGACTGGAATGACCATCTGTGGTAGTTTTATTTCCCCCTTTGTCCCCCATTTATCATTATCTGTTTGGTACCTTTGACTGGAATGACCATCTGTGGTAGTTTTATTTCCCCCTTTGTCCCCCATTAATCATTATCTGTTTGGTACCTTTGACTGGAATGACCATCTGTGGTAGTTTTATTTCCCCCTTTGTCCCCCATTTATCTGTTTGGTACCTTTGACTGGAATGACCATCTGTGGTAGTTTTATTTCCCCCTTTGTCCCCCATTTATCATTATCTGTTTGGTACCTTTGACTGGAATGACCCTCTGTGGTAGTTTTATTTCCCCCTTTGTCCCCCATTTATCTGGTACCTTTGACTGGAATGACCATCTGTGGTAGTTTTATTTCCCCCATTGTCCCCCATTTATCTGGTACCTTTGACTGGAATGACCATCTGTGGTAGTTTTATTTCCCCCTTTGTCCCCCATTTATCTGGTACCTTTGACTGGAATGACCATCTGTGGTAGTTTTATTTCCCCCTTTGTCCCCCATTAATCATTATCTGTTTGGTACCTTTGACTGGAATGACCATCTGTGGTAGTTTCATTTCCCCCTTTGTCCCCCATTTATCTGGTACCTTTGACTGGAATGACCATCTGTGGTAGTTTTATTTCCCCCTTTGTCCCCCATTAATCATTATCTGTTTGGTACCTTTGACTGGAATGACCATCTGTGGTAGTTTTATTTCCCCCTTTGTCCCCCATTAATCATTATCTGTTTGGTACCTTTGACTGGAATGACCATCTGTGGTAGTTTCATTTCCCCCTTTGTCCCCCATTTATCTGGTACCTTTGACTGGAATGACCATCTGTGGTAGTTTCATTTCCCCCTTTGTCCCCCATTTATCTGGTACCTTTGACTGGAATGACCATCTGTGGTAGTTTCATTTCCCCCTTTGTCCCCCATTTATCTGGTACCTTTGACTGGAATGACCATCTGTGGTAGTTTCATTTCCCCCTTTGTCCCCCATTTATCTGGTACCTTTGACTGGAATGACCATCTGTGGTAGTTTCATTTCCCCCTTTGTCCCCCATTTATCTGGTACCTTTGACTGGAATGACCATCTGTGGTAGTTTCATTTCCCCCTTTGTCCCCCATTTATCTGGTACCTTTGACTGGAATGACCATCTGTGGTAGTTTTATTTCCCCCTTTGTCCCCCATTTATCATTATCTGGTACCTTTGACTGGAATGACCATCTGTGGTAGTTTCATTTCCCCCTTTGTCCCCCATTTATAATTTTCTGTTTGGTACCTTTGACTGGAATGACCATCTGTGGTAGTTTCATTTCCCCCTTTGTCCCCCATTTATAATTTTCTGTTTGGTACCTTTGACTGGAATGACCATCTGTGGTAGTTTCATTTCCCCCTTTGTCCCCCATTAATCATTATCTGTTTGGTACCTTTGACTGGAATGACCATCTGTGGTAGTTTTATTTCCCCCTTTGTCCTCCATTAATCATTATCTGTTTGGTACCTTTGACTGGAATGACCATCTGTGGTAGTTTTATTTCCCCCTTTGTCCCCCATTTATCTGGTACCTTTGACTGGAATGACCATCTGTGGTAGTTTTATTTCCCCCTTTGTCCCCCATTAATCATTATCTGTTTGGTACCTTTGACTGGAATGACCATCTGTGGTAGTTTTATTTCCCCCTTTGTCCCCCATTTATCTGGTACCTTTGACTGGAATGACCATCTGTGGTAGTTTTATTTCCCCCTTTGTCCCCCATTTATCATTATCTGTTTGGTACCTTTGACTGGAATGACCATCTGTGGTAGTTTCATTTCCCCCTTTGTCCCCCATTTATCTGGTACCTTTGACTGGAATGACCCTCTGTGGTAGTTTTATTTCCCCCTTTGTCCCCCATTTATCATTATCTGTTTGGTACATTTGACTGGAATGACCATCTGTGGTAGTTTTATTTCCCCCTTTGTCCCCCATTTATCATTATCTGTTTGGTACATTTGACTGGAATGACCATCTGTGGTAGTTTTATTTCCCCCTTTGTCCCCCATTTATCTGGTACCTTTGACTGGAATGACCATCTGTGGTAGTTTTATTTCCCCCTTTGTCCCCCATTTATCTGGTACCTTTGACTGGAATGACCATCTGTGGTAGTTTTATTTCCCACATTGTCCCCCATTTATCTGGTACCTTTGACTGGAATGACCATCTGTGGTAGTTTTATTTCCCCCTTTGTCCCCCATTTATCTGGTACCTTTGACTGGAATGACCATCTGTGGTAGTTTTATTTCCCCCTTTGTCCCCCATTTATCTGGTACCTTTGACTGGAATGACCATCTGTGGTAGTTTTATTTCCCCCTTTGTCCCCCATTTATCTGGTACCTTTGACTGGAATGACCATCTGTGGTAGTTTTATTTCCCCCTTTGTCCCCCATTTATCATTATCTGTTTGGTACCTTTGACTGGAATGACCATCTGTGGTAGTTTTATTTCCCCCTTTGTCCCCCATTTATCTGGTACCTTTGACTGGAATGACCATCTGTGGTAGTTTTATTTCCCCCTTTGTCCCCCATTTATCTGGTACCTTTGACTGGAATGACCATCTGTGGTAGTTTTATTTCCCCCTTTGTCCCCCATTTATCTGGTACTTTTGACTGGAATGACCATCTGTGGTAGTTTCATTTCCCCCTTTGTCCCCCATTTATCTGGTACCTTTGACTGGAATGACCCTCTGTGGTAGTTTTATTTCCCCCTTTGTCCCCCATTTATCTGGTACCTTTGACTAGAATGACCATCTGTGGTAGTTTTATTTCCCCCTTTGTCCCCCATTTATCTGGTACCTTTGACTGGAATGACCATCTGTGGTAGTTATATTTCCCCCTTTGTCCCCCATTTATCTGGTACCTTTGACTGGAATGACCATCTGTGGTAGTTTTATTTCCCCCTTTGTCCCCCATTTATCATTATCTGTTTGGTACCTTTGACTGGAATGACCATCTGTGGTAGTTTTATTTCCCCCTTTGTCCCCCATTAATCATTATCTGTTTGGTACCTTTTACTGGAATGACCATCTGTGGTAGTTTTATTTCCCCCTTTGTCCCCCATTTATCTGGTACCTTTGACTGGAATGACCATCTGTGGTAGTTTTATTTCCCCCTTTGTCCCCCATTTATCTGGTACCTTTGACTGGAATGACCATCTGTGGTAGTTTCATTTCCCCCTTTGTCCCCCATTTATCTGGTACCTTTGACTGGAATGACCATCTGTGGTAGTTTTATTTCCCCCTTTGTCCCCCATTTATCTGGTACCTTTGACTGGAATGACCATCTGTGGTACTTTTATTTCCCCCTTTGTCCCCCATTTATCTGGTACCTTTGACTGGAATGACCATCTGTGGTAGTTTTATTTCCCCCTTTGTCCCCCATTTATCATTATCTGTTTGGTACCTTTGACTGGAATGACCATCTGTGGTAGTTTTATTTCCCGCTTTGTCCCCCATTTATCTGGTACCTTTGACTGGAATGACCATCTGTGGTAGTTTTATTTCCCCCTTTGTCCCCCATTTATCATTATCTGTTTGGTACCTTTGACTGGAATGACCATCTGTGGTAGTTTCATTTCCCCCTTTGTCCCCCATTTATCATTATCTGGTACCTTTGACTGGAATGACCATCTGTGGTAGTTTTATTTCCCCCTTTGTCCCCCATTAATTATTGTCTGTTTGGTACCTTTGACTGGAATGACCATCTGTGGTAGTTTTATTTCCCCCTTTGTCCCCCATTTATCTGGTACCTTTGACTGGAATGACCATCTTTGGTAGTTTTATTTCCCCCTTTGTCCCCCATTAATCATTATCTGTTTGGTACCTTTGACTGGAATGACCATCTGTGGTAGTTTTATTTCCCCCTTTGTCCCCCATTTATCTGGTACCTTTGACTGGAATGACCATCTGTGGTAGTTTCATTTCCCCCTTTGTCCCCCATTTATCTGGTACCTTTGACTGGAATGACCATCTGTGGTAGTTGTATTTCCCCCTTTGTCCCCCATTTATCATTTTCTGTTTGGTACCTTTGACTGGAATGACCATCTGTGGTAGTTTCATTTCCCCCTTTGTCCCCCATTTATCTGGTACCTTTGACTGGAATGACCATCTGTGGTAGTTTTATTTCCCCCTTTGTCCCCCATTTATCTGGTACCTTTGACTGGAATGACCATCTGTGGTAGTTTTATTTCCCCCTTTGTCCCCCATTTATCTGGTACCTTTGACTGGAATGACCATCTGTGGTAGTTTCATTTCCCCCTTTGTCCCCCATTTATCTGGTACCTTTGACTGGAATGACCATCTGTGGTAGTTTTATTTCCCCCTTTGTCCCCCATTAATCATTATCTGTTTGGTACCTTTGACTGGAATGACCATCTGTGGTAGTTTCATTTCCCCCTTTGTCCCCCATTAATCATTATCTGTTTGGTACCTTTGACTGGAATGACCATCTGTGGTAGTTTCATTTCCCCCTTTGTCCCCCATTTATCTGGTACCTTTGACTGGAATGACCATCTGTGGTAGTTTTATTTCCCCGTTTGTCCCCCATTTATCTGGTACCTTTGACTGGAATGACCATCTGTGGTAGTTTCATTTCCCCCTTTGTCCCCCATTTATCTGGTACCTTTGACTGGAATGACCATCTGTGGTAGTTTTATTTCCCCCTTTGTCCCCCATTTATTATTTTCTGTTTGGTACCTTTGACTGGAATGACCATCTGTGGTAGTTTTATTTCCCCCTTTGTCCCCCATTTATCTGGTACCTTTGACTGGAATGACCATCTGTGGTAGTTTCATTTCCCCCTTTGTCCCCCATTTATCTGGTACCTTTGACTGGAATGACCATCTGTGGTAGTTTTATTTCCCCCTTTGTCCCCCATTTATCTGGTACCTTTGACTGGAATGACCATCTGTGGTAGTTTTATTTCCCCCATTGTCCCCCATTTATCTGGTACCTTTGACTGGAATGACCATCTGTGGTAGTTTTATTTCCCCCTTTGTCCCCCATTTATCTGGTACCTTTGACTGGAATGACCATCTGTGGTAGTTTTATTTCCCCCTTTGTCCCCCATTAATCATTATCTGGTTGGTACCTTTGACTGGAATGACCATCTGTGGTAGTTTTATTTCCCCCTTTGTCCCCCATTTATCTGGTACCTTTGACTGGAATGACCATCTGTGGTAGTTTCATTTCCCCCTTTGTCCCCCATTAATCATTATCTGTTTGGTACCTTTGACTGGAATGACCATCTGTGGTAGTTTTATTTCCCCCTTTGTCCCCCATTAATCATAATCTGTTTGGTACCTTTGACTGGAATGACCATCTGTGGTAGTTTCATTTCCCCCTTTGTCCCCCATTTATCATTATCTGTTTGGTACCTTTGGCTGGAATGACCATCTGTGGTAGTTTTATTTCCCCCTTTGTCCCCCATTTATCTGGTACCTTTGACTGGAATGACCATCTGTCGTAGTTTTATTTTCCCCTTTGTCCCCCATTAATCATTATCTGTTTGGTACCTTTGACTGGAATGACCATCTGTGGTAGTTTTATTTCCCCCTTTGTCCCCCATTTATCTGGTACCTTTGACTGGAATGACCATCTGTGGTAGTTTTATTTCCCGCCTTTGTCCCCCATTTATCATTATCTGTTTGGTACCTTTGACTGGAATGACCATCTGTGGTAGTTTTATTTCCCCCTTTGTCCCCCATTTATCTGGTACCTTTGACTGGAATGACCATCTGTGGTAGTTTTATTTCCCCCTTTGTCCCCCATTTATCTGGTACCTTTGACTGGAATGACCATCTGTGGTAGTTTTATTTCCCCCTTTGTCCCCCATTTATCTGGTACCTTTGACTGGAATGACCATCTGTGGTAGTTTTATTTCCCCCTTTGTCCCCCATTTATCTGGTACCTTTGACTGGAATGACCATCTGTGGTAGTTTTATTTCCCCCTTTGTCCCCCATTTATCATTATCTGTTTGGTACCTTTGACTGGAATGACCATCTGTGGTAGTTTTATTTCCCCCTTTGTCCCCCATTTATCATTATCTGTTTGGTACCTTTGACTGGAATGACCATCTGTGGTAGTTTTATTTCCCCCTTTTCCCATTTCACAATATCCCTCTCGGCTGCAGCATCAGCTTGTAAGTTACAGCTACGAAATGGTTGTGTTGGACGGAGATTGAACCTTTTGCAAAACTTAAGCCCACTGCATCCAAGTTTGCATGGCTCTTCCACTGAAAAAAAAACGAAATTCTGTCATTGTGGTTCATTAGAAAGTACAATTATATCTTATTCACTTCAATAATTTGAATTAAGGAATATTTTCCACAGTTAAAAATGTATTTACTTCATGTTACATTTTATAATGAAAATCTTGGAGGGTTATTAACACTGAAAGCTGAAGAAACTAAAACAATATAGCTGCCAAGAATTCTTGAGTGACAACTCAAAAGATCTTTATTGTTTTACAGTCTACATTTCGCTAAATAAGTCAAATTAGAGCTAACAAAATATAACTATTTAAAGCCATCAATATTCAATAATATGAATATAGGCACAGCCTAAATGAGAGCATCACATATTTAATGGTTCATGACGTTACTTCAGAGCACCCTAAGAGTGCTACTGCATTCCTTTTGTGACGTGACGTCTTAATGTGTTGGTGTCGTCACAAAAAATAAATAGAGTTTTTGAGATTGCAAAAAAATTGTCTGCCATTTTTGTTGTTATTTAAAAAATAAACACTTTAATTTAATCGATGTAAAATTTATTTCTGTCTACTTTAAAATAATTTTGTTTGTGCTCGACCACGATATTTTCTTCGGACAGCTCAGCTACCATCCAAAAAAGGTTTGTTCGTATGGATCGTGAACTTATTACACACATGCATGTAACCATTGAAACTGTAACAGTTTGGAACTGGTAAATATACCTTCATCTATACAGTTCAACAATGTTGCCTCTGTCATAGATACGGGTAACGACACATCTTGGCACCGATCATTAAAATGTTCCCATGTACTGTACCATTCTGTATTGTATGTCTGAAAAAAAAATAGAATTGTCAGATTGTAAGACTTCATGTACGTATCACATTACCATAGCAACAATAGGAACCATTGTCTTATTCTTAGGTCAGTGTCATGGCAACCAAAAAGTTTATATTTCGGTGAAGAGGGGCAGCAGGAGGGGGTATATTAGCAAGTTAACAATTCTTTTTCCCAAAATAGGTAACAATTTATTTGAAATGATTATAGGTTTTAAATTAAAATTGTTAATTACAAAACTATTTCCTGAAAATTTTGGTAAACAATTGTTTGTACTCAACAAAGCAGAAAATGCATAGAAAAATCCTTTTATGATAAATAACAGAATTTTATACCTGTTATATTGGATTTGTTTTGTATTTTTGAGTTGCCTCCCTTACACCACTTTCGATTTTACTGCCATTTATAAAGTAGGAAGGTTAGAAAATGATACTTAAATAGATTTTATAAATTTGAAAAGAAGCTAAAAAATTAAGGAAACAATATTGGTTGACAAAAGCTTTAACTTCTTTTGTCTTCAATGTTTTGTAATTGTTATATTTAACTATTGCTAGAAGCTTAAGACTAGAAGCTATTTTCCCAGTTATTCCTAAGGATTAATGGTGTTATTTGATTGGATAAAAACATTTTTTTCCAATAAAAAACTTTTTATGGAGACACGCCCACCATGACTGGAGTTCCCAGTGAGCCTATTTTCATCACCATTCATTAAAATTGTGCAAATTTGTTTATTTGTTCAAACAAATTCGTTTTAAATTCCTTAAGACTTTACCTTTGAGCAGAGATTCATACAGCGCTCCGTAGCAGCTTTGGAACAGCACTGTAATCTAGCACCATCCATTATCTTTGGTTCCTGGGGAGGTTCTGGACTCTGATTGGATAAAAAACACCCCCAAATAGGCACCTACAAAAACATGAGAATTTTTTTTTATGCATATATTAAAAAAGAAACCAACAATGCTATAACAGAAACAATCCACATAAACAGTTGGTTCACCGACCATTGTACAACATTAGTACACTGAACCATTTACAAAATAATTACATTAATTCAAACAAATTAAGCACTTTCTTGAGGTCATTAAACATGTGTTAAATTATTCAATATTGGAAGCTTTTCTGAATTTTTAAAATCTGGATCTGTAACAACAAAATAGCATTAGACTTACATATGGGAAGGCATCACCACATGTTTTAATGAGTTCAGCAACGATTTGTTCATTATTTTTCATAGTCATTAGTGTTCTCACACAAGTGGTCTTACATTCTTCAGTAGTCGCTTTCTGACAACACGGTAAACCTGTAAACAGAAAGTTGTTTGAATAAACGATCTTCCGACTTGGTCAAGTCCGACATTGTCCAGAGATTTGATATGTCTACTGGAAGAAAATCGGATCCAGAATATAAATACAGAAAAACAAAAAAAATATTTCATGTCTGAAATTTCTGTGTGAAAGATGTCTTCATTTTATTCAAAATTGTATACTTTACACGTTAGAACAATGTACCTTGACCTTATTTATTTTTCAATCTAAAATGAATTATTTCCATCTAAGAATCCCCTTTTTGACCTTTCATTTGACCTCAATTGACCCTACGAAGTATTCTAATTAAAGAGTTTTTCTAGTTTGGACAAAATTGGAAGATCTTCTATAATACACTTAAATAGAGTTCATAATCTGTCTAACCCAATGGTAACAATATAATTTTTAATTTTCAAAATCAAAAACTGTTCTCAGAGGTTTGTTCCCAACCTCCCATTTTTTACCTGTAATATTCATTCCCAACCTCCCATTTTTACATGGAACATTCATGCTTTTTAATTACCTGGCATATTCATTCAATAATTATACATTAAAAAATTCAATTTAACAAATCTGTAATGAAATTGAAAAACTAGTTGTTTTTGCCATCTGCCAAACTTAAAAACCCCTAATGGGTCATGCATGGGTGATTCTGTAGCAGTCGAGCACTAATTAGCCCTACACAGACAAGCTTATATTTTAACAAGGAACTAATGAATGTCTAAAAAATAAACCAGCAGTAATATTGTTACGGTAAATTCTCCGACAACAAACACATGCAGTGCTGATCTGCCATGATACAATTTGTGTACTGTTACAGGATTAGTTCCAATTAGGACAAAAAAAAAGAAATCAAGTCATTTAAACAGATTTCTGTGTATGTATTTTTACTCAAACAAAAGAAAGAAGGGTATGGAGACCTATAATGCCACCTACTGAGCAGTCCATAAGACAGTACAAGTTTACAATGGAGGGTATGGAGACCTATAATGCCACCTACTGAGCAGTCCATAAGACAGTACAAGTTTACAATGGATGGTATGGAGACCTATAATGCCACCTACTGAGCAGTCCATAAGACAGTACAAGTTTACAATGGAGGGTATGGAGACCTATAATGCCACCTACTGAGCAGTCCATAAGACAGTACAAGTTTACAATGGAGGGTATGGAGACCTATAATGCCACCTACTGAGCAGTCCATAAGACAGTACAAGTTTACAATGGAGGGTATGGAGACCTATAATGCCACCTACTGAGCAGTCCATAAGACAGTACAAGTTTACAATGGAGGGTATGGAGACCTATAATGGCACCTACTGAGCAGTCCATAAGACAGTACAAGTTTACAATGGAGGGTATGGAGACCTATAATGCACCTACTGAGCAGTCCATAAGACAGTACAAGTTTACAATGGAGGGTATGGAGACCTATAATGCCACCTACTGAGCAGTCCATAAGACAGTACAAGTTTACAATGGAGGGTATGGAGACCTATAATGCCACCTACTGAGCAGTCCATAAGACAGTACAAGTTTACAATGGAAGGGTATGGAGACCTATAATGCCACCTACTGAGCAGTCCATAAGACAGTACAAGTTTACAATGGAGGGTATGGAGACCTATAATGCCACCTACTGAACAGTCCATAAGACAGTACAAGTTTACAATGGAAGGGTATGGAGACCTATAATGTCACCTACTGAACAGTCCATAAGACAGTACAAGTTTACAATGGAGGGTATGGAGACCTATAATGGCACCTACTGAGCAGTCCATAAGACAGTACAAGTTTACAATGGAGGGTATGGAGACCTATAATGCCACCTACTGAGCAGTCCATAAGACAGTACAAGTTTACAATGGAGGGTATGGAGACCTATAATGCCACCTACTGAGCAGTCCATAAGACAGTACAAGTTTACAATGGAGGGTATGGAGACCTATAATGCCACCTACTGAGCAGTCCATAAGACAGTACAAGTTTACAATGGAGGGTATGGAGACCTATAATGCCACCTACTGAGCAGTCCATAAGACAGTACAAGTTTACAATGGAGGGTATGGAGACCTATAATGCCACCTACTGAGCAGTCCATAAGACAGTACAAGTTTACAATGGAGGGTATGGAGACCTATAATGCCACCTACTGAGCAGTCCATAAGACAGTACAAGTTTACAATGGAGGGTATGGAGACCTATAATGCCACCTACTGAGCAGTCCATAAGACAGTACAAGTTTACGAATGGAGGGTATGGAGACCTATAATGCCACCTACTGAGCAGTCCATAAGACAGTACAAGTTTACAATGGAGGGTATGGAGACCTATAATGCCACCTACTGAGCAGTCCATAAGACAGTACAAGTTTACAATGGAGGGTATGGAGACCTATAATGCCACCTACTGAGCAGTCCATAAGACAGTACAAGTTTACAATGGAGGGTATGGAGACCTATAATGCCACCTACTGAGCAGTCCATAAGACAGTACAAGTTTACAATGGAGGGTATGGAGACCTATAATGCCACCTACTGAGCAGTCCATAAGACAGTACAAGTTTACAATGGAGGGTATGGAGACCTATAATGCCACCTACTGAGCAGTCCATAAGACAGTACAAGTTTACAATGGAGGGTATGGAGACCTATAATGCCACCTACTGAGCAGTCCATAAGACAGTACAAGTTTACAATGGAGGGTATGGAGACCTATAATGCCACCTACTGAGCAGTCCATAAGACAGTACAAGTTTACAATGGAGGGTATGGAGACCTATAATGCCACCTACTGAGCAGTCCATAAGACAGTACAAGTTTACAATGGAGGGTATGGAGACCTATAATGCCACCTACTGAGCAGTCCATAAGACAGTACAAGTTTACAATGGAGGGTATGGAGACCTATAATGCCACCTACTGAGCAGTCCATAAGACAGTACAAGTTTACAATGGAGGGTATGGAGACCTATAATGCCACCTACTGAGCAGTCCATAAGACAGTACAAGTTTACAATGGAGGGTATGGAGACCTATAATGCCACCTACTGAGCAGTCCATAAGACAGTACAAGTTTACAATGGAGGGTATGGAGACCTATAATGCCACCTACTGAGCAGTCCATAAGACAGTACAAGTTTACAATGGAGGGTATGGAGACCTATAATGCCACCTACTGAGCAGTCCATAAGACAGTACAAGTTTACAATGGAGGGTATGGAGACCTATAATGCCACCTACTGAGCAGTCCATAAGACAGTACAAGTTTACAATGGAGGGTATGGAGACCTATAATGCCACCTACTGAGCAGTCCATAAGACAGTACAAGTTTACAATGGAGGGTATGGAGACCTATAATGCCACCTACTGAGCAGTCCATAAGACAGTACAAGTTTACAATGGAGGGTATGGAGACCTATAATGCCACCTACTGAGCAGTCCATAAGACAGTACAAGTTTACAATGGAGGGTATGGAGACCTATAATGCCACCTACTGAGCAGTCCATAAGACAGTACAAGTTTACAATGGAGGGTATGGAGACCTATAATGCCACCTACTGAGCAGTCCATAAGACAGTACAAGTTTACAATGGAGGGTATGGAGACCTATAATGCCACCTACTGAGCAGTCCATAAGACAGTACAAGTTTACAATGGAAGGGTATGGAGACCTATAATGCCACCTACTGAGCAGTCCATAAGACAGTACAAGTTTACAATGGAGGGTATGGAGACCTATAATGCCACCTACTGAGCAGTCCATAAGACAGTACAAGTTTACAATGGAGGGTATGGAGACCTATAATGCCACCTACTGAGCAGTCCATAAGACAGTACAAGTTTACAATGGAGGGTATGGAGACCTATAATGCCACCTACTGAGCAGTCCATAAGACAGTACAAGTTTACAATGGAGGGTATGGAGACCTATAATGCCACCTACTGAGCAGTCCATAAGACAGTACAAGTTTACAATGGAGGGTATGGAGACCTATAATGCCACCTACTGAGCAGTCCATAAGACAGTACAAGTTTACAATGGAGGGTATGGAGACCTATAATGCCACCTACTGAGCAGTCCATAAGACAGTACAAGTTTACAATGGAGGGTATGGAGACCTATAATGCCACCTACTGAGCAGTCCATAAGACAGTACAAGTTTACAATGGAGGGTATGGAGACCTATAATGCCACCTACTGAGCAGTCCATAAGACAGTACAAGTTTACAATGGAGGGTATGGAGACCTATAATGCCACCTACTGAGCAGTCCATAAGACAGTACAAGTTTACAATGGAGGGTATGGAGACCTATAATGCCACCTACTGAGCAGTCCATAAGACAGTACAAGTTTACAATGGAGGGTATGGAGACCTATAATGCCACCTACTGAGCAGTCCATAAGACAGTACAAGTTTACAATGGAGGGTATGGAGACCTATAATGCCACCTACTGAGCAGTCCATAAGACAGTACAAGTTTACAATGGAGGGTATGGAGACCTATAATGCCACCTACTGAGCAGTCCATAAGACAGTACAAGTTTACAATGGAGGGTATGGAGACCTATAATGCCACCTACTGAGCAGTCCATAAGACAGTACAAGTTTACAATGGAGGGTATGGAGACCTATAATGCCACCTACTGAGCAGTCCATAAGACAGTACAAGTTTACAATGGAGGGTATGGAGACCTATAATGCCACCTACTGAGCAGTCCATAAGACAGTACAAGTTTACAATGGAGGGTATGGAGACCTATAATGCCACCTACTGAGCAGTCCATAAGACAGTACAAGTTTACAATGGAGGGTATGGAGACCTATAATGCCACCTACTGAGCAGTCCATAAGACAGTACAAGTTTACAATGGAGGGTATGGAGACCTATAATGCCACCTACTGAGCAGTCCATAAGACAGTACAAGTTTACAATGGAGGGTATGGAGACCTATAATGCCACCTACTGAGCAGTCCATAAGACAGTACAAGTTTACAATGGAGGGTATGGAGACCTATAATGCCACCTACTGAGCAGTCCATAAGACAGTACAAGTTTACAATGGAGGGTATGGAGACCTATAATGCCACCTACTGAGCAGTCCATAAGACAGTACAAGTTTACAATGGAGGGTATGGAGACCTATAATGCCACCTACTGAGCAGTCCATAAGACAGTACAAGTTTACAATGGAGGGTATGGAGACCTATAATGCCACCTACTGAGCAGTCCATAAGACAGTACAAGTTTACAATGGAGGGTATGGAGACCTATAATGCCACCTACTGAGCAGTCCATAAGACAGTACAAGTTTACAATGGAGGGTATGGAGACCTATAATGCCACCTACTGAGCAGTCCATAAGACAGTACAAGTTTACAATGGAGGGTATGGAGACCTATAATGCCACCTACTGAGCAGTCCATAAGACAGTACAAGTTTACAATGGAGGGTATGGAGACCTATAATGCCACCTACTGAGCAGTCCATAAGACAGTACAAGTTTACAATGGAGGGTATGGAGACCTATAATGCCACCTACTGAGCAGTCCATAAGACAGTACAAGTTTACAATGGAGGGTATGGAGACCTATAATGCCACCTACTGAGCAGTCCATAAGACAGTACAAGTTTACAATGGAGGGTATGGAGACCTATAATGCCACCTACTGAGCAGTCCATAAGACAGTACAAGTTTACAATGGAGGGTATGGAGACCTATAATGCCACCTACTGAGCAGTCCATAAGACAGTACAAGTTTACAATGGAGGGTATGGAGACCTATAATGCCACCTACTGAGCAGTCCATAAGACAGTACAAGTTTACAATGGAGGGTATGGAGACCTATAATGCCACCTACTGAGCAGTCCATAAGACAGTACAAGTTTACAATGGAGGGTATGGAGACCTATAATGCCACCTACTGAGCAGTCCATAAGACAGTACAAGTTTACAATGGAGGGTATGGAGACCTATAATGCCACCTACTGAGCAGTCCATAAGACAGTACAAGTTTACAATGGAGGGTATGGAGACCTATAATGCCACCTACTGAGCAGTCCATAAGACAGTACAAGTTTACAATGGAGGGTATGGAGACCTATAATGCCACCTACTGAGCAGTCCATAAGACAGTACAAGTTTACAATGGAGGGTATGGAGACCTATAATGCCACCTACTGAGCAGTCCATAAGACAGTACAAGTTTACAATGGAGGGTATGGAGACCTATAATGCCACCTACTGAGCAGTCCATAAGACAGTACAAGTTTACAATGGAGGGTATGGAGACCTATAATGCCACCTACTGAGCAGTCCATAAGACAGTACAAGTTTACAATGGAGGGTATGGAGACCTATAATGCCACCTACTGAGCAGTCCATAAGACAGTACAAGTTTACAATGGAGGGTATGGAGACCTATAATGCCACCTACTGAGCAGTCCATAAGACAGTACAAGTTTACAATGGAGGGTATGGAGACCTATAATGCCACCTACTGAGCAGTCCATAAGACAGTACAAGTTTACAATGGAGGGTATGGAGACCTATAATGCCACCTACTGAGCAGTCCATAAGACAGTACAAGTTTACAATGGAGGGTATGGAGACCTATAATGCCACCTACTGAGCAGTCCATAAGACAGTACAAGTTTACAATGGAGGGTATGGAGACCTATAATGCCACCTACTGAGCAGTCCATAAGACAGTACAAGTTTACAATGGAGGGTATGGAGACCTATAATGCCACCTACTGAGCAGTCCATAAGACAGTACAAGTTTACAATGGAGGGTATGGAGACCTATAATGCCACCTACTGAGCAGTCCATAAGACAGTACAAGTTTACAATGGAGGGTATGGAGACCTATAATGCCACCTACTGAGCAGTCCATAAGACAGTACAAGTTTACAATGGAGGGTATGGAGACCTATAATGCCACCTACTGAGCAGTCCATAAGACAGTACAAGTTTACAATGGAGGGTATGGAGACCTATAATGCCACCTACTGAGCAGTCCATAAGACAGTACAAGTTTACAATGGAGGGTATGGAGACCTATAATGCCACCTACTGAGCAGTCCATAAGACAGTACAAGTTTACAATGGAGGGTATGGAGACCTATAATGCCACCTACTGAGCAGTCCATAAGACAGTACAAGTTTACAATGGAGGGTATGGAGACCTATAATGCCACCTACTGAGCAGTCCATAAGACAGTACAAGTTTACAATGGAGGGTATGGAGACCTATAATGCCACCTACTGAGCAGTCCATAAGACAGTACAAGTTTACAATGGAGGGTATGGAGACCTATAATGCCACCTACTGAGCAGTCCATAAGACAGTACAAGTTTACAATGGAGGGTATGGAGACCTATAATGCCACCTACTGAGCAGTCCATAAGACAGTACAAGTTTACAATGGAGGGTATGGAGACCTATAATGCCACCTACTGAGCAGTCCATAAGACAGTACAAGTTTACAATGGAGGGTATGGAGACCTATAATGCCACCTACTGAGCAGTCCATAAGACAGTACAAGTTTACAATGGAGGGTATGGAGACCTATAATGCCACCTACTGAGCAGTCCATAAGACAGTACAAGTTTACAATGGAGGGTATGGAGACCTATAATGCCACCTACTGAGCAGTCCATAAGACAGTACAAGTTTACAATGGAGGGTATGGAGACCTATAATGCCACCTACTGAGCAGTCCATAAGACAGTACAAGTTTACAATGGAGGGTATGGAGACCTATAATGCCACCTACTGAGCAGTCCATAAGACAGTACAAGTTTACAATGGAGGGTATGGAGACCTATAATGCCACCTACTGAGCAGTCCATAAGACAGTACAAGTTTACGATGGAGGGTATGGAGACCTATAATGCCACCTACTGAGCAGTCCATAAGACAGTACAAGTTTACGATGGAGGGTATGGAGACCTATAATGCCACCTACTGAGCAGTCCATAAGACAGTACAAGTTTACAATGGAGGGTATGGAGACCTATAATGCCACCTACTGAGCAGTCCATAAGACAGTACAAGTTTACAATGGAGGGAATGGAGACCTATAATGCCACCTACTGAGCAGTCCATAAGACAGTACAAGTTTACAATGGAGGGTATGGAGACCTATAATGCCACCTACTGAGCAGTCCATAAGACAGTACAAGTTTACAATGGAGGGTATGGAGACCTATAATGCCACCTACTGAGCAGTCCATAAGACAGTACAAGTTTACAATGGAGGGTATGGAGACCTATAATGCCACCTACTGAGCAGTCCATAAGACAGTACAAGTTTACAATGGAGGGTATGGAGACCTATAATGCCACCTACTGAGCAGTCCATAAGACAGTACAAGTTTACAATGGAGGGTATGGAGACCTATAATGTCACCTACTGAGCAGTCCATAAGACAGTACAAGTTTACAATGGAAGGGTATGGAGACCTATAATGCCACCTACTGAGCAGTCCATAAGACAGTACAAGTTTACAATGGAGGGTATGGAGACCTATAATGCCACCTACTGAGCAGTCCATAAGACAGTACAAGTTTACAATGGAGGGTATGAAGACCTATAATGCCACCTACTGAGCAGTCCATAAGACAGTACAAGTTTACAATGGAGGGTATGGAGACCTATAATGCCACCTACTGAGCAGTCCATAAGACAGTACAAGTTTACAATGGAGGGTATGGAGACCTATAATGCCACCTACTGAGCAGTCCATAAGACAGTACAAGTTTACAATGGAGGGTATGGAGACCTATAATGCCACCTACTGAGCAGTCCATAAGACAGTACAAGTTTACAATGGAGGGTATGGAGACCTATAATGCCACCTACTGAGCAGTCCATAAGACAGTACAAGTTTACAATGGAGGGTATGGAGACCTATAATGCCACCTACTGAGCAGTCCATAAGACAGTACAAGTTTACAATGGAAGTAAAATAATAGGGCATTTAATGGGATATAAAATCATACCCCTCCATGTTGCATTGTTTTTAATATTCATGAACACATTTTAGTGAATTCAAATCAGCCTATAGGAACAGCTGATCATGATAACAGTCCATCTCAGACAACTTTTACCTTAACCTTGGGCCTATAAAAATAATTTCAAATTGGTACTACACAAAAACTACAAATCGGATTGTGCTGAACATTAAAATAAATCCACATTTTATAGTACTCATCAGCTGTGCAAAGTATAAACAAAATCTGTTGACACGTTTTTAAGTTATCATCTGGAAACCACCAACTGATGACCAAAAAAATTTGAATTGACCCAAGTCCAAAACTACAAATTGTATTGTGCTTAAAATTGAACTTGATCTTTATTTTATACCACATAACAGCTGTGCAAAGTTTACACAAAATCTGCTGAAGCGTTTTCAAGTTATCGTCTGGAAACTACTGAGGCACGGACAGAAGGACAGACGGACACTCATATCCAAACGGATGGTATAAAAAGCTTGGATCTTGACTTCAAGTCTACTATATTGAAGTGGAAATAACACAAGATATGGAAAAATATATTGCCATATTACTGAACACTTTTTCTATAAAAATTTAAAGGATCCTATTAAACTTTAGTTACTGTAATACATAAACAAAATGGTCACAACAAATGACTGGTTCTTTTGACAACTAATATCTTGAAAACTGTAAAAAAAAAAAGTTAAGAGTGCGTGGACACACTACCAAAACCTCAAAAGAAGAACTAAAATGGTTGCCAACAAATTTGTGTAAGAATTATAGGATAATTAATTTGGCGTAGTGAACATCCAAAATATGATCACGAGTGCCGCATAACGCATCTGATTAAACGAGTGTGCAGAACTTGTTCACGATGCCCAATTGATTATCCTATTTATTATATAGATCAAAATTTTGAACGTAAAATTTTAATGCTTAATCCTAAATTTTATGAACGGCAGATGAATATCTGTAGAGTACAAAACTCTTGGCTGGAAAAAACCAAGACTGAAAATAAACGATAATTTTCACATGTGATTTACCGTGATTTCTGTCACTCGGAAAATTCGATATTTCATCTCTATCTATATAATAACTAGAACATAAATGATCCAATCTAATAAAGTTATTGTTGCTTTGAAGATCTAACAACATCCCATTACAGGTCATCACAGATTGAACTTTTGATATAAATATTATCCAATCAAAAATTTTGGTATCCCCAAAAAATTAACCAATCAAACGTAAGCTGTTATCTGAACTTTTGGTTTACTGATGAAAAAGGTACAATAATGCCAGAGAGATTCTGAACAATGACAAAGGATTCCCCAACATTAAAGGTTGGTGAAGACAGTTTTTGATTGGTCCATACAGAAGTTCAACCTGAGATGACCTGTAATGGGATGGTGTCTTTGCAGCGACAATAACATAAAGGGGGAGCTTGTGAAAGATTTAATTTTAATTAGATTGATAAATGATCCAATTCTAAATGTTAAAATGTGACTTACTATCAATAGGATTACTGTCATGTGACTTACTATCAATAGGATTACTGTCATGTGACTTACTATCAATAGGATTACTGTCACGTGGAGTTTTCACTTTGTTTTGCAAACACTGCATGATGGTCCTGCTTGTACTATGACACTGTCCTCGTAAAATTTGTCGTTGTTCCCGGACTGTTATAGTTTCCAATGCAAACATTCCCTGACATACCAACTGACAGCTGTAATCTTTGGATGACTGACAACATCGAGTTCCAACTACAATACAAAAAAAAGAAAATGTGTCTCAGTAACACTGATGTCCCACTTTACAAATATTGGTAAACGGCCCCCTTTTTCTTTTTTAAGTTCAGTACCATGTAATTCATCTGTAGTGGTCCCCAAAAAATTCAAATTGTTCAAATGATTTGGTCAAAGACTTTTACAGTTATCATCCAAAAACTATATCTCAAACTACTGGTTCCCTAAAACTAACCTTCTTCCTTATCCAAACAGGTAAACAGTTTCTGTTCCTGGCTCTTGCTGCATTTGTCTTCCATTTCTTGAAATGATAATGCCTACAGAATAAAACAATGGACTTTAAATAAATACCTATTTGTCCTATAAATACCTATTTGTCCTATAAATACCTATTTGTTCTATAAATACCTATTTGTTCTATAAAAACCTATTTGTCCTATAAATACCTATTTGTCCTATAAATACCTATTTGTCCTATAAATACCTATTTGTCCTATAAATACCTATTTGTTCCATAAATACCTATTTGTCCTATAAAGGGAGTATACAATGGACTTTTAATAAATACCTATTTGTCCTATAAAGGGAGTATACAATGGACTTTTAATAAATACCTATTTGTCCTATAAAGGGAGTATACAATGGACTTTTAATAAATACCTATTTGTCCTATAAAGGGAGTATACAATGGACTTTTAATAAATACCTATTTGTCCTATAAAGGGAGTATACAATGGACTTTTAATAAATACCTATTTGTCCTATAAAGGGAGTATACAATGGACTTTTAATAAATACCTATTTGTCCTATAAAGGGAGTATACAATGGACTTTTAATAAATACCTATTTGTCCTATAAAGGGAGTATACAATGGACTTTTAATAAATACCTATTTGTCCTATAAAGGGAGTATACAATGGACTTTTAATAAATACCTATTTGTCCTATAAAGGGAGTATACGATGGACTTTTAATAAATACCTATTTGTCCTATAAAGGGAGTATACAATGGACTTTTAATAAATACCTATTTGTCCTATAAAGGGAGTATACAATGGACTTTTAATAAATACCTATTTGTCCTATAAAGGGAGTATACAATGGACTTTTAATAAATACCTATTTGTCCTATAAAGGGAGTATACAATGGACTTTTAATAAATACCTATTTGTCCTATAAAGGGAGTATACAATGGACTTTAAATAAATACCTATTTGTCCTATAAAGGGAGTATACAATGGACTTTAAATAAATACCTATTTGTCCTATAAAGGGTTTATACAATGATTATAACCCTTTAAACAGATGGAACATTTGTAATATTTTTTTCCTGTCTATATTTAGATAAAAGTCATTTTTTTACCTTGTCATTGCTCAGTATTTCAAGTAATAAGTTGAGTTTTTCATCATTACTATGATTTCTATCAAGTGGAAGAGATTTTCCATGTACACACCACTGCCTATGATTTCTATCAAGTGGAAGAGATTTTCCATGTACAGACCACTGCAGATGTGGACCTTATTTTTGCAATTCCTGTGATTGCGTTATAAAGTCATTAACACAAGTTAAATATTCATGTTTTGGACAAATCTAATTTTTGCATCATTGCTTAGGCTAATGATTGATTGATTAATTGATTGAAGTTTACTGTCCAGCAAGCAATATTTTAGCTATATTCAAGATGTTTTAATTTAATGAAGTTATTATCTAGATTTGTTATCTTCAAAAGTCAAGTATCTTGTGGTTCGTTAATTATTTGACAGTATAATGCAATGTCATGGAACTTAAAAGAAAACAATCGAAAATATATAGTAGTAAGACAATAAAATGACTAGTATCTCCCTTACATTTAGTAAAAACTTGAAAAAGTCTTAAAATATATATATATAAAAAAAGTGTATGATCATAAAAGTTATATAGTGCCTCTAGTAACTGACATAGATTGTATCTACTATAATACACATTCCTTGGTTTTATATCTTAAACAAACATACTCGGAGGTTGAAGGGAGCTGTCAACAAGGGCAGCCTTATCATCTGTTACTAATTATACAGAACTCCACATGTGCAGCATGTTGTCATGCAGAAATCTACATTGATAGAAGTGTCAAATTACTGAGGCAAATTTCTGGACATAAATCAATTAAAATATAATAATACACAAACTAAAGGAGTATCCATCTCTGTGGGCCTGCTGACCTGAGGTCAAAGTTCAATGTCAAAGGTCATCAACCATGTTTTACAACCCTGGATGGTCTTGATATTATATACCCACATATTCCATATATAAAAGGCCTACCTCTAGAGGTAAATAGTACCGGACATGATTAGTTTGGACAGACGGACAGACCGACAGACTGATTATTATAGGGCATCCGCCCAACTATGTGGTGCTAATGAGAGAACCTGTACACAAACTACACTTGCGGCAAGACATTTTGTAATGAGATCACATTTTCTATTTAAGGATTAACTACAAAAAATATTTCTTTCCACATTGTATAATCCATGTAGCGGATTATATTAAATGTGCACAACGGAAATTTTGTTATCCCTCGATGGAGAAAATATTTTTTGAAGTTAATACTTATAAATAAATTCAAACAATAAAATAAACTCAACAATTTTATTTTTGTAACTGGACATATTTCAAAAAAGAGATCAACACAAAAACTGTTAGTCTCCCGTGGAGTAATATATGACGTTAAAGGGCACGTGTCTCCATGACGATCAAATTTGTTTTCCATACTCTGATAGAAAATATTTTCCAGCCAATCAAAAGTAAGTATTCTCTCAAACTTTATTTATATATTATTCACACATATACACAATGTTACTCTCTAAATAATAATGTCGCTCTGTCGCTTTCCTTGGGATTTTATTAACAAGGGGTTTATGGATCCTACAAAATTATACTTATTTGGCCTTGTATTTTCAGACAATTGGTTTTCAGAATAAGAATTCCTCATGGTGGCCATATTTCAAGCCAAAAATGCGTACATTGAGAAAACATTGAAAAGTACCTACAATACTTCAATGCTGGCCATTTAGTGTCAGAGAAAAGAAATCTGAACATTCAGGCACATTCAAGCCTTGTGAGCAAAAAATTAGTAATGTTTATTCACTTTTTACAGAACATATATTGCAATTCTGCAAACCAACAGAGCTTGTAGTGTGAGAGCAGAAGACATAGTAAATTTCAGCCAATCTGAAACAAGAATTGCACATGATTAACTCTGATGTAATTTTATGTTTAAGGGGCCATTTGGACAACAGAACTCGAATGTTATTTTAAGTTTCCAGAGCCATTTGGACAACAGAACTCAGATGTTATTTTAAGTTTCCAGAGCCATTTGGACAACAGAACTCGGATGCTATTTTAAGTTTCCAGAGCCATTTGGACAACATAACTCGAATGATATTTTAAGTTTCCTGAGCCATTTGGACAACAGAAATCAGATGCAATTTTTCCTTTTCTTAGCCATTTGGAGAGCAGAACTCAGATGTTATTTTAAGTTTCCTGAGCCATTTGGAGAACAGAACTCAGATGTTATTTTAACTTTCCTGAGCCATTTGGACAACATAACTCGAATGATATTTTAAGTTTCCTGAGCCATTTGGACAACAGAACTCGGATGTTATTTTAAGTTTCCTGAGCCATTTGGACAACAGAACTCAGATGTTATTTTAAGTTTCCTGAGCCATTTGGAGAACAGAACTCGGATGTTATTTTAAGTTTCCTGAGCCATTTGGACAACAGAACTCGGATATTATTTTAAGTTTCCTGAGCCATTTGGACAACAGAACTCGAATGTTATTTTAAGTTACCTGAGCCATTTGGACAACAGAACTCGGATATTATTTTAAGTTTCCTGAGCCATTTGGACAACAGAACTCAGATGTTATTTTAAGTTTCCTGAGCCATTTGGACAACAGAAATCAGATGCAATTTTTACTTTTCTTAGCCATTTGGAGAGCAGAACTCAGATGTTATTTTAAGTTTCCTGAGCCATTTGGAGAACAGAACTCAGATGTTATTTTAACTTTCCTGAGCCATTTGGACAACATAACTCGAATGATATTTTAAGTTTCCTGAGCCATTTGGACAACAGAACTCGGATGTTATTTTAAGTTTCCTGAGCCATTTGGACAACAGAACTCGGATGTTATTTTAAGTTTCCTGAGCCATTTGGACAACAGAACTCAGATGTTATTTTAAGTTTCCTGAGCCATTTGGAGAACAGAACTGGAATGTTATTTTAAGTTTCCTGAGGCATTTGGACAACAGAACTCGGATATTATTTTAAGTTTCCTGAGCCATTTGGACAACAGAACTCGAATGTTATTTTAAGTTACCTGAGCCATTTGGACAACAGAACTCGGATATTATTTTAAGTTTCCTGAGCCATTTGGACAACAGAACTCGAATGTTATTTTAAGTTTCCTGAGCCATTTGGACAACAGAACTCAGATGTTATTTTAAGTTTCCTGAGCCATTTGGACAACAGAACTCGGATGTTATTTTAAGTTTCCTGAGCCATTTGGACAACAGAACTCGGATGTTATTTTAAGTTTCCTGAGCCATTTGGACAACAGAACTCAGATGTTATTTTAAGTTTCCTGAGCCATTTGGACAACAGAAATCAGATGCAATTTTAACTTTTCTTAGCCATTTGGACAACAGAACTGGGATATTATTTTAAGTTTCCTGAGCCATTTGGACAACAGAACTCGAATGTTATTTTAAGTTACCTGAGCCATTTGGACAACAGAACTCGGATATTATTTTAAGTTTCCTGAGCCATTTGGACAACAGAACTCGAATGTTATTTTAAGTTTCCTGAGCCATTTGGACAACAGAACTCAGATGTTATTTTAAGTTTCCTGAGCCATTTGGACAACAGAAATCAGATGCAATTTTTACTTTTCTTAGCCATTTGGAGAGCAGAACTCAGATGTTATTTTAAGTTTCCTGAGCCATTTGGAGAACAGAACTCAGATGTTATTTTAACTTTCCTGAGCCATTTGGACAACATAACTCGAATGATATTTTAAGTTTCCTGAGCCATTTGGACAACAGAACTCGGATGTTATTTTAAGTTTCCTGAGCCATTTGGACAACAGAACTCAGATGTTATTTTAAGTTTCCTGAGCCATTTGGAGAACAGAACTCGGATGTTATTTTAAGTTTCCTGAGCCATTTGGACAACAGAACTCGGATATTATTTTAAGTTTCCTGAGCCATTTGGACAACAGAACTCGAATGTTATTTTAAGTTACCTGAGCCATTTGGACAACAGAACTCGGATATTATTTTAAGTTTCCTGAGCCATTTGGACAACAGAACTCGAATGTTATTTTAAGTTTCCTGAGCCATTTGGACAACAGAACTCAGATGTTATTTTAAGTTTCCTGAGCCATTTGGACAACAGAAATCAGATGCAATTTTAACTTTTCTTAGCCATTTGGACAACAGAACTCTGATGAAATTTTATGTCTCCTGAGCCATTTGGACAACAGAACTAAGATGTCATTAATTTTTCCTGAGTCAATTCTTCACATCTGATATCTTATCTCAATCTAGCTACTATTGTTTCTATACAATTTAAGTGAATTTTTTTCTTCAGCATGAGTCACGTTATTGAACCCTCCCTTTCCATCCTGTTAATTACCCCGACACTTTCCCATTTAGTACCCAGGAGGTTCAATATAAATCATTTTTGGAATAATTTTAAGTACAGCTTTTAACCAAGTAAACAGTTTATTAACGGGTTTTCATTATTATCAGACTATTATGTAATACAAATTAAGATTCAGTTAAAATACTGAAAAACTGTTAAATTATTTACTGCAGAGGAAATGGAAAATGGCTGTTTTCCCTAATGGATGATGATGTATTCAATAAACGAAACAATTTACTTTTTGAAAATTACTTTTTTACATCAAGCGTTATTGTTTATAGATTGTATAAATAGAAACTAGCTTTGTTTATGACTTCACACCATAGTATATCATGGAAATTCAATGTCTTACTAATCTTTTCTAAAACACAGTACTTAATTTGGTGGAGGCCATTTTATTTTTTATACTTGTAAATTTTTGTCTGGCCCAGTCAAGCCAACTGTACAATGCTCTGACATCAGTCCTTTTTCTTCATATATCCTAAATGAATTTTTTTTTTATTAACTTTATGTGAGCAAATTCAGGTCCTGGACATTTAGTACCAAAGGTAACTCAGATCTTGGACATTTAGTACCACAAGTAACTCAAATCCTGGACATACAGTACCAAATGGGAGGTAACTCAGGTCCTGGATATTTAGTACCAAATGGGAGGTAACTCAAATCCTGGACATCCAGTAACAAATGGGAGGTAACTCAGATCCTGGACATTTAGTACCAAATGGGAGGTAACTCAGATCCTGGAAATTTAGTACCCAATGGGAGGTAACTCAGGTCCTGGACATTAAGTACCAAATGGGAGTAACTCAGATCCTGGACATTTAGTACCCAATGGGAGGTAACTCCGGTCCTGGACATTTAGTACCAAATGTGATGTAACTCAGATCCTGGACATTTAGTACCCAATGGGAGGTAACTCAAATCCTGGACAAACAGTACCAAATGGGAGGTAACTCAGGTCCTGGACATTTAGTACCCAATGGGAGGTAACTCAAATCCTGGACATACAGTACCAAATGGGAGGTTACTCAGGTCCTGGACATTTAGTACCCAATGGGAGGTATCTCAGGTCCTGGACATTTAGTACCTTATGGGAGGTAACTCAGATCCTGGACATTTAGTACCCAATTGGAGGTAACTCAGGTCCTGGACATTTAGTACCAAATGGGAGGTAACTCAAATCCTGGACATACAGTACCAAATGGGAGGTAACTCAGGTCCTGGACATTTAGTACCCAATGGGAGGTAACTCAGGTCCTGGACATTGAGTACAATATGGTTTTAATAATAACTATACCGGCTGCTACAAATCATTGGTGACATCTAACAGTGTTCAATCTAGAGCGCGCCATTGCGCCATTCCCGCATTTTTTGTTGAATTGACGTGCTTAAAAAACCTCCTGGGTCATTACTGGCGCAACTTAATTTTTCATTGCTTTGAGAAATTCCCCCATCGTCAACAGCTTTGAGAAAGTCCCTTTAAAATATACCGTAAATTTAACTGTATTCTCGGTCGTAAGTACGCTTTTCATCATGTACATTTACAATTTAGCAAGCGTCTAAATCACGTAGACAATATATTATTGATTTTGTTTGGTATAACATGTTGTTCATGCTTCAAGATGAAGCGTATTACTTCATATTTTACTCCCATTTGAGATAAACGTGCAAAAACGGATGAAAATCAAAATGAAGCGGGTACTGCGCCGACAGAGAATGCGAACAAAGAAGCTGATATAGAACAATCGGCGCAGCGGACTGCATCAAGCTCTCAGTCAACATCATATCCTATCAGTGTCACACGAAAATTTCAGGATGGATGGTTATCTGATATTTAATATAAAGATTGGCTTAATTTTGATAAAGATAAACAACACATGACATGTTCCATCTGCATAAAAACTAATAAAAGAAATCCCTTCACTACCGGTTGCTGTAATTTTAGAACGTCCACTTTAAAGAGGCACATTAACACTCGTTAAAGTGGACGTTCTAAAATTACAGCAACCGGTAGTGAAGGGATTTTGTTTTAGCAAACTGAATCATAAGCCTTCACTTTTTGTCCGGTTGGCATGTCTCTATATTGGTTTTATTGACCCCTAGCTATAAATTCTGGCCCCTTATGTTATGTTATTAGGGCCATCATGACCCCCTTAGGCCAAATTCTAGATTGAACACTGATCTAATTTAGTCACTCATTTCAAGATGCTGCACCAGGCCATTTGCATAAACAATTTTTCTTGCAACTTTTTTAAACAAATGTTATCCAGGGTTAAATGAACTTAGTAAATCTAAAATGTTCAATGTAATTGGTTTAATAAAAAAAATCAACACAGACAATGGCTGTGATACCAGATCCCTAAATATTTACACATGAAATAATTTACTTGTTAAAATAAGCAGTTCCACTAACAAACCGACCACCCAATTCTGCCATGTTTATCAAAACATTCTACTGATGCAGATGACTCTGAACTGCCAAAATGTGTTCAAGATGATTAGTTTGTTTAAAACACATGTCAAAAAATGACAGGTTTACTTTATTTACTGGTCTCTTGACCTTGAAAAAATCAATCTAGTTTGAGCTTATAGTATACATTTGTTTTTTTACCCCATTTTTCCTTCACTAAGCTGAAAACTAGAGGCTTCCTAGTCTGTTGTCACTGACTTACCTACAGGGGACAAAGAGTGGAGCAATTTGAAATGGTACTAAAGGTTGTCCATAAGTTTGTTCAAATTAGATAATTGGTTTCTAAGTTTATTATAACATGCTGTGTACTATGTTTACTTGAACATTCTTAATACATGTCATTAAATTAAGCAACATGGACAGGGAACTTTTTTCAAATGTTACTAATTCTAACTTGGACCACATTGATGAAATATTGAAAAAAAATGTTAAAAAATATCTATTTTTACAATAACTTCACCTTAAAATTTTTAATTATTTTTAGAACAAGGAAGTAAGTTACCTGTTGACATGCCTGTTTACAATTCTTCTTCACAGCCAGATCACAGCAAGCCCTACCATTCCACTGTGCAATGTTATGAGCAACTACAAAGATAATAATAATTATTAAACCATATGAATATCGTCCATAAATGGTGAAAAAGCAGACCTATACAACCATCATTGAGTGTTAAGAGACTACCCCTAGACAGACCTAACACCCATCCTTTGGTCCTTACAGACTACCCCTAGACAGACCTAACACCCATCCTTTGGTCCTTACAGACTACCCCTAGACAGACCTAACACCCATCCTTTGGTCCTTACAGACTACCCCTAGACAGACCTAACAACCATCCTTTGGTCCTTACAGACTACCCTTAGACAGACCTAACACCCATCCTTTGGTCCTTACAGACTACCCCTAGACAGACCTAACACCCATCCTTTGGTCCTTACAGACTACTCCTAGACAGACCTAACACCCATCCTTTGGTCCTTACAGACTACCCCTAGACAGACCTAACACCCATCCTTTGGTCCTTACAGACTACCCCTAGACAGACCTAACACCCATCCTTTGGTCCTTACAGACTACCCCTAGACAGACCTAACACCCATCCTTTGGTCCTTACAGACTACTACGCCAAGCCAAAACAAACATCATTTGTTCTTTAGACTACTCCTGACCAAACCCAAACCAAACATCTTTGGGCATTTACAGACCACCCCTTAACTGGGCCTACATAACCATCCTAATGGTCTAAACAGACTGATCCTGGAGATGCCTATACAATCATCTGTGGCCTCTCTTAACTGGGCCTACATAACCATCCTAATGGTCTAAACAGACTGATCCTGGAGATGCCTATACAATCATCTGTGGCCTCCCTTAACTGGGCCTACATAACCATCCTAACGGTCTAAACAGACTGATCCTGGAGATGCCTATACAATCATCTGTGGCCTCCCTTAACTGGGCCTACATAACCATCCTAATGGTCTAAACAGACTGATCCTGGAGATGCCTATACAATCATCTGTGGCCTCCCTTAACTGGGCCTACATAACCATCCTAACGGTCTAAACAGACTGATCCTGGAGATGCCTATACAATCATCTGTGGCCTCCCTTAACTGGGCCTACATAACCATCCTAATGGTCTAAACAGACTGATCCTGGAGATGCCTATACAATCATCTGTGGCCTCCCTTAACTGGGCCTACATAACCATCCTAATGGTCTAAACAGACTGATCCTGGAGATGCCTATACAATCATCTGTGGCCTCCCTTAACTGGGCCTACATAACCATCCTAATGGTCTATACAGACTGATCCTGGAGATGCCTATACAATCATCTGTGGCCTCCCTTAACTGGGCCTACATAACCATCCTAATGGTCTAAACAGACTGATCCTGGAGATGCCTATACAATCATCTGTGGCCTCCCTTAACTGGGCCTACATAACCATCCTAATGGTCTAAACAGACTGATCCTGGAGATGCCTATACAATCATCTGTGGCCTCCCTTAACTGGGCCTACATAACCATCCTAATGGTCTAAACAGACTGATCCTGGAGATGCCTATACAATCATCTGTGGCCTCCCTTAACTGGGCCTACATAACCATCCTAATGGTCTAAACAGACTGATCCTGGAGATGCCTATACAATCATCTGTGGCCTCCCTTAACTGGGCCTACATAACCATCCTAACGGTCTAAACAGACTGATCCTGGAGATGCCTATACAATCATCTGTGGCCTCCCTTAACTGGGCCTACATAACCATCCTAACGGTCTAAACAGACTGATCCTGGAGATGCCTATACAATCATCTGTGGCCTAACAAACTTCCAAAGCCAGGCCTCAAACCAAGGCCTAGACATTAAATCTTCAAAGCCAGGCCTCAAACCAAGGCCTAGACATTAAATCTTCAAAGCCAGGCCTCAAACCAAGGCCTAGACATTAAATCTTCAAAGCCAGGCCTCAAACCAAGGCCTAGACATTAAATTCACTCTGAGCCAGGCCTCAAACCAAGGCCTAGACATTAAATTCTCTAGCCAGGCCTCATAACCAAGGCCTAGACATTAAATTCACTCTGAGCCCAGGCCTCAAACCAAGGCCTAGACATTAAATTCACTCTGAGCCAGGCCTCAAACCAAGGCCTAGACATTAAATTCACTCTGAGCCAGGCCTCAAACCAAGGCCTAGACATTAAATTCACTCTGAGCCAGGCCTCAAACCAAGGCCTAGACATTAAATTCACTCTGAGCCAGGCCTCAAACCAAGGCCTAGACATTAAATTCACTCTGAGCCAGGCCTCAAACCAAGGCCTAGACATTAAATTCACTCTGAGCCAGGCCTCAAACCAAGGCCTAGACATTAAATTCACTCTGAGCCAGGCCTCAAACCAAGGCCTAGACATTCAATTCACTCTGAGCCAGGCCTCAAACCAAGGCCTAGACATTAAATTCACTCTGAGCCATGCCTCAAACCAAGGCCTAGACATTAAATTCACTCTGAGCCAGGCCTCAAACCAAGGCCTAGACATTAAATTCACTCTGAGCATAAATTTGACAATGATCTTTTCACTAATTTTCAAGCAATTAAATTTTTGTTTTTTAAGTAAAAAATTCAAGCTATCCCAGACTGAGGCCTCTTACTACAACAATAAACAACAACAGAAAACTGACACCATAAGGTTTAAACTGATATAGTAATTTCTGAAAAATCAGAAATTTAAATCTCTGTTTATAGAGGTTAATGTTGTATAAGACAATGGCAGTGTCACACTTCCCCTCCCCCATAATGTAAGGTCATTTAACTTGATGTTCACTGGTGATTTTAATGACAGGCATTAAATTAACATGTGATCATCAATATTTAAATAGAAAATGTCACATTGTTGTATATCAATTAACACAAGGATATATAATTGTTTTCATCTTGTTATTTATTTAGGAGATAACCATAATGTTTTTGAAGATTTGCAACATCAATTGGTGATTTGATGGTCTGAAACTGAGTGTAAGCGGTGCCAGTCAACAGATATTTCCGATCATCAAATCACCAATTGATGCCAGCAAATCTTTTATCTCCATTCTAGTGCTACGGTAATAAAACATGGGAATTGTCTATTTACGAAAATAACATCTGCGCTTGCATCAACTCCTGGAATCCATGCCATGAAATTATCCAGGCTGTCCAATCAGAAATGACATAACATCAAGAATAGCATTAGAGTTTTATTTTAATACAGATGCAGTGCATCGGTGGACCAGTGATTAAAGTTAGCTAGTCATCTTCTATATATCATGTACCTATCAACACTGAGACTCCAACCTTAAATAACAAGAATTAACAGTTTCACTGGGCACTTTGATGCCCCCCCCCGCCCTTTTTTAACCCCAATGTCTACACAGATGTAAGAAAATTACTAATAATATTCCAAAACTGTGACTCAAATCATTAGATATTGCTACATCTGGTGTATCTGGGCCAAATGGGGATGAATGATGTTGTCATCTTGGCCCCTCAGACGTAAGATTTTGCACCTTATGAGTAAATTAAACATTTCATTTTTGTGCCACATAAAGCCCTCTAATATTTAAATACACTTCAAAAAAATTGATCAACCTCACTGTTTAATTTTGGGCCCTAGAAAATATGCATTTTTTAACCCGTA